>JACEFZ010028204.1:357500-464060 GCA_014155875.1 Cepaea nemoralis
CAACAGAAGTGTTCAGCTGATTGAAAAGCGGATACAATGAAAGCAAGAGATAACAAATGGTACCATTAAAGAAAAACAAAAACAACTCCACAGTTGAACAATCAACTTTGCGATCAGAGAAGACAAGAACGGCTCGGAATTAATACCTGAAATAGAATAGGACATTTAATATTGTAAGGAACAAATGGAGACTTTAGTCAAAGAAACCAGAACATTAACCCGCGAATTAAAACCCTTATTACTTGTAGTAAATGATAGAAATTGTAAAAATGTAACACACATTTAAGATATATTACTAGAAAAATGGAATATGTACTGTGGATAAATTTACAATAACATGACAAAGAACCCAAATACTCGTAATAAACAGTAGAAGATCTAGAAACTTCATTTGTGAAAGTACAAATAAAATTTAAAAGTCTAAAGACAAGGAAATGACCAGTCTTGTCGATATACCAATGGTACTAATTCAAGCAGGATAATGATATTGATGATGATGGAGGTCAATGAAGGAGTCCATGTTACTCTTAGAGGAGTGTTAGGCGTTGTTTTGTTCTGCTGGTAGAAGATTCTATTTTCTACTGCTGTGCCAGGGACATGTAGGAGTAGATACAGCTCCTGTATCTACCATGCACAAAGTATGAGGATCTGGATCCTCAATGCATTGAAGAGAGCCCAACGCATTAAGGAGAGCGATTGACATCCCTCCCCCTAGGAACGGAAATGTAAATCCTGCACCAATTATGATATTATCGCACTAAAAAAGTCGTGCTTACAAAATTTCGCTGTAAATATAAACACAGAAGATTGAAAGTTAGTTGAAATATTAATTTAAAATGTACAGACTTGTTTCAGACAGGGCAGAGGAACCATGGACCATATCTTCAACATGAGAATATCCTTGACAAATGCAGAGTACACTATAGACCTTCATTCTTGCTTTATAGACTATATTATAGTAAGGTCGTCGACTGTGTTCAGCAGAAGAAACCGTGAAAATTATGAGAGATAAGGGGCCAGCACACTTGACCCACTTAATTGAATCATCATATCATGAATGAGCAACTGTCAGTGTAGCCGGTGAAACACCAACCTGGTTTGAGATCAAATAAGCAGTAAGACAGAGCTGCATTCTTTCACCATACCTGGCCGTGAAGTTTGAACCGCGACTAACTAAATAACCATACCTGCTCAACATTTACGTAAAAATTGTAATGTTTAACGTTACAAATAAATAGATCACAGTCTATATTGATCCATTCTTAATGGTGAAATGCAGTTCACGATCTTAGATATGCAGATGTCTCTGCCCTCCTTTCAAATAGTCATAGCTGAATAGAAGAGTTCATCCTCTCTACCAACAGACACAATAAAAATCTATTTTTTTTTCAGAACGTAACAAATTCAAAATTAATGTCCGAGAGTAATGCTACATGCCAACCAAAGATTAAAATTAATGGTGAAGAACTGCAGAAAGTCACAAACTTTGAGTATGTTGTTTCCATAATCAACAACAGTGGGAACAGAAAGAAGGACTCGTAAACATCATCATGGCTGGGTAATGGAAATACTTTAGCCATATTAAACGTAATAATGTTGGACAGTAAAATGATGGAAGTGATGGAAAGTAAAGTGATTACACGTAATAATGTTGGACAGTAAAGTGGTGGAAGTGATGGAAAGTAAAGTGATTAAACGTAATAATGTTGGACAGTAAAGTGATGGAGGACACGGTTCCTTGAAGAAGAGGCAGAGATCGATCAGATCTATCCTCGCCGGTGCTACGGAGTTCGTGCTCTGAGCTGAGATACTCCGGATTCAAGCTTGAGTTAGAAGTAGAACGGAGCACTTATGGGTTACACTCGTGTGCCGTGATGTTGATCCGTCGACTAAACTAGGGCAGCGCAAAGATGGATACAGGACAGTGCAGTAACAAAGGGCATGGGGTTGATTGGAGTAGTAGAAATGGCAAAAGATCAAGCTATTTTTCTGCAGGCCATGATGAGATCAACGCTCCCCAAAAGAGAATACTGATTGCTAATGTTTAGGATGATAATGTAGTGTATTCGCATATAAACAACTATTTTGTATAACGTATTCCATCTGCATGACTGTCTCCTTACCGTCTTGCTATTGTATTACCTCTCCGTAGCACAAAGCCTGGGCTGAATATAGAGATGTGTTGCCCAAGCAAAACGATTATTGTCTCGGCCTGCGTAGTTTACTTCAGAGAAATAACAAAACCAATACATCTGGAACAATTTCCAAATTCCCCACCGGTTGAGAACCACTGGTCTACTGCAAGGCAGTGCAGAAGATTTTCTCAGTATGATGCAAGTCTTCGAAATGCCGCCACTTTATGGTGCAAATCTTCGAAATGCCGCCCTCCTTCACTGGTTATGCCATCCCCTTACGACGCTGCCTGATGCGGCCAACTCTCTATGTTATAGATAGCACGGCACGGCCCTGGTCTACTGTCATATGGTAGCTAAATAAGACCTGACTTTAAGCATTTATCCAGAAACTAATTTATATATTAATGTATATACACATAGAAAAGCCATGCACGGTATGGTATTAATATACACATAGACAGCAGAATAATGTTTCGTGTTTATATATTAACAGACGTCTATAACATATTCTATGATTAAATGAATGTCAGCGCAGGACACGGATAAGACAAAGTTGAGTACTATCTCTACAACAGACAATCTTCGTCGATGGTATCAGTTCCGCCGTATTGTGTTTTATCTTTATACCTACATACACGGTACAAGTTCGATACAGTTTTGTTTTGTCTACTATAGACTATCCGCATTTATGGTACAAGTTCGCTAGAGTTGTGTTCTAGCTCGGCTATAGACAACCAATTTAGATCTCAGACGTTCGACAAGGTTGTGATCTATTTCTGCTATAGACAAGCCTCATAGATGGTAATGAGTTCAGCAAGATTGCGATCTACCTTGCAAGGTTGTGTTCTGCCTCCTTTACGATAGATAATCTACTAAGACTGCATAATTTCAGTAAGTTTATGTTGTATTTTCATTGCTTTTGACATCCTACACTGACAGTATTAATTAGGCGGTGTAGCGTTCTTTCATGTGTACTATAGTTAGTTCCATTTCCTTTACAGTAATCAACCCCAGAATGTTTTGGATGTTTGTGATTCTTGGGGAAGATTTTACGTTCAGTACGGTTCAGTAGTTTGCCATTGTTTCTGAAAGACCGACACTCATACCAGTAAAGGAAAATCCATGCCACAAAGCCGGCTTATACATAGACGGTATTAATGCTGCAGGATTGTGATCTGACCACTATATTGTTAACAACCTGCATAGATGGTATACACTCAGCAGGTTTGTGCTCTATCTTTCCTACCGCTGTAGGTTATTAACATGCATAAATCAATCATGTGCCTTGCCGGAAAGCGTGGGCGGTCATGACTCACCCTTTCAGTGGATCACCAGAGTAGTGGATCAGCTCAGTGTTCCTGTGTCGTCCATGCCATGTGGCCAAGCCAACCAGGTATTTTCCTCTCGGTCTCCTCTTGGTCTGTTCCCTTCGATCTTGCCAGTTGTCACTAAGTTCTCTAATCCAATCAAAATTTTTTTACTGTCTACGACTAATTTCTCTAATCAATTTACGAGTTTCATTTGTCTCCTGTAGTACTTGGTCATTTGTTTTTCTATCTGTCCATGGTATTCTTTGCATTTTCCTCAGAAACCACATTTCTGCAGCCATCATATGCTTTTCAGCTTGACTGCACATTGTCCACGTTTCACATCCATACAAAAGAACAGGCTCTATGTATCCCATCAACTCTATTTTTCTCTTTCAAATTGACATCTTTTTATTGGCCAGAGTGTTTTCATCTTGCTAAAGGCTACTTTCGCCATGGCGATTCTTGTTCTAATCTCTTCAATGTATCTCCTATCAGATGTTATGACTGTTCCGAGATAATTGTATCGATTCACTTGTTGAAGAATATTCCCATTTACTTGTATATTACATTGTGGTACTTCGTTCTTCCTAGTGACGACCATAACCTGTGTCGTTTTACAATTTAATTCTAACTCCAGCTGCTCACTGTGTACCACAACCGCATCTACTAATTTTTGCAGATCCTGCGCATTGTCTGCAATCAATACTGTATCATCTGCATATCTAATGTTATTGATGTTTCGTCCTCCAATGCTGATTCATTTATACCTTCTACATTTATGAAAGTATTTTCACTGTACAGGGAAAAAAGATCTGGAGACATTACACATCTCTGCCTAACACCTCACTTAATAGGTTGATATTGTCCCACTTCGTTATCAATCCCTATGGCAGCTTGTTATTTCCATTATATGTTTTATATAAGTCTAATGTCTTTCCCATCACTTTGCTGATCTGCAAGCATATCCATCATGTTTATATGTCTAACTCTATCAAAAGCTTTTGTCTACTCAATAAAGCAAAGAAGCATGTCCTTGTTTACTTCTATAGCATGTTCAATAACTGTTCGCAGCATATACACAGCATTTACTGTACCCTTTCCTTTTACAAACCGACATTGTTTTTGCCCTATTTCAGGTTGTAATTTCTTCCTCACTCTTTGCATGATAATTCGTAGCAAAATCTTTATGATGGGACTCATTATACTTATTGTTCTTTGTTGATCACATTCCAAGGCTCATGATATCTTTGGCATTGCAATAAATACAGAGTTACATAATTCAGAAGGTATATCTCCAGTTTCATATACTGTGTTCATATAATGTGTTAACATGCATAGACGGTATAAAATCAGCCGGATTGTGTTCTATCTATTATATCGTTGTAGGTTGTTTACACGCGTAGGTGGTATTAATGCGGCAGGATTGTGTTCTAACTTCTCTACTGTTAACAACCTGCATAGACGATATACAATAAGTATTGCTGAGTACAGTCTCTCCACCGTTTTAGATTGTTAACATGCACCATCATCTTCAACTTTATTTGCAGTCAAGCGTCGTAGGGAGGAATAGCTGGCGCTCCAGCGCCCGATGGGTAGCACTGGATAGTGTCATTCCTTGTGATTGTATAATGTATTTGATGTCGTCAATCCCTTTTTTCTCGGGCGTCCTCTTGCTCCGGACGCGGATCTTCTTTAATGTAGGGTAGTGCTAGTAGTAGATAGTGTTGCATTCCAACGAGATGGCCTGTCAAGGTCTCACATCCGAGGTTGCGACGCGTTGTCTGTACCAACGCCAGACAACATAACAACACGCAACCCTGAGTGATGTTAAACACTGCAGAGGGAATGCGGCGTCTTCGACGACGCCCGTATAAGCAGCCAAGCACAGCAATTGAGCGAAGCTTAAACGACCGCTGGTCAGCAGTACACCCCGTGAACCTTGGAGGGGTCACACCAGCTGACGTGAGCGTGTAGCGTGTAAAACGCCAGGACTGGCAGACGGGTTTAGGTGTTTGAATGGACAGGTCGCATGAGTATGCGAGGAGTGTTTGAATCTGCATTGAGAGCTAGCCTGTACGACAGTGGGAGACTGGTTCGAACGCTTGAATAGTTTGACTTGTAAGTGAGATGTTTATTGCTTGCATGTATTATTATGTATTGTAGTGATATTGTTCATGCCGTAATGATTGCTATGGATTATCATTGCGCGATGTTTGTGCGATAATAAATGCAGCACGTAAATAAAGCTTGTGAATAATACTTTCGGATATTCACTTCGTGTGATTTGATAGTTTGATATTGCTTCACACTTGCCAGAAAACGAGCTACTTATCTTGCTCTACGCAAGACTCTGACAAGTGCGAACGTGGGGGCTCGTCCGGGATTTGAACTAAATGCGAACTTGTAAATTTTTTTGTCAGCAGTACACCCCGTGAACCTTGCAGGGGTCACACCAGCTGACGTGAGCGTGTTGCGTGTAGAACGCCAGGACTGGCAGACGGGTTTAGGTGTTTGAATGGACAGGTCGCATGAGTATGCGAGGAGTGTTTGAATCTGCATTGAGAGCTAGCCTGTACGACAGTGGGAGACTGGTTCGAACACTTGAATAGTTTGAAGCGGATGTGAACATGCCGATAGAAGTGCGCAAGTCATAGATTAAGGTAAAGTAACAATTGAATAGAGTTGATTTAATTAAATTATAAGTGTGAAGATATTATTTGAAGCCAACCGAGGCGTCTTCAGACTTATCACTAAATTCAACAAATTTTGTACCTAAAATCCAAAATGGCGGCCGTGCCCTTGAATGTCATTGAGTAGGGTTAGTGTGAGCGTGAAATTTGTTGAGTGTGGTAACGACTAACAATAATACTTGACAGCATACAAACCTTTACAGACTTCAGTGACATTACACACACCATACACTTACAAACGTTCTAATTTCGTTTAGTTTAAAAAGTACAGGGTGTTTGTGTCAACTTTACCTGAGTCTGGTGAATTTCAAAAAATATTTTGTGCGTCAACCCGAAAGACGTTCCAGTGTGATTTCGAGCACCACTGAACAGCACATTGCCCAAGGATTACTTAAGTATAAAAAATATGTTCATTCCTCTTTATACTTTCGTTAGTCTGGCTTTAGACAGCAACTGTGCTAGAAATACTTGTAACTTACTAACATCATAAGTAATTTTGTTTATATTCATTCCATCATACCTATTGTTCATCATGTCTTCTTTAAACGATTTCATTGAAATGGGTTTAAAAATGAATATGTCCGGTGAGGGATTGAGAACATGGAGTGAAAGTAAATATGCAGAATATCTTGTGAAACAAGAGCAGATTATTGAGCGGAATGAGAGAGCGGCCGAAAGGGCGTCAAAAGCACAATCAGAAGCTGCTCTAAAGGAATCAGAAGCTGCTTTAAAGCTTCAACAAGCACAATCAGAAGCTGCTTTAAAGCTTCAACAAGCACAATCAGAAGCTGCTCTAAAACAATTAAGAAGCTGCTCTAAAACAGTCAGAGGCTGCAGTGAGGCAAGCTGAGATCTTAGCCCAAAGTAAGAGAGAAGAGCAAGAAACACAACTGAAAATTGAACAGCTGAAAGCTGAATCTTCTAAAGATAAAGTTAATAGAGAGACAGACAAAGATCAACCTCATAAGAAGTACCAAGGTCTGATCAGAAGTTACAACACAGGTGATTGCATAGCAGCATTTACCCAAAATTTCGAATTCGTTATGGATCATTACAAAATTCCAAAACCTGAATGGGGGATAGTATATGTAAGAAGTCTTTCTGGGGAACCTCTTAAAGTCACAGAGTCGATCCCAAATGACCTGAAAGAAGATTATCTGTACATTAAATCTAAAATTATGTCACATTTTTTGCTAGATGAATCAGGTTATAGAGAACAGTTTAGGAAGTTGTCTCCTAAGCCAACACACACGTTCTCTGATTACATCTCAGAAATTCAAAATATTTTTTCTAAATGGCTGTCAGCAGCCAAAGTAAATGGAAGTTATGACAAATTAGTTGATCTTATGTTGAGAGATAAGATTATCGCATCTCTCCCACCCCCCTTTTCTAAATTTTTGTTGGAATGTCAGTGTGAAAGTGTTCAACAGATGGAAAGTCGTGGCTCTGGTTATTTTTCAGCCAATAAGCAATGTTTCTCTAGTAGTCTGACCAGCACAGACTTTGTAGCAGCAGCTACATATGGCAAATATCAGGCAGGGTCAAATAACGAACAAAGACCTTATAAACAAGCTACAGGGAAATTGTATCAGTGCAAATATTGCCACTACGCACACAAGGAGAATGATATGTGCGACAAACATCCTGGGTACACTGCTTACTTGCATAATTACATTTCTAAGCAAGATAAAGAAAAGAAGAACTATGAAAAAGTTACCAAATGTTATCTTTGTAAAGCTTATGGCCACTGGCGTAGGAATTGTAAAGGCAGGTCAATGACCAGAAATGCTAATGCAGCCATGTTTGACAATTCTTCTTCAGAAGATGAAAGTGTACAAGATCACCCAGTAAACTCATTGAGGTGTTCCATCAGGAAAAGTGTACCATTTGTGATCAATTTCATGAGGATGGCGTGTTAACATGCGGCCATTCTATACCTGTTACCAGTGAGGAGGCCAATTCTGTAGTAAACTCCAAAGGTAAACTAAACATCCACCAGGGGTATGTTAATGGTATAACTGCCACAATTTTACGTGATAGCGGGAGTACTCTCATTGGTGTAAAGAGAGATTATATTTTACCATCACAATATAGTGGTAAATATGTCACATGCAGGACATTCTCAGGAAACATAGAGAAATATCCACTTGCATGGGCATATATAACTACACCATTCCTTACAGGAAAGGTTAAATGCGCAGCATTAACCAATCCTTGCTGCGATATTATCATTGGAAACCTTCCTGAAGTGAATGGCATGCCACATGACAGTATTACATCAACTGTCATTTGTAATATTGATAATACCATTTCACCTTCATCACCAATCACCATTCATGATGTATTACCACCTGTAAATGAATGTACAAATACCAATCTGGCTATGCCAGAACATACATGTAGTTGTGTGAATGTAACATCAATGTGTGATGAGAATGATCGTTGTAATGTAGTAAATGCAGTAACGAGATCTACTGCACAGATGCAAGATCGAATCGATCAGATAGAGGCTTTACAACGAGTAAGTCCAGTTGTAACATCTCCTGAGACAACTAGGGAGACGTTTATAACATCGCAGAAAGCCGATCGGTCTCTGCAATAGTATTTTAAACTTGTAGGCCAAAAGCCAAGAATAGCAAAGAATTCTCAATGGTACTTTGCTCTGAAGAACGGAATTCTAACACGGTACTACACCAAAGGTTCCAGCACTATCGAACAAACAGTGCTACCGTTAGAAAACCGCAAGCAAGCATTGAATCTAGCTCATGACATACCCTTTGCAGGACACTTGGCGTATGCTAACACTAGAGCAAGGTTACTTACTCAATTTTATTGGCCAAAGTTTTGCAACGATACCAAACAGTATTGCAGATCGTGTGACATCTGTCAAAAGCTTGCCAAAAAGGGTAAACACCCATAAGCTGAATTGCAAGTTACTGATTTGGCTAGTAGACCGTTTGAAAAGATCTCGGTCGATATAGTTGGTCCTCTGAACCATGTAACATCAAAAGGTAATAGGTACATTGTAACACACATTGATCTATGTACTCGTTGGCCAGAAGCGATTCCAATGAAGATCATAACTTCCAAAGACATCATGGAAGTGTTCTTTCATATTTTTGCGAGGGTAGGATTCCCTGGTACCATCCTTTCAGATCGGGGTAGCCAGTTTATTTCCTCAGCTACACAAGCCTTTACCAAATTGTTGGGTGTTAAACAATGCTTCAACAGCCCATACCACCCACATTCGACCGGTATAGTGGAAAAGATTAATGGCGATATGAAACATATGCTCTCTAAGGTAACCCAAGAACATTCTGAAGATTGGGATACTTATCTGCCTGCAATTTTGTTTGCATATAGGGAAGTGCCCCATTCCAGCACTGGGTTCTCACCATTCGAAATGTTATATGGTGCACAACCATGCGGCCCATTATCTCTGTATGAATCTATGTTGAATGAAAGTACAACTTTGTCTATACCCATTTCACCATATGAACATGTAACATCATTGCGTGATAGAATAATGAAATCATGTATGTTAGCTAAAGAAGCTCTCCAAAATTCAGGAGCTATTTACCGACAATATGCTAACAGAGGAAATAGAACTATTACACTTCTTCTTTTGCCATGTGATAGACATCTTCTAACTGACTCATGGCAAGGACCGTTCAAAGTGCTACGACAAATTTCGACGGTAGATTACGAGATTGCAGTTAGGGACAAACATAACATTTTCCATATTAACATGATCAAACCATATCACCACAGGCAAGACGAACAAGTAGAGACTGCAGCAAGCACCTCCATAGTGGACCAGACGGACGACAACGACACTGACGAGATACCGACACCAGTTCTTGAAACGACGACCAACGTACAGGACATTAAGGTAAATCCTAAACTGACGCAGACACAGACTGACAGTTGCAGACAACTGATACAAGATTACAGGACGATCTTTTCTGACAGCCCAGGACAGACAGATTTAGTGCAACACCAAATCATCTTGACATCCGACATTCCTATTAAGTGTAGACCATATTCCATCCCTATACACTATAAAGAAAAACTTCATCAAGACATCATTGATTTAGAAGCAAATCATATCATTCGACGTTCACAATCTCATTTCTGTTCACCAGTAGTTTTAGTACGCAAAAAGGACAACACTATTAGACTTTGTGTGGACTATCGTAAACTCAACAGCATTACACAGTTGGATTTAGAACCAATGAGCAACTGTGAAGACATCTTGACTGAACTATCTGACTCACGTTATTTTACTAAACTTGACATGACAAAAGGCTACTGGCAGATAGCTGTACATCCTGATATTATACATCTGACTGCATTTGCCACACCGTGGGGTTTATACGAATGGTGTAAACTACCTTTCGGATTAGTCAATGCACCAGCTACCTTCGTCAGAATGACAAGAATTCTTTTGACAGACATTGCTAACATCATTTGGTACATAGACGACATTTGCATACATACAAAGGACATGACAGAGCACATAACAGCACTACAGCAGACATTTGACAGGATTAGACATCATGGACTGACTGTAAAACCTTCCAAAGTTGATATAGCCTTTCAGGAAATTTCATTTTTGGGCTATAAGATCTCAAATGGCTTTATATCAACTGACGATAACATCGTGTCCAGAATTTTGAAATTGTCGCTTCCGACAACTAAGAAACAGTTGCGAAGTGTGTTAGGTCTTTTAAACTATTATAGACAGTTTATTCCTCATTTTGCTGAATTGACCAAATGTTTCACTGATCTACTAACAAATAAACATCCCAACGTGATTGTAAACAGTGAATGTTTAAGGCCAGCATTTACGAAGATTCTTTCATATTTTTCTAAGGCACCTATTCTGAAATTGCCAAATTTGAATATTACTTTTAGATTAAGATGTGACGCGAGCTCCGTAGCCATTGGATGTGTGCTTCTCCAAGAACACAACCAGATCCTGTACCCAGTATACTACGTCTCTCGAAAACTGAATACCAGCGAACGAAATTACAGTACACCGGAACTCGAGGCTCTTGCCATGGTATTTTCGGTACGTAAACTTTCTAGTTTTTTGTTAGGCAAACATTTCATTATTGAAACAGATAATAGTCCGCTGACAATTGTTACCAGAGGAACGCCAAGTAACAGCAAGGTGGCAAGATAGTCCCTTCTTCTGCAGGACTATAGCTATGAGATTAACCATATAAAGGGTTCACAAAACTGTCTTGCAGATGTTTTGTCGAGATGTCCATACAAGGAACCGAATACCCAGTCAACACCAGAACACAGTGCAGAGGGTGTATAAAACTGCAACGTAGATAGTGCTCAGTAGCACAGCCAATTGTGACAATGTGTCAGTAACGCTGTGTACACCAATGTGATGGGGTAGATTGTATCTCCCAATGTATATAACTTATGTACATATTGCGTCAGGTTTCGTCAGGTCTTAGTCAGATATGACTGAGCTACCGTATAACAGTAGACGGTACTACCTGGTTTCTGTTAGCGCTGAACGTTGGGCGGCGCTTACCAAACCCGACACCCCACATTGTGCCAACGGCTTCGGGCGGAAGAGCGCAATTGGGAGGGTACAAGCCTTACCCTGGTGCGAGGAAATGCAAGCTAAAGACAAAATGTCATGGCAGGGCAGACCAGGCTCTAAGCCTTGGTTGGCGACTGGTCTAGGATCGAAGCTCCGACAGGTGGACAGTTAGAGCATTGCTTTGCTGATCCGGCAGCTTCTGCAGCTTGTCTTGTTCCAGATGTAGGGGTGTTACCTTTCCTCTGGAGTAAACTAGGCAGGCCGAGAGAGGGATCATGCTGCATGGGCAACACATGATCTCTATATTTTAGCCCAGGCTTTGTGCTATGGAGAGGCAATAACTCCATCCCTGGTCTTAACTGAATAAAAAGAGTCTGGGAGAACAGGAAGCTTACTGCCAAAACAAAAGTCCCTGTCTATCAAGCCTGTGTCCTTAGTACTCTTCTCTATGGCAGTGAAACCTGGACAACTTACTCACACCAAGAGAACAACTTAAACAGCTTTCATATGCGGTGTCTGCGAAGAATTCTTGGTATTAAGTGGCAAGACAAAATCACAAATACTGAAGTATTGGAAAGATCAGGTTGTGTGACAGTTTATTCCATGCTCAGTCTTCGTAGACTTAGATGGATAGGACATCTTAGGAGGATGGATGATGGTAGAATACCAAAGGATATCTTTTTTGATGAATTACAGATGGGTAAGAGATCTCAGGGTCGGCCTCTACTACGATACAAAGATGTGTGTAAGCGGGACATGATTGATACAGGCATTGATAATGCACATTGGGAGCAAGTCGCCGCTGAACGTGTTGCATGGAGGGCAAATATCAGAAATGGAATAAAGTCAAAGGAGAAAATTATTGCAGAAAAGTCACACACCAAGCGTGTGAGACGTAAGATGGTGCATGATGGTGGAAATGACCACGTGTTCACATGCACCCACTGTGAACGGACATTTACAGCGCAAATTGGCCTTATCAGTCACACTCGCTACCGCCATAGTTAAAAGTTATTATGCCTTTTTAAAGCACAAACTATCGTCTGTCAAGACGGCAAGGTGCCAATGACATATTGCGATTCTTATTATTATCATGCGAATGAATGCGTGATAATTGTGAGATATGTGAAAGAATGGAATCAGTATTATGTAAACTAATGTGTTGTATAACTGTGAGATATGAGAAAGAATGTAAATATTATTGTAAATACATAAATATTGTAACAACCAGACACTACAGAGAAGTGTCACTGGACAACACTACAGGATCCAGGAACTTACCAAGCCACTACAACGTGAGGTAATCCTGAAGGTATCCAGACCGATGTGTCCAAGACGTTTTAACAAGGTACGAAAAATGACTGTGACAGTACAATCCGAGCAAAAGGCGGAAGAGACGATCCAACAGCTGATAGTAACAACTACTACTCCGTTTATATAATATCCATCCAGAACGGACCAACGTTGTATGAATGACACCACAACACATGTAATAGTACAGCAATATACTTCCGATATTTTTTGCATATTAAGTTAAAAGTTAGTAGACTACGCTAAAAAGCCTATAAATGTATGACAATTGTATTAAAATGTGATTTAAAATATTTCCATATACGGAATTGTATATGTCGATTTTTATAAGATGTAATCTCAGCATCGTAACTTGATTGCTTCTTTACAAACGTGACTTTTTGTGCACATTTGTCAATAAGGATCAAATTATGACACTAAGAAATAAATTTGCAGTGGTAAATTATGTCTTGTAAACGACGATAAATTATTTTTCCTAAATTTTTTGTATAATAACCAGGGGACATTACTCTATATTGTTGGTGATATGTAAATATGTATTGTAACCATTAACATGTTTGCTTGATAAATAACATGTCAATGTAACGTCGTTTAGATATGGACAGTATATTGCCAAAACTGTTGACCTTCATTAGAAACTCTAAACAGAGGTCTGATGATGGAGCTATCTCAGAGGGAGATGCTCACGGCTTGACCTGATGATTTTAGTAGTTTTGTTCTTGGTTGTGAGGTAGGGGCCAGTTTAGCCGATACCTACCGGACTAGCTGTGTCACAGCGAGGTAATGCCCATTAAATAGATTGTACTTGACTGTTGTACTTCATAGTGCAACATAATTGGTGTATACATATTGTTTAATATTCACCTGTATATATTTATAACTGTAAAGGTATAATGTTCGACTTTGACATGTTTAATAACACCTATATATATTGTACATGAAAGGAAATCCTTTCATGAGAAAGGGTTGTGGAGAGTGTCAAGGTCTCACATCCGAGGTTGCGACGCGTTGTCTGTACCAACGCCAGACAATATAACAACACGCAACCCTGAGTGATGTTAAACACATCCACATTAAATGCAGAGGGAATGCGGCGTCTTCGACGACGCCCGTATAAGCAGCCAAGCACAGCAATTGAGCAAAGCTTAAACGACCGCTGGTCAGCAGTACACCCCGTGAACCTTGGAGGGGTCACACCAGCTGACGTGAGCGTGTAGCGTGTAAAACGCCAGACTGGCAGGACGGGTTTAGGTGTTTGAATGGACAGGTCGCATGAGTATGCGAGGAGTGTTTGAATCTGCATTGAGAGCTAGCCTGTACGACAGTGGGAGACTGGTTCGAACGCTTGAATAGTTTGACTTGTAAGTGAGATGTTTATTGCTTGCATGTATTATTATGTATTGTAGTGATATTGTTCATGCCGTAATGATTGCTATGGATTGTCATTGCGCGATGTTTGTGCGATAATAAATGCAGCACGTAAATAAACCTTGTGAATAATACTTTCGGATATTCACTTCGTGTGATTTGATAGTTTGATATTGCTTCACACTTGCCAGAAAACGAGCTACTTATCTTGCTCTACGCAAGACTCTGACAAGTGCGAACGTGGGGGCTCGTCCGGGATTTGAACTAAATGCGAACTTGTAAATTTTTTTGTCAGCAGTACACCCCGTGAACCTTGCAGGGGTCACACCAGCTGACGTGAGCGTGTTGCGTGTAGAACGCCAGGACTGGCAGACGGGTTTAGGTGTTTGAATGGACAGGTCGCATGAGTATGCGAGGAGTGTTTGAATCTGCATTGAGAGCTAGCCTGTACGACAGTGGGAGACTGGTTCGAACGCTTGAATAGTTTGAAGCGGATGTGAACATGCCGATAGAAGTGCGCAAGTCATAGATTAAGGTAAAGTAACAATTGAATAGAGTTGATTTAATTAAATTATAAGTGTGAAGATATTATTTGAAGCCAACAGAGGCGTCTTCAGACTTATCACTAAATTCAACAAATTTTGTACCTAAAATCCAAAATGGCGGCCGTGCCCTTGAATGTCATTGAGTAGGGTTAGTGTGAGCGTGAAATTTGTTGAGTGTGGTAACGACTAACAATAATACTTGACAGCATACAAACCTTTACAGACTTCAGTGACATTACACACACCATACACTTACAAACGTTCTAATTTCGTTTAGTTTAAAAAGTACAGGGTTTTTGTGTCAACTTTACCTGAGTCTGGTGAATTTCAAAAAATATTTTGTGCGTCAACCCGAAAGACGTTCCAGTGTGATTTCGAGCACCACTGAACAGCACATTGCCCAAGGATTACTTAAGTATAAAAAATATGTTCATTCCTCTTTATACTTTCGTTAGTCTGGCTTTAGACAGCAACTGTGCTAGAAATACTTGTAACTTACTAACATCATAAGTAATTTTGTTTATATTCATTCCATCATACCTATTGTTCATCATGTCTTCTTTAAACGATTTCATTGAAATGGGTTTAAAAATGAATATGTCCGGTGAGGGATTGAGAACATGGAGTGAAAGTAAATATGCAGAATATCTTGTGAAACAAGAGCAGATTATTGAGCGGAATGAGAGAGCGGCCGAAAGGGCGTCAAAAGCACAATCAGAAGCTGCTCTAAAGGAATCAGAAGCTGCTTTAAAGCTTCAACAAGCACAATCAGAAGCTGCTTTAAAGCTTCAACAAGCACAATCAGAAGCTGCTTTAAAGCTTCAACAAGCACAATCAGAAGCTGCTCTAAAACAATTAAGAAGCTGCTCTAAAACAGTCAGAGGCTGCAGTGAGGCAAGCTGAGATCTTAGCCCAAAGTAAGAGAGAAGAGCAAGAAACACAACTGAAAATTGAACAGCTGAAAGCTGAATCTTCTAAAGATAAAGTTAATAGAGAGACAGACAAAGATCAACCTCATAAGAAGTACCAAGGTCTGATCAGAAGTTACAACACAGGTGATTGCATAGCAGCATTTACCCAAAATTTCGAATTCGTTATGGATCATTACAAAATTCCAAAACCTGAATGGGGGATAGTATATGTAAGAAGTCTTTCTGGGGAACCTCTTAAAGTCACAGAGTCGATCCCAGATGACCTGAAAGAAGATTATCTGTACATTAAATCTAAAATTATGTCACATTTTTTGCTAGATGAATCAGGTTATAGAGAACAGTTTAGGAAGTTGTCTCCTAAGCCAACACACACGTTCTCTGATTACATCTCAGAAATTCAAAATATTTTTTTCTAAATGGCTGTCAGCAGCCAAAGTAAATGGAAGTTATGACAAATTAGTTGATCTTATGTTGAGAGATAAGATTATCGCATCTCTCCCACCCCCCTTTTCTAAATTTTTGTTGGAATGTCAGTGTGAAAGTGTTCAACAGATGGAAAGTCGTGGCTCTGGTTATTTTTTAGCCAATAAGCAATGTTTCTCTAGTAGTCTGACCAGCACAGACTTTGTAGCAGCAGCTACATATGGCAAATATCAGGCAGGGTCAAATAACGAACAAAGACCTTATAAACAAGCTACAGGGAAATTGTATCAGTGCAAATATTGCCACTACGCACACAAGGAGAATGATATGTGCGACAAACATCCTGGGTACACTGCTTACTTGCATAATTACATTTCTAAGCAAGATAAAGAAAAGAAGAACTATGAAAAAGTTACCAAATGTTATCTTTGTAAAGCTTATGGCCACTGGCGTAGGAATTGTAAAGGCAGGTCAATGACCAGAAAGGCTAATGCAGCCATGTTTGACAATTCTTCTTCAGAAGATGAAAGTGTACAAGATCACCCAGTAAACTCATTGAGGTGTTCCATCAGGAAAAGTGTACCATTTGTGATCAATTTCATGAGGATGGCGTGTTAACATGCGGCCATTCTATACCTGTTACCAGTGAGGAGGCCAATTCTGTAGTAAACTCCAAAGGTAAACTAAACATCCACCAGGGGTATGTTAATGGTATAATTGCCACAATTTTACGTGATAGCGGGAGTACTCTCATTGGTGTAAAGAGAGATTATATTTTACCATCACAATATAGTGGTAAATATGTCACATGCAGGACATTCTCAGGAAACATAGAGAAATATCCACTTGCATGGGCATATATAACTACACCATTCATTACAGGAAAGGTTAAATGCGCAGCATTAACCAATCCTTGCTGCGATATTATCATTGGAAACCTTCCTGAAGTGAATGGCATGCCACATGACAGTATTACATCAACTGTCATTTGTAATATTGATAATACCATTTCACCTTCATCACCAATCACCATTCATGATGTATTACCACCTGTAAATGAATGTACAAATACCAATCTGGCTATGCCAGAACATACATGTAGTTGTGTGAATGTAACATCAATGTGTGATGAGAATGATCGTTGTAATGTAGTAAATGCAGTAACGAGATCTACTGCACAGATGCAAGATCGAATCGATCAGACAGAGGCTTTACAACGAGTAAGTCCAGTTGTAACATCTCCTGAGACAGATAGGGAGACGTTTATAACATCGCAGAAAGCCGATCGGTCTCTGCAATAGTATTTTAAACTTGTAGGCCAAAAGCCAAGAATAGCAAAGAATGCTCAATGGTACTTTGCTCTGAAGAACGGAATTCTAACACGGTACTACACCAAAGGTTTCAGCACTATCGAACAAACAGTGCTACCGTTAGAAAACCGCAAGCAAGCATTGAATCTAGCTCATGACATACCCTTTGCAGGACACATGGCGTATGCTAACACTAGAGCAAGGTTACTTACTCAATTTTATTGGCCAAAGTTTTGCAACGATACCAAACAGTATTGCAGATCGTGTGACATCTGTCAAAAGCTTGTCAAAAAGGGTAAACACCCATAAGCTGAATTGCAAGTTACTGCCGGACTAGCTGTGTCACAGCGAGGTAATGCCCATTAAATAGATTGTACTTAACTGTTGTACTTCATAGTGCAACATAATTGGTGTATACATATTGTTTAATATTCACCTGTATATATTTATAACTGTTAAGGTATAATGTTCGACTTTGACATGTTTAATAACACCTATATATATTGTACATGAAAGGAAATCCTTTCATGAAAAAGGGTTGTGGAGAGTGTCAAGGTCTCACATCCGAGGTTGCGACGCGTTTTCTGTACCAATGCCAGACAACATAACAACACGCAACCCTGAGTGATGTTAAACACTGCAGAGGGAATGCAGCGTCTTCGACGACGCCCGTATAAGCAGCCAAGCACAGCAATTGAGCGAAGCTTAAACGACCACTGGTCAGCAGTACACCCCATGAACCTTGCAGGGGTCACACCAGCTGACGTGAGCGTGTAGTGTGTAGAACGCCAGGACTGGCAGACGGGTTTAGGTGTTTGAATGGACAGGTCGCATGAGTATGCGAGGAGTGTTTGAATCTGCATTGAGAGCTAGCCTGTACGACAGTGGGAGACTGGTTCGAACGCTTGAATAGTTTGACTTGTAAGTGAGATGTTTATTGCTTGCATGTATTATTATGTATTGTAGTGATATTGTTCATGCCGTAATGATTGCTATGGATTGTCATTGTGCGATGTTTGTGCGATAATAAATGCAGCGCGTAAATAAAGCTTGTGAATAATACTTTCGGATATTCACTTCGTGTGATTTGATAGTTTGATATTGCTTCACACTTGCCAGAAAACGAGCTACTTATCTTGCTCTACGCAAGACTCTGACATGGCCAGAGTCGCATATTTAAAGTCCTTACCCTTTCCTAGTATTGAGGCCCTTAAAAATACAAATCCCTAATAATTACTGTTTAAATACCTTAATTTGGGGGAATAAAAACAACGATAGACTGACCGTGGCACAGCCAAATTTAACTGGCATTAGTTTAAATTTTAGCCTTAGTTTGGTTCACGTACCTGGCCAGACCGGCTGGATTTTAACCAAAGGTAAAAGAATAGCCATTTTGGTCAGTGTAGACAAAGGAGACAGACACGTCAGCCTTTCCCTTCGGGGATGGGCGATTTTAGCCCTAAAAATATGTCATTCTCTGCAGCGATTGTAAGGTACATATACCATTGTGTTTAATTAAGAATTTAAATATTGAGCACAACCCACTATTGGCAACGCCGACCTCATTCTGGTATGATTCTAAGGCCTATCCACGTCAATATGGAAACACTATACTCGAGTTTCGCCCTCATTTGAGCTCGTCAGTAGTGCATATCCCTGACCGGATCCGGAAACAGTCCCAGATCACGCGTGTGAAGCGGGTGTGTAACCACGCGGCACACACTGGACACACCTAATTATCACAACAGAATATCACAACGCTACCCATCGTAGGCTACGCTCAATTTCCACTAGGCTAATAGAATTGGTTAAAATGTTAAATCAACAATTCTTGTAAACTAGAGTCTGATTGATTTTTACTACTGAGCGCCATGTGTGTGCCACGCTGTAAAATGTCCATACTTACAATTTCTAATTCCTATGTTAAAATCTCTTATAGTCATTGTGAACCTATACCTCACCAGCAATGCTTATAATCTATAAATATTATGTGTATGGTAAAGTATTCAACTCATTTCAGAAGCACATTTCAGAAACTTTCTCTCCATGCGGACGCAAAATATTGATAACGCATTTTATCTGATAGACATGGGTTCATGTTGGAGAAATTGTTTTCCTAAATTGCTGATCATTAACTTGAAATTATCGTGCTACATTTTGGTATAATCTTCTTGTTAACATATTAGTAACCACTCAATATGGGTGATGGACATGTAATCATTTCATAAAATATTGCTAGGGAAATGCCCTATGGGAGAATATAATCCCATGGAAAAATAAGAAAACGCATGATATAACCAAGCCTCTAGCCACACCGCTCTAAGGGTGATGGACAACTGGAATAATATTTTGTTCCGAACACGTATCAGGCTGCATAAATAATTTCTAATAAATAAGAAATTCTCTTATAAATAGTAACGCTTGGCAAAATATATCGCAGCTTTCATTAACCTCATGCTGCTGTAAGCATGGGGGCAAACAATTTATGTTTTAGTTTTATGGATTAACCAATGAGGAAAACCAAAAACATAGGCTCTTTTCATTATCATTATGATTAATTATTATTTATGATTATCATGTACTTAATATCAGAGAAATGTACATGTTTGTTTTTCTCTTTTATGAGAATTATATTCTGTCCTGATTGTTACTCTTTACTGTGGAAATATACATTGTAATGTGACTCCTGGGGACATGATGATGTTGATGTAATAATCCTTGTGCATGTCAGTACATAAGAAGACAATGTTGAATAGCCTTCGCCTAATGCTGATTATAGCGACGGAAAGAAGACGAGGCATTAGAGACAACAGAGATTATGCATAGGTTTTTCTCTTCAAGTACGAGAGAGGCAATATCAACATGTTTGGATGGAAAAAATGGCTTCACTCATCTAATAGTCCCAGTAACAACATGAGAATGGAATATAGAGTGAAAAGATACCTTACTCACATTTAGAGTAAGAATGGCTCTACAACAAGCAAGGAGGGACATGGAAAATGGAAACCCACTCCTATCTCCTTCACCTTTTTTGTTTGTAATTGTGTTGTGAAAATGTTATCACACCACAAAGTATTAATGGCTGTGTTGTATTTTTTGTCATCCATTTCTATAGATAGTAGTGAGTGGTGGTTTGGATTTTGTTGGACTATATCACTAAATCTGGATCCTGGGTTAACAGCCATAAAGTGATACATGGCAACCTGTCCTACACATAGTCTGGATCTAGAAAAAAAAAACAACGTTGACTGCTACGCTTATCCACTGCCTAGGCAGCGAAAGACCTGTTGAAGAGAGACATTCAGCGATTGATAGTCCTACTTCTGTCAGGATATCCAGGATGGATCTCCATATTTAATTGTCCATCAAGATAAATGGATATTCAAAATACACCAACAATAGAGTATCGTCTACTTTTACGTCTGGGAGATACCGCCTGGTACGCCATCAATCCGCGAGGACAACAAAACCATGGGACATTCAAAGTTTCCTGTTCATGATTGAATAATCCTTCAATCAGTCATATAGCGGCAGACTCAACACCAAGTTCTAGATACGAACACCAACTCAAACAAATGGGAAGAAACACTGAAACACCATAAGCAAGTACAACCAAGGTACCAACTTAATACCAACTAAAAAACAACTTAGAAACCAGATTACCTCAAGGTTCAAATCTACAACACTCTGAAAGCAGCCAGATCCACTCGAGATCTCTGAACCGAAACACCATCAGAAAGCCATACGAAAGAAGCTAGCGGAGTAAATGCCTCTACGCATGCAACAACACGAATTACCTGATTGTTGTGCGACTCCCAGTTTGTGTGTTGGAATTAATATTGCTCAGTTCCATGCCTGTAGCAGATCAATTCTGGACATAGTCACAGATACTACCCTTGGATGCCTCTCAGCCATATAAGTTCCTACACTGGACTATATAGCAACGACTAACTCTTTGCTGGTCCAATGTCAGCCTAAATGCCATAGGTTATAGACTCGCGACTTGGTGGATGTAACATCTTTGTGAACATAATTGAGATTCTGATATCGGAAGCAGAGCAGCTGAATGGACGTCTACTTGGCACCGTGTATGGTAAGATGGGAAAGTACCTTCTGCAGAGCAAAAGTGGAAATTCCTGGAAGTTAGTTAGTTAGTTATCAGTTGGGGTATCTTCGTTGCACTCCGGACATGTCCATAGGTGCTCAGATCCTCCCCCCAGCATATGCATCAGCGTCCTGTGGCTAATAGTGCCAGTTCTGTGTTGGTTGACGAGGCGCTTTGTTTTCCCGATGTACTTCTCGCGTCTGGCTGTGCCGATTCTTACTCCCAGGTCTTTCATCCTGGAAAGCGATGTGGAATCACTGGCGTCAAAATCCTCTGTTCTCGCCATATCTTTAAGGGCGTTAATAACATCGGCACGATCCATGGGCAGACCATCTACAGGGGGTGCAGAGCCAGCCAATTTATCAGCTCGTTCATTTCCCTCGACTCCCGCATGTCCCGGGACGAAGATGAAGGTGACTTTGCGGACAACAGACTTCCGCAGCGACTCAGTCCACTGTCTACGTACAGATCCAGCTTCGACCTTCTGAATCATGCTCATTGAATCACTTAGTACACACACGTTGGTATAATGCTGTGATTCCAGCCATATGAAAGCCTGTGTAACTGCCATCACCTCCATCGTCATGCTGCTCGTGGTCATAGAGTGGGCACCACTGGATTCTTGAACGGTTCGGCCCGCTGAACGGGCTGTAAATGCCCACGCACTTCTCTGCTGCTTTACAACAGATCCATCTGTATAGATGAGCACTTCGGGGCTATCTGAGTGATCATAGATGAGCGCGTTAACCTCTGCATTGACAGCGGCAGGGTTCTGCTCTCTGCACCGTCTGTCGAGTGTGATAATGCAGGAGAAGGTACACTTAAAAGCTGGAGGCACCGGCACCCATTCCCCGCCGGGGTTGATACTGGTAAGACTGCAGACCTGTCCGACGACATCTTCCGCCCGACCCATCCATGATTTGCCCCCTCTTTAGCCTGTCACCCTTTTCTCTGAATACAGCGTCATGCAGAGGGTGCTGCTCATCTGCACTTATTTTTAAGTATGCACGAGCTCTCCAGATCTTGATCCTGTGTTCCATCCATTGTCGGGAAGTCAAGGAGGTATCTCATTGCTACACAGCTGGTGTCTCTCGTGCAGCCCAAAATGATGCGCATGGCTTCGTTTTGTACCTTTTCAAGTCTTCCAATCTGTGTAGGGCTGACAGTGAGGATGGCCAGGGCATACTCGATGCGTGAAAGCACAAGTCCTTGGAACAGAAGTGCTTGCTTGTGTTCGTTGGCTTGAGCTCCAACGCGAAGTCCTGTATGTCGGATGAAGGCATCCCGTTGTCCAACATCAGTGTGATGTCATACGGGACCTGAGGTTTGCGTGAGTATCCGTTGTCCCATGTCTGGCTTATTGGTGTGCAGACTGGTGGTTCCTCGCCGTACAGGCAGACACTCTCCGACTTCGGAGGAATCGGCGATCCTACTGACTTTAGCCAGGACTCCGAAGGATCCTGTTGCCCAGGATGCTCGACGAGGACGCGTCAATAGGTCTTGGCCAGTATATAACCCGACCCTGGTGCCTTGGAAACACCTTGGAACAGAAGTAATAGCAGTCTTTGCTCGATATTGGCAGTCGCCATGACTCTCATTGCTGCCAAACCTTTTCGAGCCTTCGTTATGACATAATCGACATGATCTCTGAAGGACAGGCTACGATCAAGCCTCACGCCAAGATATGTCATTGACTGGGTTCTACTCAGAATGCTCCCATCCATTCTTACTGCCGGCAGGCCTGTTTTCACAATATGGTTGTTTAGTGAGAACCATGTAACCGTTGCCTTTGCAGGGTTGACAAGGGCATCGGCATCAGCACACCATGAGGAAATTCGATCTAGTTCGCCCTGCATATAGTTGGCAACCGCCTGTCTATCTCGACCCTGTCGATACACGAGGATGTCGTCAACGAATGATAGAGTCCTACCCCTCCCATCCAACTGTTGTTCAGTGATCGGCACCGTATACATGTTGAATAGTACTGGTGACAGTGGTGAACCCTGCGGCAATCCTGGACATATAGTTATCGGCTCAGAAGACCAACTCCCGCATCTTAGCACCACCTTCCTTTGGAGTAGAACTGCAGCTATCCATCGTACAAGGTGAGGGTGCACTTTCAGTCTGAGGAGGGTTTGCATCAAGTGCTCGAAAGATACTCTGTTATATGCGTCCTCTAAGTCTATGGCGGCCGCACATGTCTCTTCTCTTACCTGAAATCCTTCGTAAACATCTTGAGCAAAGACTGCCGCATTCAGCCATGACTCTTTGTTGCGTCTGTATCCTCCAAGTGTGGGCGGGAAGCAGCCGAGCTGTTCCAAGTCCCAGGCAAGTCTGTGTGCTACAATTTTCTCCAGTAGCTTGCCAACAGTATTCTGCATCGTAATGATTCTGTAGCCGCTTATCTTGGAGTGGTCTTTGTTCGGTTTTGGCAGCGGCAGCAAGTAGCTGTGTAGCCATTCTTCTTTGACCTGACCCCTCTGGATACTGGTGTTGAATTCTCTGGTCAGTTCTTCCATGTCATCATCTGATATCACCATTAGGTCACCATATCGGATGCCGTCTGGGCCTGGGGCGGTGTTGGGTGATTTCTTGAGCATCGCACGCAATATCTCAACTGCGATTGTCCATTCTTCGTCTGTCCCGACCCCCTCTCACAACTGAGAGAGTGTTGTTGTGGTCCTCTGTCTGGCGGGCTCGTCTTTCTGGTCAGTCTGTTCTATGTAGCGTGCAAGAAGGGCCTTACCTTTATCCGCATCCGACTTTTTCCATGCGAGGTCTGTGCCTTGAAAGTCTGGAATACCCCTACGTTGTGCAGCACCGTTCATGCTCTTGTGGAGGCGCCAGAATGTCGTAAGAGATTGCTCGGAGCACACCTTCCTGCAGAACTCGTCCCATTTGTCGGCCTTGGCCTCTTTGGCGCAGAATTTGAATAAAGTCGTCGTCCTAACGACCTCAGTCTTCAGGTTCGCCAACTCAACCTGTGGCATGTTAGCCTTTCTGGCCTTTTGCCAGTCTTTGACAGCCTGCCTCTTTCCCAGCCACACCTTCTCGACCTCTCCATTCCACCATGGTGGCTGCAGCCATCTTTCTTGTCTCCTACGGGAGGAAGTTAGTTTCCTTCTTCTGATCTTGCTTATGGCGTCTTGACCAGTGGTGTCGTACGGGAAGGCATTGGTCTTGTTTCTTTGACTCATGGCCCCGTCTTTCTTGATCAGGATGACACAAGGGTAGTGGTCACTATCGTGGTATCCCAGTGTGCCCCACCGACACCTTGGTGCGATGGTGGGCGACACCAGAGCCAAGTCAATGATGCTGTCAGAGTCGCCTGGTCGAGTGGCCATTCTAGTGACCTTCCCATCATTCAGACAGATTAGGGCAGCAGATGCCAGGGCGTCCTCCAAATCTTCTCCCTGTCTATTGGTGATGCAATTCCCCCATTGACTGCCTCTGGCATTGAAGTCCCCGCAGTAGATGATATGCCTTTCATCCATATCGAACAAACTCTGCCATTGTCACACGTCGACCTTCCCATTTCGCGCATAGACGTTAACGATTACAAGCTGCACTGGTGTCATTATTCTTAATGCCTGCACTTGCAGGGCATCGCTGTTCCAGGCGGACATATCGATCTCAGACACTAGTATGTTGTCGCGGACCAGAATGGCCTGTCCGAGGTGCCGCCTGTTAAAGAAACCCTGAAATCCCGCAACATTGACTGTTCCGTCGGTGAGCTGTGTTTCTTGCAAGACTACAATATCGTTTCCGTAGAGTAGTTTTTCAAGAATGGGTCGGCGTTGACTAAATGATGCACAGTTCCAGTACAGTACTCGAACATTTCCGATACCCAATCTGTCACATTTTAATCGCCTTCTGCGCGCGCCCGCCCTCTTACCACGTTGTGTCCTAGCTGGTCGTCTGGTCGTCATGTTAGGCTTAACTATCGCCACCGGGCGCCGATGATACGCCGAAAGAAGACCGGACGCGCGTGCATGAACTCCGTTGCACGGTCCGAACTCCATTTCACCACGAAAAAAACACTTAATCCATACACATTTCGGAAAAAACACGTTCCATTTTACGGGACGAAAAAATGTCCCGCCATCTTGCTTCAAGGGAACTCACTCTCCTGGAAGTAAGACCAACCAAGGCCTCATTTTCACAAAGGCACGGAGCCTCCTTGCAACATAGTATTCGAAAATTCTAGCCCCATGGAGGGGATATGTGCTTGTCTTTTCTTGGATTATAGATTATAAATATTCACCAGCCAACTTCAGTGAACATAATGTAAGGAGAACATGACTGTGAGTACATTTATTTCTACCCGGATAAATAGGGACATTATCTGCTTCGCACTGGAGAAGAATAACCGACAGCAACACCTAAGGAAAAAGACTGTAATTAAATAATTAGTTTAATTATTAGTACTAGCAAAGCTTCTATATTTGGTTTTTTCCCCTTCCATGGATGTGTAAGGTCAGTAGTTTTTTTTTCAGTGAATGGTAGAATCAACAGGTGGTTGTTGGGTTGTTTGAGTACTCTGACACCATCTCATTAATATTTAAATATGAGAATTGTAACTGGTGTCAGAAACAATTGTTTATATGTTGGGTTTTATGAACTTAGACCTTTGTTTACTTTACTGATGTACAGTGGGTCAAAGATGTAGAACCAATTAGTGGATGTTGTGTTGTTTGTAATAACATTGGTTTTTTCTGGGGACAATGTGGGTAATGTTTTTTTTTTTTTCATCATATTGAAAATCATTCCAATGCCTGTTCTGGAAATTCAATGTGGCCATTACAATTTCATGTATGTTAATGCCTGAACTGTTTGTTCAAAATTGTTGATGTTTATGTCAAGTCCAGTGTTGATGGTTGTTCAACCGTGGTTGTTTTATATGTTGTAAACAATCAATATCCTCTAACACTATAGGAAATTTATAAGGTGATAAATGGGAATGGAGAAGTACTCATAAATACGGTTATGAACAGGAGTGAAGTATTTTCCTTCTTGTGTTTATGGTAGAATTCCATGATCACCTTGCATTCTAGCAGTGACCAGAGAATCAAACCTAATTCCCCTAGACACTTTTAACAAAATATTCTCTTAGATTAAAATCCACATCCCACAGCCAGAATATTGTATCTTCTGTATTTCAATATATATGGCACAACGTGTCGACCTTACTGTCTGTCTGATAACATCATTTCATATTCAGTCTCGGATAGTTAAGTTAGTAGCTCTTCTCAAGCATCCCATCCGTCGTAGGTTGTTAACCTGCATAGCCGGTATAATACTCGCAGGTCTGTGACCATCTCATCTGTCATTGAAGGTCTTTGTTCTATCTCCTATACCTTTGAACGTTGTCAACATATATGGAAGGTACAAAACTAACAGGGCTATTTTCTATCTCTTCTACCGTTCAACGTTGTTAACATACAAAGGTGGTATGAAATTCACATGGCTATGTTCTATCTCCTCTACCGTTGAAAGTTGTCAACATGCATGGTAGATATAACACTCGCAGGTCTGTATTCTATCTATGGTACCGCTGAAGGTTGTTAACATATATGGAAGGTACAACACTAACAGGGCTATGTTCTATCTCCTCTACCGTTGACGGTTGTCAACATGCATGGTAGGTATAACACTCGCAGGTCTGTGTTCTATCTATGGTACCGCTGAACGTTGTCAACATACATGGTAGGTATAACACTCGCAGGTCTGTGTTCTATCTATGGTACCGCTGAACGTTGTCAACATACATGGTAGATATAACACTCGCAGGTCTGTGTTCTATCTATGGTACCGCTGAACGTTGTCAACATACATGGTAGATATAACACTCGCAGGTCTGTATTCTATCTATGGTACCGCTGAAGGTTGTTAACATACATGGTAGATATAACACTCGCAGGTCTGTATTCTATCTATGGTACCGCTGAAGGTTGTTAACATACATGGTAGGTATAACACTCGCAGGTCTGTATTCTATCTATGGTACCGCTGAACGTTGTCAACATACATGGTAGGTATAACACTCGCAGGTCTGTGTTCTATCTATGGTACCGCTGAACGTTGTCAACATACATGGTAGATATAACACTCGCAGGTCTGTGTTCTATCTATGGTACCGCTGAACGTTGTCAACATACATGGTAGATATAACACTCGCAGGTCTGTATTCTATCTATGGTACCGCTGAAGGTTGTTAACATACATGGTAGATATAACACTCGCAGGTCTGTATTCTATCTATGGTACCGCTGAAGGTTGTTAACATACATGGTAGGTATAACACTCGCAGGTCTGTATTCTATCTATGGTACCGCTGAAGGTTGTTAACATACATGGTAGATATAACACTCGCAGGTCTGTATTCTATCTATGGTACCGCTGAAGGTTGTTAACATACATGGTAGGTATAACACTCGCAGGTCTGTATTCTATCTATGGTACCGCTGAACGTTGTCAACATACATGGTAGGTATAACACTCGCAGGTCTGTATTCTATCTATGGTACCGCTGAAGGTTGTTAACATACATGGTAGGTATAACACTCGCAGGTCTGTGTTCTATCTATGGTACCGCTGAACGTTGTCAACATACATGGTAGATATAACACTCGCAGGTCTGTATTCTATCTATGGTACCGCTGAAGGTTGTTAACATACATGGTAGATATAACACTCGCAGGTCTGTATTCTATCTATGGTACCGCTGAAGGTTGTTAACATACATGGTAGGTATAACACTCGCAGGTCTGTATTCTATCTATGGTACCGCTGAAGGTTGTTAACATACATGGTAGGTATAACACTCGCAGGTCTGTATTCTATCTATGGTACCGCTGAACGTTGTCAACATACATGGTAGGTATAACACTCGCAGGTCTGTATTCTATCTATGGTACCGCTGAAGGTTGTTAACATACATGGTAGGTATAACACTCGCAGGTCTGTGTTCTATCTATGGTACCGCTGAACGTTGTCAACATACATGGTAGATATAACACTCGCAGGTCTGTATTCTATCTATGGTACCGCTGAAGGTTGTTAACATACATGGTAGATATAACACTCGCAGGTCTGTATTCTATCTATGGTACCGCTGAAGGTTGTTAACATACATGGTAGGTATAACACTCGCAGGTCTGTGTTCTATCTATGGTACCGCTGAACGTTGTCAACATACATGGTAGATATAACACTCGCAGGTCTGTATTCTATCTATGGTACCGCTGAAGGTTGTTAACATACATGGTAGATATAACACTCGCAGGTCTGTATTCTATCTATGGTACCGCTGAAGGTTGTTAACATATATGGTAGGTATAACACTCGCAGGTCTGTATTCTATCTATGGTACCGCTGAAGGTTGTTAACATACATGGTAGGTATAACACTCGCAGGTCTGTATTCTATCTATGGTACCGCTGAAGGTTGTTAACATACATGGTAGGTATAACACTCGCAGGTCTGTATTCTATCTATGGTACCGCTGAAGGTTGTTAACATACATGGTAGGTATAACACTCGCAGGTCTGTATTCTATCTATGGTACCGCTGAAGGTTGTTAACACACATGGTAGGTATAACACTCGCAGGTCTGTATTCTATCTATGGTACCGCTGAAGGTTGTTAACATACATGGTAGGTATAACACTCGCAGGTCTGTATTCTATCTATGGTACCGCTGAAGGTTGTTAACATACATGGTAGGTATAACACTCGCAGGTCTGTATTCTATCTATGGTACCGCTGAAGGTTGTTAACATACATGGTAGGTATAACACTCGCAGGTCTGTATTCTATCTATGGTACCGCTGAAGGTTGTTAACATACATGGTAGGTATAACACTCGCAGGTCTGTATTCTATCTATGGTACCGCTGAAGGTTGTTAACACACATGGTAGGTATAACACTCGCAGGTCTGTATTCTATCTATGGTACCGCTGAAGGTTGTTAACATACATAGACCGTGTAAGTTCCGCTGGGTTTTGCTCTACTATATACAACTTGTACATACGATACAGATGACGAAGCCGGTATAATTGCGCCAGGGTTGTGGCTTACTTTCCTTCTTTTGACAACCTGCGTAGACGATATAAGTATTACAGCGTTGTGTTCTAACACATCATCTACAGACAACCCGTGTAGATGATATACGTATTACAGCGTTGCGTTCTAACACATCATCTACAGACAACCTGTGTAGATGATATACGTATTACAGCGTTGCGTTCCAACACATATTGTACAGACAACCCGCATAGACGATATACGTACAGCAGCGTTATGTTCTAACCCCTATACTACAACAACCTGCACGGATTAAAGTAAAGCGGACAACAATGGTTCCATTCACACCATTAGTTGTCGTGTCTGGTGATCAGCTCAGCATTGAATGCACCCACAGAAGCGATCAGAGAGCCGCCGTAGCGTAGCGGCTAGACGCTGGCCTACCATACCGTTGGTCATGGATTCGAACCGCAGCGGGACGAATGGGAATTGTTTCAATTGACCTGGTCCCCCAGGTCGATCCAGCCTATAACGGGCACCAGGAAATGTATTGGGAAATAAAGGCGGCCAGTGTGGTACCGACCACAGCACCTGTCATGATGGGTTTTATCATAAGAAGACTCTGCTATCGTTAGCTGGTTCGTTCGAAGGTCTAGGGTATGATGATAACCAAGTGGATCCCTAAATCAACCGTCAGTGCCTGCGGGGCGACACACTGCATCCAAAATCATTACAGCAACACAAAGGACGTGCACTCAAGAGATCACAGTAGAGTTATGATCAGATGATATTTATTTCATCCGAAGGTCATGTTCCGACACGGTAAACAAGTACGATATCCAGCCGGCAGCACTCAGGTCTATATACCTTTCACTGGGTGCAACGCACTCCCACCACAACCCTCACTATCATTCTACTCTTAGCGTCTGTGATGTGGCCATGTACCACTTGGTGTGTGTGTTTGGAGACTGGTACTAACGTCCACCGCCAGTCAAGTGATCAGGATTTTCCAGCATGGTCGGTCCGCGTTCGAGACTAAGTGGCCGTCCAAAATGACTCAGCACCTGAGATCGATGCCTGGCGTTGGAGGAGTGTTGTGGCTAATCGTAGATGTGTGCGTTTGAATGAACTATTCGTTGTCAATCGGTGAGAGTGTTAGAGCGTCCTAGTGAATCGTCTGTACTGGTGTACGTGTAGCGCTGCGGTGTGTCTGCTCTGGATGAAGGCTGAATCTAAAGTGTCCAAGTGACAGTCGTGTTGTTAATCAATGCGATTTGGTGACGTAGCGTTCATCATTCTACACCGTGCTTTAGTTTGCTATTATCTATTTTTGTTCACTGATGTGTGTGCAAATCAGTTCACACTCTACATGCCTGTCATTTGCTTTATGACAGCACCCACTTAGATACGTCTGGTCGATGTAATATGGGTTAACTCTATATCTTTAATTCGTCTTAGAAGTCTAAAAGGGACATTTGCATTCTTTTAACTAAATAGAAGCAACAGCACATATACACATAAACCACTTGCCGGATATTTTAACAACTGACCACAAAAATCTGAGCTTAATCTTAGTCAAACTGTCATTTACTACATGCGGTATATGGCAAACATGAGCAGTCTAAAAGGGACATTTGCATTCTTTTAACGTAACAGAAGCAACAGCACATATACACATAAACCACTTGCTGGATATTTTAACATCTGACAGCTGAGATCCAGTTTAATCTTAGTCAAACTGTCATTTACTGCCAATATAGTACCTTGCGATTCATGGGAAGCCTGAAAAAACAAGGTCACCTGGCTAGTGCAGTTGCAGCAAACTGTGCAGGTTAGAGTTTTCCTTTTGCCCCCGACAGAAAAGAAAAAAAATTCCACACCTTACCGGGGATTCGAACCCGGGTCTCCCAAAGGAGAATACGGCATTCTAGCCACTCGGCCAACTGCTCCTCTTAAACTTAGTATCAGAACATGTTATGGGAAGTTAAGGATGCCGGTGCTATATTGGTCACATCTCCATGGAGGTGGGGATTTTTACAGCATTGACATGGCCTTCCAAGTTGACTCAGCCTACAATCGGTGCAGGAAATATTCTGAAAACAGTACTGACGAAATCTCCCACCGGGTGCTTACTGGCCTACAAGTAAGTGGTTGGTATCATATATTCAATATGTGTGGCACATGTATTGCATATAAACACCTATATACCCTGAAACTATAAAAACCTGTATGATGATAACAGAGAAGAACAGTATGATATTCAAAATAATAATGAAGGACAAACAATTTTGAAGATGGAGGTTCAGAATGCTCTTAACAATATGAAAACTGGCAAGAACCCAGGTTCAGACAACATCACAACAGAAATTATTAATGCTTTAGAAGAATATGGAATAGATAAAATTACATGACTGCTGAATACAACATATGATACTGGAGATATACCGCATGAATTATGTAATTCTGTATTTATTGCAATCCCAAAGAAATCAGGAGCCTCGGAATGTGATCAACATCGAACAATTAGTATAATGAGTCACATCACAAAATTTTGCTAAGAATTATCATGCAAAGAGTTAGGAGGAAAATACAACCTGAAATAAAAGAACATGTGGATTTGTAGAAGGCAAGGGTGCAGTAAATGCTGTGTATATGCTGCGAACAGTAACTGAATGGTCTATAGAAGTAAACAAAGATCTACACCTTTGCTTTATTGACAACACAAAGGCTTTCAATAAAGTGAGACATTTCGACGTCATAAGGATGCTTGAAGATCTACAAATTAAAAAAAAATACTGGAAACAACAAGCTGCCATAGGAATTGATAATGAAGTTGGTCAATATCAACCTATTAAGAGAGGTCTGAGACAGGGATGTGTAATGTCGCCAGATCTTTTTCCCCTGTAGAGCGAAAATATTTTCAGAAATATAGAAGATATGGAAGAAATCAACACTGGGGGAAGACACATCAATAACATTATATATGCAGATGATACAGTCTTGATTGCAGACAATTAACAGGACCTACAACATTTAGCAGATGCGGTTGTTGCACACAGTAAACAACAAGGGTTAGAATTGAATTGTAAGAAGACACAGATTATGGTCGTCACTGGGAAGAACGAAATACCACAATGTGATATACAAGTAAATGGGAATATTCTTAAGCAAGTGAATCGATACAGTTATCTCGGAACAGTCATAACATCTGATGGGAGATGCTTTGAAGAGATTAGAACAAGAATTGCCATTGCTAAGGTAGCCTTTTGCAAGATGAAAAACATACTGACCAATAAAAAGATATTAATTGAAACGAGAAAAAGAGTGTTGAAGTGTTACATAGAACCTGTACTTTTGTATGGATGTGAAGCGTGGACAATGAGCAGACAAGCTGAAAAACACCTGACTGCTGTGAAAATGTGGTTTCGGAGGAAAATGCAAAGAATATCATGGACAGACAGAATAATAAATGAACAGGAGGTCCTTCAAGAAACAAGTAAAGATCGTAAACTGATTAGAGACATTAGACGTAGACAGTCAAAATTGTTTGGGCATGTTATGAGAAGAAATGATTTGGAGAACTTGGTACAACTGGCAAGATCGAAGGGAAGAGACCAAGGGGAAGACCGAAAAGTAAATACCTGTATGGCCTGGCCACGTGGCATGGTCGAGAAAGAAAGACGGAGCTGATCCACGACTCTGGTGATCGAGTGAGATGGCAAAACATAACCGTCCACGCTTATCGGCATGGCACATGATAGATGGATGGATGCGGCACAAGCAAGCGGTTAGCGCTATATATTCAATACATGTGGCACAAGCAAATGGTTAACACCATATATTCAATACGTGTGACACAAGCAAGCTGTTGGCACCATATATTCAATTCATGCCACACAAGCAAGCGATTAACACCATATATTCAATACATGTGACACAAGCAAGCTGCTGGCAGCATATATTTACGCCGCAAGCGGACACACGGCGTCACTGACTTTTACTTTTGTTCAATGCTGTCAGTTGCAGACCTGGATATTGGCAGCCAGATAATTAAGAAAAAAAAACAGAAATACACGATATTTAACGCTAGGAAAACAAAAACACGGGATAATGATTAACAGACAGCAAATTAGCTTAATTGTTAATTACCACAGCTCTGTAAAATGGTGTCCCACCCTTGTTCGACTTCATTCCAAGGCAACACAAGAATTATTTAGGCTCAAATTCAGATTCTCACTGAACGGTAAGGAATATTTTTCAGATCGTCATCATTATGTGCCACGCTAGGCGACGCAGACGATCATGTTTCTCATCCGTCTGTTCTGTTGTAGGGATACGTCTACTGTTGTGCCCTTCTGTCATTTAGTGCATACCAAATTTTCCATAGTGACCTTGGCCTGTAACACCCACAAGCTGTCTTGCTGTTACAACATTGGGCACTGTCGTCACGTTTTAATGTAGTCACAGGAGATCTCCTTGACAATATGTTGTGTTTTGTGAATGTGTTTGTTTGCTGATGAAGGCTAATCGCCACAACGTCCTGTATGTGTCGTAATTCTGTTATGTAAAGCTGCACTACTTTGTGTCATTTTATATTGTTTACATTTTCACAGCTTTACCGCAGTTCAACCATATTTTATTCATATCTTTACTAAGTGACATGGGATGACATATCGAACTTCTTATTCGAACTTCCGTAACTGCCAAGGGCTTATAAATCAAACTATAGTTAAAATATCAATACAGTAGTTTTCTATATGCAACTCTCTTTAATTTTATATATAATACAACACGTCTACTAAACATTTAACAACTTTTAAGTCAAACTGTGATACACCCTTACTTCCCATGTTTCGCTACCAAATTTTGTTTGGTCACTTTTTGTTTGGCACTGTGTCTGTCTTTGATTATATTCTCGCTTCTGCTGCCGATCTATTTTTGTAGCCTCTTTACATCCAGTTCTATATTGCTCTTCATTTTGGATGTTGTTGATGTCATTTAACCACAACAACTAGGGAGTCTCTGTGGCGAAGTGGTCATGCCGTTTGACTCGTGATCCGAAGGTTGTGGGTTCGATTCCGGGCCGCGCCCTTCGGTTTACGAGTTAAATATTTCGGAGACTCCTGTGGGTCGTCGCTAAAAGCTACGGAATTCGTGCTTTGTGCGTCACTTTCCGCGCTGCGGAAAGAGACCGAGCCATATGGGATAATACCCGGTGCAATGAAGTCGACCCTGTCGACTTTTAAGTGACTTTTTATTTAACCACAACTGTCTGGCATTCTTTTTCCTAATGACTGCTTCTTCACATTTTTGATTGAACCACCTGTTCTTTCTATACGTGGTTAACACACCGAGACATTCTTCTGCTGTAGTTTGAATTGTATTCTTGATGTTTAACCAAGTTTGGTCAACGCTTTCCTCCAACGGGTGTTGTAGAATTTCAAGTTTACATTTTATTTCATCTGCAAATTTCTCTTTGACTGTAATTTCTTATAGTTTTTCTCTGTTATATGTTGGGTGTAACCTTTGTAGTTTAGCATAGTAAGCTCTTTTAAGTTTTATTTTAAATTTTGCTCCAACAAGGAAGTGGTCGCTGTGGCACTCAGCACCTCTATAACTTCTGACTTGTTGTATGTTTGAGGCAATTTTGTTGTTAATTAAAATGTGATCTATTTGATTATAGGTTCTCTTGTTACATGATTTCCAAGTTTGTTTATATATATTCTTTCTTTGCAGTCTGGTACTGCTGATCTGCAGTCATTTGGCTTCTGCCAGGTTGATGACTCTCCATCCATTGTCATTTGAAGTTGTATGTAGGTTGTCCATACCGGCAACTTTTTATGAGTTTGCGCTCTACCTATTTTTGCATTGAAGTCTCCCAGCACAATCAGGATATCCTGTTTGGGGGTTTCTTCTATGACATCTTCAAGATCATTATAAAAGTATTCTTTGATATCATCTTCTTTCTCTTCAGAAGGTGCATGTACATTAACCATCGTTATATTTTTCCATTTACCATTTATTCGTAATTTACTAATCCTGTCATTAACAGCTTTAAAGTTTAGAACGTACTCCCATAACTCTTTTTGATGACAAATCCTGGTCCTAATTCATGCTTATTTTGGGTGTTTCCTCCATATATTACAATCATTCCATTTTGCACTAGAGTACCCTCTCCTGGCCACCCTATTTCTTGAATTGCTGTTATATCCATTTGATAATCACCCAGCTCCCTGGTTAGTTCTTCGGTCGCTCCAGCTCGATATAGTGTCCGTACATTTCCATTTTCCAAATCTCAAAAGTCCTTTAACGTTCCATGGTCGTTGTCCAAATAAGTCAGTCCAAATTCGGGGCTTATTTATCAGTTTAGTAAGAATCATCAATGTCCTTAACTTTGTCTTATGCTATAACTTGTTACTGATCTTTTTTGCATCTCTAGATTTAGTACTTATGAGTAAAATCATCTATGTCTATAACTTTGTCTCATGATGTACTTGTTATTGATCTTATTTGCATCCATAGATCTAGTACTTATGTGGAAAATTATATGTTTGTTACTGTCAGAGTCCAGAAAGGGGACATTGATGCAGGGACATCGTTACGCCCGCCAGGCGACTTAGCTCCCAGTAGGGACGCAGTAACTTCGTTACGCCGCCAGGCGAATAGTGGTTACCGGCCTGCAAGACTGCTGGCTGACAAGCGACCAGCGGTCAAGCAAGGACGACGCTAAACGCACGCATGCCTCGTGACGTCACCTGAGGTGAGAGGCGAGTTGCGAGTTAGCGGCAGACAGCTCGGAGACTTCGACTCGGACAGACGTGTGCAGAGAGAAAGGCGTTGTGTGGTATCTGTACTGAAAGTCGAGTGTCTGGACATCTTGAGTGAGACTTGTGAGCTGTATGTAAGTGTATTGAAGTATCGAGTATATATTGTTGTGATCATCGTTCTGTATTTGAGATGTGAATAAATCCATAGAACGGTGTGTCGTTGAGTCTTACGTCAAATCACGTTGTACTTGTACTGTCCCACACTGTTAGGTTAGCGAGCGAAGTTTAAGACCCTGACAAGTGTGGACGTGGGGGCTCGTCCGGCTTTAAAATGAACGTGTTTATGTGAGTAACGATTTGAAACTAGAGTTTGTGAACGTAAAATTTGTGTCAAACTTTATAGTACATGTATTGTGATCGTGGAAGGCTCATTTTGATTATTAACTACATTGTTTAAACATGTGTAAGACTATTTGTAAACGTACAGTGCATACATATTGTTTGTTCTTGTAAGCGTGTAAAACATTTGTGATTCGTAAACTTTTCACCGTTTTGACCTTGTCGACATTGTGAACTTGTCGCCATTTTGACCTTGTCGCCATCTTGTAAACTTGATGTCTATGTCCTTACTGAATGTCATCTTGATGTAAGTGATGTGTCATCAATGTTGTAGAGTGTTGAGATACTTGTAGATTGTCTTTGTGAATTGAGTTGTCGGAAGCAAAAAGTTTGGAAAGAAAGTGACTTGTGTTTTGTAAAAAAAAAAAAAAAAAATTGTTGACGGACAAACTTACGACATACAATTACACTCAACGCCATACATACCTTATCAACACTTAGTGACAAGCAGGCACACACCAACAAATAGACGCTAATTTATCTTCCTCCAAAATAAAGCAGGTTTTTCCGTACCATCCGAAACCTTGCCGTAGAGGTCATTTATGTTCTCGAAGTAACGACCCTACAGTTCCTAGCCCGATTTCCAACCATTCTTCACCGCACCGAGGGCACTTGAGTATATTTTTCTTTTTCTATACTTTAAGGAAGCAATTTGAGGCACGTGTTGTCAATAGAAATTAATTGTAAATTGTTTATTACTAACCACTTATAACATATTTTGTGTGGCTGGTATTTCATTGACATTTTTCATCATGTCTTCATTATTTGATTTCATCGATATGGGGATAAAATTACATTTAACAGGTGATGAATTAACAAAATGGAGTGAGAAGAAATACTCTGAATACTGTGAACGCGAAGAAAGAGCAGCTGAAAGAGCTCTAAAGCAGGCAGAGATGGAAACAGCTTTAAAGCAAGCAGAAGTAGAACTGGCTGCAAAAACAAAGCAAGCTGAGATAGATAGTGAATTAAAGAAGGCAGAAATAGCAGCTCAGAGTAAGAGAGAAGAACTGGAATTACAGTTGAAAATGAAACAACTGGACACTGAGACTGCAATTAACAAAGAGTTTAAGAAATCTGAGAGACTGGAGAAAGAAAACCAGTACAAGAAATATCAAGGTATTGTACGTAATTATACCTCGGGTGACTGCATCGCAGCCTTTACCCAAAATTTTGAAACTTTAATGGAACATTACCAGGTTCCACTGTCTGAATGGAATATTGTTTACATGAGAAGTTTGTCAGGGGAACCTCTTAAAGTCATTGAAACCATCCCCAAAGACCTCAGAAAAGATTACCATTATCTGAAATCTAAGATTATGGCACATTTTATGTTAGATGAGGCAGGTTACAGAGAACAATTCAGTAAGTTGAGCCCAAAACCGACTCAAACGTTCTCTGATTACCTCTGCTTAGTCCGAGATATATTCACCAAATGGACTTCAGCAGCTAAAATTGACAAAAATTATCAGAAATTAGAAGATCTGATCATTAGAGACAAAATTGTATCATCTATTCCTTCAGCATTTTCTAAATTTTTGTTAGAGAATGAATGCACTAGTGTGGATGAGATTGACAGACGGGGTTCGGCGTACTACACAGCCAACAAACATTGTTTTGCCACTGAAGCTACTGACATTAACTTTGTAGCAGCGGCTAACTATGACAAACCCTACAGTAGGCAGAAACCTCAAAGGCCTACCTCTGAGAAGTTTAAACATTGCATTTATTGTAAATTTTCACATAATCAGAATGAAATGTGCGATAAACAACCAGGATACCATACGTACCTATTAAACATGGTAAACAGACAAGATCAGGAGCGTAAATCCTTCAGAAGTTTGCGTAAATGTTTCCTCTGTAAGGCGTACGGACACCATCGAAAAGATTGTAAAGGTAGGCACATGACCAACAAAGCAAATGCCGCCTTGTTTGACAGTTCGGCGTCAGACGAAGAACAGCCAGAGAAACACCCTGTGAACTCAGCACAGGCTTTTGACATATTTAGCGCAAATAAATGCTCTGTTTGTAACACCTTCTATGAAGATGGTATTTTAACATGCGGTCACACCATCCCTATTGCCAATGAAGAAGCTAATTTGGTAGTAGACTCAAAAGGCAAGATAATCATCCATCACGGATATGTGAATGGCAAGGCAGCTACAGTCCTTCGTGACACAGGCAGTTCACTTATTGGTCTAAAGAGAACGTTCATAAGGCCTACAGACTATACAGGCAGGCACGTAACATGCAGAACATTCTCAGGCAATATTGAGAAATACCCATTAGCATGGGCATATATTGAAACACCTTTCCTCACTGGGAAAGTAAAGTGTGCTGCATTAACAAACCCAGTGTGTGATGTAATTATTGGAAATTTACCAGAGGTGAATGATTAACCTCATGACATAACATCTCTATGTATTGATGATAACATAACATCACCATCCAATGTCATTGAAAATGTCACACCACCTATTGATTGTATTGTAAATGTAGCTAAGGTAGCACTAAGTTCTCATGACATCATTGATAACATTGTTCCATCACCATCTGATATCATTGAATGTGTGAACGCAGTAACGAGATCTACTGCTAGAGTGCAAGATGAAAGTAATCAAACTGAGGCTATACAAATGCTTAGCCCAGAATCACTACCTACTAACACCATGAAGGAAACATTTGTAACAGCTCAAAAAGCTGATCCTTCATTGTCAAAATACTTTAATCTGATCGGCCAAAAGCCAAAGGTAACAAAGAATGCAAAATGGCATTTTGCTATGAAAAATGATATACTCACCAGGTATTACACCAAAGGTGACAATACAACAGAGCAAACTGTTTTGCCAACAAATTATCGCAAGCAAGCCTTACATCTTGCTCATGATATACCTCTTGCAGGGCACATGGCATACGTTAAGACCAGATCAAGGTTATTGACACAGTTCCATTGGCCAAAATTTTGCAATGACATTAAAGAATATTGCAGAAGTTGTGACACCTGCCAGAAACTGGTAAAAAAAGGAAAAAACCCACAGGCAAAGTTACAAGTTACTGACTTAGCCAGTCGACCTTTTGAAAAACTATCTGTTGATATAGTGGGCCCTCTTAATCATACAACAACTAGAGGGAATAAATATATTCTAACTGTCATTGATCAATGTAGTCGCTGGCCAGAAGCGATTCCGCTAAAGAACATTACTGCCAATGATATAATGGAAGTTTTCTTCCATATTTTTTCTAGGATAGGTTTTCCAGATACTATCCAATCTGATAGGGGCACTCAGTTTCATTGCCGCATCTACCCAAGCTTTCACCAAAATGTTGGGAGTAAAGCAATGTTTCAATTCCCCTTACCATCCTCACAGTAGTGGAATTGTGGAAAAATTTAACGGGGATCTAAAGCACATGCTTGCCAAAGTAACGCAAGAGCACCCCAATAACTGGGATGTATATCTACCAGCTATTCTTTTGCTTATCGCGAGGTACCTCATTCTAGTACCGGTTTCTCTCCTTTTGAACTTATCTATGGTGCCAAACCACGCGGCCCATTGACCATTTATCACCAAATGTTAACTGATTCTACTCCAGTACTTAAACCCATATCATCATACGTATGTCACATCATTGCGTGAAAGAATCATCAAATCTTGTGTTATTGCAAAGAATGCACTAAAACTATCTGGTGCTACTTATAGACAGTATGCTGACAAAGGTAACAGGACGATAACTTTGACACCTGGACAGGACGTTCTTCTTCTACTACCTAGTGACAGACACCTATTGACTGATTCTTGGCAGGGACCTTTTAAAGTGACGAGACAGATTTCACCTGTAGACTACGAAATCCTCATAAAAGACAAACATAAAATATTTCACATAAATATGCTAAGACCATACCACAACAGGGACAACGAACAAGACGATACGACAGCTAGTACAGTGATAATAGATCACGAAAACGACGATGCTAGTGACGAGATTCCAACGCCTGCATTAGACACGACAAACTGCTTGAAGGAGATCAAAATCAACCCAAAGTTGACTCAAGCAGAGACAAACAGTTGCAAACAGCTTATACAGCAATACAACACCATCTTTTCCAACAACCCAGGACAATACAATAAGACTGTGCATCGACTATAGGAAACTAAATAAAATAACTGTTTTCGATTTAGAGACAATGACAGAGCACATTAAGACGTTAGAACAGACATTTGAACGTATTAGACAGCACGGACTGACAGTTAAGCCTGCAAAAGTAGACATAGCCTACCAGGAAATAACTTTCTTGGGGTACAAAATATCCAATGGCTTTGTCATGACAGACGATAAAATTGTGTCCAAGATACTAAAACTCTCACTTCCGACTACTAAGAAACAAGTCAGAAGTTTGCTGGGATTAATAAATTATTACAGGCAGTTCATTCCTGATTTTTCCGAACTGACCGAAGTGTTTACTAATTTACTAACCAAAGACAAACCAGAGAAAATTGTAAACAATGAATGCCTACAAATTGCATTCCAAAAAGTGCTATCATATTTTTCTGATAATAGTTTGAATAATCTCATCCTCAAATTGCCCAACCTCCGTTTACCTTTCAGATTGCGTACAGATGCTAGCTCCGTGGCGATTGGAGCAGTCTTGTTGCAGGAGTACAACAACAACCTCCATCCCGTTTACTTCGTATCCAGAAAACTAAAGCCCAGGGAACGGGCGTGGTCTATCCCTCAATTGGAAGCCCTAGCATTAGTGGTAGGTATAACAAAATTGTCCAGATTTCTTCTAGGACGTCACTTTATCGTGGAATCTGACAGCAGCCCTTTACGGTTTATAAATTCAGGAGTACCCTCAAATCATATGGTAGCGCGTTGGTCTCTTAAACTTCAAGATTACAGCTTTGAGGTTCGACATATTCCAGGCAGATCCAACTCAATTGCCGATCTTTTGTCCCGTTGTCCGACCGACCCAGTAAGCACCAATGTCTGAGTGCAGTGTGTACACTCGGACCGACACAGCCAGTCATTAGTGAATTATTTTTTCCATTCACAAAAAGCTGTGCAATGTCTACAATATTGTGATAGGGATTACCCCCATTATAAATAGTGTTCTTATTTTACTAGTTCATGTAGTGATTGTCGTGTATAATTGTGTAGTGTGTGGTAGAAAGCGAACTTTATTAATTGTATATACCAAGAACAATAACAGTGTCACATTCGCGCAAATACTTACCTTAAGCGAACTATCCAAGTTGACACTGACATCTGCGTGTGGATCATTCCATTTTAATGACGAGTATGAACTTGTAAACTGAACATTGACAGCTACTCCACTGCAGTGAACCGAAATCCATAATGTTCGGTAGTGAAACATCCAACATGAACATTCAATCGTAATCCAGAAGGTTTTTGTGAAACATCGAAACACATGAACTGTGAGAAAGGTACTTTCCGTAACTACATCAAACCGGAACAAGTGTGTTCTACAAGCTTCAACATCAGCTGATTTTAATGTTCGTGTGTACTCCGGATTAGTTAGAAATTTAGAGTAAAATTAGCAGACGACAAATAAAAGTTAAAATATCTATGACGATTCTAAAATCTTTAGGAATCTATAAAATGAGATACACGAATTTTGTGTTTATTTATTTATGTAATGTAATCTTAGAATCATATCGTGATTAATGTATTCATATTACCGACTTTTTCTCGTTAATATGAAGAAAACGTCAAGCATGACGCTAAGAAATAAAATAATTATTGTAAATTATTGTATTTCATGAATGTTAAAATTATTTCCCTTTCATTTATTTGTTATTACATCCTTACACAAAGGGCCATAATTTGAAATGTATATTCTAATGTGTTGTGTATAAATAGCCAAGTGTTGCCAGACTATTGACACAACAGGTAGACATCTACTAGCATGGCAGAGGGTTGCCGACATTGCAGACCAACACGAGAGCTACTGACCAAGTAAGGTCAGGGTTTGAGCGTTTTATACGACTTATATAAAGTCGTATTTCGGTCTAGCTAGATGGTTTTTGTTTCAAGAACCATATTATTACGTTTTATTCTATTTGCTGCGAGGTAGATGCGTGAAGCTGGAACTACCGATCTGACTGGGTCACTCATGCAATTGAGGTAATCAGCCATCGAGATGATGAAACCTGACAAGTGTTAAAGGTTGAACACCACATGTCGTTGAATGCAACTTCCATTTCTTATATATTTCTATGGCATATGTGTATTTATTTGTATTTGATAGAAATGTACATAACAATAGAAGGGTCGACTCTGACAAGGTTTAAATATTAACCCATTATGTATATATATGATACATGAAAGATGACATCTTTCATGAATTTGCCGGGGGAGCGTGTCAGAGTCCAGAAAGGGGACATTGATGCAGGGACATCGTTACGCCCGCCAGGCGACTTAGCTCCCAGTAGGGACGCAGTAACCTCGTTACGCCGCCAGGCGAATAGTGGTTACCGGCCTGCAAGACTGCTGGCTGACAAGCGACCAGCGGTCAAGCAAGGACGACGCTAAACGCACGCATGCCTCGTGACGTCACCTGAGGTGAGAGGCGTGTTGCGAGTTAGCGGCAGACAGCTCGGGGACTTCGACTCGGACAGACGTGTGCAGAGAGAAAGGCGTTGTGTGGTATCTGTACTGAAAGTCGAGTGTCTGGACATCTTGAGTGAGACTTGTGAGCTGTATGTAAGTGTATTGAAGTATCGAGTATATATTGTTGTGATCATCGTTCTGTATTTGAGATGTGAATAAATCCATAGAACGGTGTGTCGTTGAGTCTTACGTCAAATCACGTTGTACTTGTACTGTCCCACACTGTTAGGTTAGCGAGCCAAGTTTAAGACCCTGACAGTTACTTTGCTTCATGTTGTACTTAGTTATTGATCTTCTTGATGATCTTCTTAATGATCGTCTCGTACTCATGTGAGTCGTCATCTTTGTTTCCCTTCTGCAATACTTTGTAATAGGCCTTCTTAGTCGAATTGAAAAATTTTGTCACTTGCAGCACTTGGTTAAATCTTACCAACAATCTATGGGTCGTATACTTATGTAGGCAATCATCCGCATTGATAAATTTACCTTTTTCAGTGCTCCTCTAGCGTTTGTAGTTTAGAGGATAATGAACGACGCAGGTTCATAATTCCCCCGACGTACCGAGTCGAATGTTCGAAACCTGTCGTAGACTGACCACTTTGTATTGAGTTCGATGGTATGAAACGTGGACTGTCCAGAAAGCAATAGCAAATTATTTCTTCCTCAACCTCCTCCCCCTCCTCCTCCGCCTTCTTCTCCTTTCCTCCTCCCCCTCCTCATCCTCCCCCTTCTTCTTCTTCGTCTTTCCTTTATCCCCCATTGGGTCATAGGCATCAACCAACTCACGGCCAAGTCATCATATCTTTCACTATCTCTTGCAGCTCCTTCTATGTCCTCCCCATATTATTCATCTCTTGTCTTTAATTCTCTCCTCCATGTTTTTAGGTGCCTTGTTGTGTCGTTTGCCTTGAGCGTTCTAGACATGAGACTGTCTAGTTATATTGTTCTCATTTTTTTTCAGTATGTCATATCCAATAGCGAACGAAAGAAGAAGAAGAAGTCATATCCAATGAATGGAAAACTACTGAACTAAAATGTTCTAGAAAATCACAAACAGTTAATAAATGCTGCGGTAGTTTGCAATGAGTAGTTGGAATGGCCAAATATAAGACGGTCCTGCTTGTCCAATTTGTGAACCTTCGAAAATGAAGTTTGTTCGGTCATTCGTCCATTACAGGACATTCAGCAAGCTTTTAAGCTTTGGTTCTTGATTGTAGGTCTGCTTAGCCGTCTATAGGATTCTCAGCATTCCATGAAGTGCCCACATCTCTCCGATCTTACTATTCAGATCCCATGATCAACTGATGGAGTACTATAAATAGTATTACTTAGACACAGTCAAATATAAGACACAGACATAGTTATATATTAATAGTCCTGCTTAGGATTAACTCGGAAGACAGTAAATATAGAAAAAAAAGGTTTCAAACAAAAACCGATCTCAATAATAACCAACGCTGAAGAAACAGGTTTAACGAAGCCTAATTTTTATTTCGTAAATACTGAACTGAGCTGAACGGTCGACCAGAAAATAAACCGACCTTACCCGTAAGATAAGGTTGAATAACACAGACAAGGAGATTGTGTGTGTGTTTTTGTTTTTTGGTTGCGTTCGCTCTCCCTGAACTCTAGCATAGAGAACACATGTGCTACTAGTGCTAGCGCACTGTGCTGATTTTAGCGTGCGGATTAGCTCTCCCTATTAACAGTGTCCTCGCCACCAGGCAAACCCATTCCAACTTTTGAGATACTTGTAATTTTCGTCCCCAAGTCAGGAACGAGAAGTCAACATGTTAGTCTAACTGAATCCACTCAGTGGAGTCTGAGGACTAGCCAGAGCTTGTTCGGAACTACGACCTTGACAAGCACAAAGACGAAGACACATTCATTTGGTAAACGCAAATTTGGTAAACACACATTTGGTAAACATACATTCGGTAAACACTTTTGTTTAACACACATTTGGTAAACATATATTTTTAAAAAAAAACACACATTTGGTAAACAACGATGTGGTTGGTATCAACCATTTGGTAAATATACATTTGGTAAACATTCATTTAGTAGACACACATTTGGTAAACATATATTTGGTAAACATACATTTGGTAAATATACCTTTTTTCGCATATTCTTTACATGACATCGCTGTCAACACCAGCATTTTACCGCTATCGTTGATTTCTTGGCAAGATTACGCTCTGTAGTTTGCCATTGCTTTCTGAGCGTCCATCTCACTTATCCCATAAGTTACCAACGCGGCGAGAACCGTTTCCAATTCTTGCGTGCTGCGTTACTCTACGTGGATAAACGGGATTACGGAGAAATTCGTTTAACACCTCGGCCAGGGAGACCGGCAAATTTATATTTAGTAGACGCACATTAGGTAAATACACATTTAGTAAGCACACACTTGGTAACCATACGTTTGGTACATATGCATTTGGTAAACATACATTTGGGTTACAGACATTTGGTAAACATACATTTAGCTAAAACACATTTGGTAAACATACATTTAGTAAACATACTTTTAGTAAACATAAATTTTTTCAACATACTTCTGGTAAACATAAATTTTGCTAACTCATTTAATAAACACACATTTGGTAAACACACTTTTGATGAATATAAGTAAACATATAATTGGTAAACAAACATTTAGTAAACATATTTTTAAACACACATTCGGTAATTATACATATTTAAGCATACATTTAGTAAACATGGATAGGTAAACATACATTTGGTAAACATACATTAGGAAAACATATATTTAAAAAACACAATGTGGCAAACATACGTTTGGTAAACACACATTAGGTAAAGTTACGTTTGGTAAACATACATTTAGTAGACACACATTTGGTAGACACACATTTGGTAAAAACACAGTTGGTAAACGTACATTTGGTAAGCATATACATTTAGTAAACATACGCTTGCTAAATATACATTTAGCTAACACACATTTGATAAACATGCATTAGTCTAACAAATTTGGTAAACATACATTTAGCAAACACATATTTGGTAAACACATGTTTTTTTTTACAATGCAATTGGTAAACATACGTCTGATAAGTATACCTTTGGCAAATACAAATTTGCTAAACATACATTTGGTATACACACATTTGGTAATCAACGATTTGATAAACAGCCGTTTGGTAAATATACATTTGGTAAACATTCATTCAGTAGATATCAATTTGGTAAACATATAATTGGTAAACATACATTTGGTAAATATACATTTTGTACACGCGCATTTGGTAAACGCACATTTGGTAAACACACAAATAGTAAACATACTTTTAGTAAATATACTTTTAGTTAACATACATTTGGTAAATATACATTTGGTAAACAAATAGTTGGTTAACACGCCATTTTTTGATATTTGGTAAATACATGTGCAGTAACTGTTCTTTTTTATTGTTTTTGTTTGTTTTTGACAGGTAAATATATGTGTATCAAAGACACATTGGTTAAACATATGTTTGGTAAACACCCATTTGAAGCCTGGTGGGGTAGTTATAACTGCCGACAGCCTCTTTGCTACAGGCAGGAAATACTAGCCACCTTAAGTACAGTCAAGCCTACAAAAGTGTGATGGCCCTAACATTTCACATAGCCATAAACTGCTTCAGGACTTCCCATAGCCACAACCTGTTGCGGGACTTCCCATAGCCACAACCAGCTTCGGGACTTCCCATAGTCACAACCTGTTGCGGGACTTCCCATAGCCACAACATGCTTTCTGGACTTCCCATAGTCACAAGCTGTTGCGGGACTTCCCATAGCCACAACCTGCTTCGGGACTTCCCATAGCCACAACCTGCTGCGGGTCTCCCCATAGCCACAACCTGTTGCGGGACTTCCCATAGCCATGCCTGCTGCGGGACTTCCCATAGCCACAACCTGCTGCTGTACTCCCCTTACCATCAATCTGCTTCGGTACTTCCCTTACCCACAACCTGCTGCGGTACTCCCCTTACCCACAATCTTCTGCGGTACTTCCCTTACCCACAACCTGCTGTGATACTTCCCTTACCCACAACCTGCTGCGGTACTTCCCTTACCCACAATCTGCTGCGATACTTCCCTTACCCACAATCTGCTGCGATACTTCCATTACCCACAATCTGCTGCGGTACTTCCCTTACCCACAACCTGCTGCGGGACTTAACTTACCCACAATCTGCTGGGGTAATTCCCTTACCCACAACCTGCTGCGGTACTTCCCTTACCCACAACCTGCTGCGGTACTTCCCTTACCCACAACCTGCTGCGGTACTTCCCTTACCCACAACATGCTGCGGTGCTTCCCTTACCCACAATCTGCTGCGGGACTTCCCTTACCCACAATCTGCTGGGGTAATTCCCTTACCCACAACCTGCTGCGGGACTTCACATAGCCACAACCTGCTGCGGGTCTCCCCATAGCCACAACCTGTTGCGGGACTTCCCATAGCCATGCCTGCTGCGGGACTTCCCATAGCCACAACCTGCTGCGGTACTCCCCTTACCATCAATCTGCTTCGGTACTTCCCTTACCCACAACCTGCTGCGGTACTCCCCTTACCCACAATCTTCTGCGGTACTTCCCTTACCCACAACCTGCTGTGATACTTCCCTTACCCACAACCTGCTGCGGTACTTCCCTTACCCACAATCTGCTGCGATACTTCCCTTACCCACAATCTGCTGCGATACTTCCATTACCCACAATCTGCTGCGGTACTTCCCTTACCCACAACCTGCTGCGGGACTTAACTTACCCACAATCTGCTGGGGTAATTCCCTTACCCACAACCTGCTGCGGTACTTCCCTTACCCACAACCTGCTGCGGTACTTCCCTTACCCACAACCTGCTGCGGTAATTCCGTTACCCATTATCTGCTGCGGGACTTCCCTTACCCACAATCTGCTGCGGTACTTAACTTACCCACAATCTGCTGGGGTAATTCCCTTACCCACAACCTGCTGCGGGACTTCACATAGCCACAACCTGCTGCGGTATTTCCCTTACCCACAACCTGCTGCGGTACTTCGCTTACCCACAACCTGCTGCGGTACTTCCCTTACCCACAACCTGCTGCGGTATTTCCCATACCCACAATCTGCTGCGGGACTTCCCTTACCCACACTCTGCTGCGGTACTTCCCTTACCCACAATCTGCTGGGGTAATTCCCTTAACCACAACCTGCTGCGGGACTTCCCTTACCCACAACCTGCTGCGGGACTTCCCTTACCCACAATCTGCTGGGGTAATTCTCTTACCCACAACCTGCTGCGGGTTTCCCCATAGCCACAACCTGCTGCGGGACTTCCCTTACCCACAACCTGCTTCGGGACATTACATAGCCACAACCTGGTGCGAGACATGTTTTGGCATTTAAAAAAAAAAAAACCGTGTCAGCTGCATGGAATAATTTTTCAGGGATTTTTCCTGGCAGGAATAATATGCAAATAAGGCTGCTGCACACAGATGTCAATGTCGTGATATCGAACGGTCTGTGAGAGGTCTAGAATTATTCCTACAGTTGTGACAGGAGGAATACAAAAAGGTCACAGTTGGCTAAACAAGTCGACACATATACAGATAATAGCAAAGAAATAAATTATTTCTCAGCGCTACATTAAAATAAATCATCACGGAAAGGCAATGAAATATGTCTGTGCATTGATGACAACATTTGGTAATTTTGTCAGAGATATAAGGAATAGAATACAACAGGCACAACTTATTCATAATTTGTTAGCGCCCTATCGACATAAACTTGTCACATTTACACAGTTGCAAGTTAGTTGCATGTCACTTATACGACATCGCAATCACACCCTAAGTTGTTGGCTGTTTGTGATTTACAAGTCTACGTTCAATAGTTTGCCATTGCCTTCTGCACGGCCGACAACTCATAATGTTGCGAAAATCAAAGCAAAGCGGTCTGCTACTTCAAAGTCTGCCACTGACATCGAACCCGGGATTTCGGGAATGCGAAACCACATGTAATACTCATTTAACCATAGACGCCTACCTCGTGTGAGAGAAGAAAGTGACAAATATCATGAAAATCACTTTGAGTGCCTAGTCACGTTACTGAATGAACGCAATGTCTGTCTGATAACAAAGAGCTAAATGTGACTGAAAAATGTGACTAATACCATGAACAGTCACACCGAATGCGGAGTCACGTCACTGAGTGAACACAATGTATTTCTGACAACAAAGAGCTACATGTGACATAAGAATGTGACTAATGCCATGAACAGCCACACTGAGTGCTAGTCATGTCACTGAGTGATCGCGATGTATACCTGAAAAAAAATGCACTAATTATGACAGAAGAATGTGACTAATACCATAAACAATCACACTCAGCCTGTCTGGGAAAAAGAGCTAAATGTGAGAGAAGAATATTATAACACACAGTATAACACGCAAACTAAGTGCAGAGGTGTATCACCGTGTGGGCGCGTTGTCTCCGCAACAACTAGTAAATACGTGTGCTTGTATATCGAGTAATTGTTTTTTTGGGGGGCGGGGGTGGAGGGGGGTGGGGGAGGGCATATCCTTTACAGGACATCGCTGTCAACATCAGAATCTTTCAGCTCATTGTTGATTTCTTGGCAAGATTACGCTCAGTAGTTTGCCATTGCTTTCCGAGAGAACGGCTCACATACCCCGTAAGTTAACGACGCGGAGAGAACCGCTACCGATTCTTGAGAACGTCACGTTACTCACGAGAGTATACGGGAATACAGAGAAAGTCGTGTAACTTCTAGACCAGGGAGACCGGCCATATCGAGTAATACGAAATGAAATTAATCAAAACGTTCGCTAAAAGCGAAACTCAATACCCTGAAACATTCATCTTCTCGGAAGAAAATGTTTTTGTTCGGCACATACATGAGCGAAACATGTCACATGTCTACACAGAAACGGAAAATATTGAAAGGCTGCATCGTTTTTTTATTAAAGATCTGTCAAGGGGTTAAGATTATGTCAACTCCAGAAGTTGCAGCGTGGCAAGACACCTCACTGTACTAACAGACAGAAATTTCAGTCTGAGAAAACCCAGCGGGCTACTGAAATAGCTAGAAAATTAAATTTATAAACACGCAACGTCATCCATGGAAGAAGAGCAAGAAAGCAGAGATTACAGGGCACACTAAACACGTTTATTGCATGGTCTTTACCGGACGTAGCCACCAACCCCAGGTTGGTTTTCAATGTTAAGTTCAGAAGTTTTCCAGTTTTATTAACGAAATGTCAACGTTTACATGCGAATGGCCGGTGTAGTGTATGAACCCACTATCTCGCCATCAGCGCACGGGAAATTGAAGAGCAAGCGTTCGCAACCTTTCGGCCACGCTTACCTCTATAGGACACACTAGATGATTTAAGCATTGCAAGCTGTAGTGGCCACATTGTCTTGTACCAACGGTGTTCTCACACTGTTTTGTACCAACGGTGTTCCCTCACTGTCTTGTACCAACGGTGTTCTCACACTGCCTTGTACCAACGGTTCCCACACTGTCTTGTACCAACGGTGTTCTCACACTGTCTTGTACCAACGGTGTTCTCACACTGTCTTGTACCAACGGTGTTCTCACACTGTCTTGTACCAACGGTGTTCTCACACTGTCTTGTACCAACGGTGTTCTCACACTGTCTTGTACCAACGGTGTTCTCACACTGTCTTGTACCAACGGTGTTCTCACACTGTCATGTACCAACGATGTTCTCACACTGTCTTGTACCAACGGTGTTCTCACACTGTCTTGTACCAACGGTGTTCTCACACTGTCTTGTACCAACGGTGTTCTCACACTGTCTTGTACCAACGGTGTTCTCACACTGTCTTGTACCAACGGTGTTCTCACACTGTCTTGTACCAACGGTGTTCTCACACTGGTTGTACCAACGGTGTTCTCACACTATCTTGTACAAACGGTGTTTTTGCTATGTTAGCATTTTGATCTTGGGCTTATTATTTGTGCCTTGTTCTTGTTGTAAGTTGTTTGTTGTTGTTCTTGCTTCTGCGTTCTTTTGTTATTGGTGCTAAATGTGTTGTTGTTTTTGGGGTGTGTTTTGAAGCTGACTACTAAAAATATAAAAGCTAAAATCAATGAAAAAGAAAGCTGGGGTGCCGCAGAATATTACAATGTATAATGAAACAACAAAATAATTGCAAATCCCGCGGAGACACAATATATACAAACACACGTGCATACTCGACTAGCACTTCAGTGCATGTAAACAGAACAATTAACTCGGCGGGAAACTGTGCTGGCATCTCGCCGGTTCGACATACGATAGTTTGTTACACTGAGCTAACTAAAATGGTGTAATAACTACAACCCATGGCGGTAGCCAATGTGACCGATCAATCCTATACCCTTAGCTATCCCTCTCCATAGCACAAATAGAATAATTATAGACATCCTGTAGCACAATTATAGAGATCCTGTAATGCCCATGCAACATGATCCCTCTCTCGGCCTGCCTAGTTTACTCCAGAGGAAAGGTAACGCCAATAAGTCTGGAGGAAGGCAATCTGCAGAAGATCTAATTGTCCGCCTGTAGGAGCTTATTGAGGTCAAAGCAAGAGAACGCCAAAAAAAAAAAAATGTGTCTTGCAACCTATCCCCAATGAGCGTGAAAAGGGACCTTTGCTTTTTTATTTTTTACTTACTGGCCGGCCAACAAAAAAAAAAAAAAACCAAATATCAAATGAGTCAAATGTTTAAACGATGTAATTTGACTCTTTAAAACTTAACCAGCTGCTTCGAAAAACGCACAATGTAATGAATGCCAGCTCACTACAACACAGCAGGCAAAGAAGAAGCACATCGACTCGTCAAAACTAATCGAATCTGAGCAAGAAAATAATGCCAGTGCAACTTATGAAACTGTAAACACTCTTCTTTGAAGCTTTTTTTTAAAGCGACAACATTAACACAAGACCGTGCTGAGTCTATGAAAAATAAACTTCGTCGACATATTCGTAAGCATAATCAGAAGAACATTATCAATTAGATTCTCATTACGAGCTAGTCAAATTCCAAAGCAAGATTAGATCATTATTATCAATTAGACTGTCGTTTAGAACTAGTCAAAATTCAAAGCAAGTTTAGATGAGCGTTATCAAGTAGAATGTTATTTAGAGGCAGTCAAATATTGAAGCAAGATCATATTATCATTATTAATTCGCAGATTGGTATGTAGAGCTAGTCAAATTTCAAAGCAAGATTAGATCATCATTATCAATTAGATTGTTACTTAGAGCTTGTCAAATTCGTCGCCGTTATTTTGCGAACAGAATAGCGATGACAGTATATGGATACCAGTTTACTGAAACATCGTCTATATTACCAGTTTAGGATTGGTTGCAGCATTCTTGCACATGAAGAAGCCGACAGATTAGCAAAGGAAGGTGGAAGACTGCCTCGGACTCATACAGACATAACCTATCATGAAGTCAAGAGATTTATAAGAAGCAATGTTAGAACCATATGAAATCAGAGCATCCAGGTCACCATAAAGATGATGCACAATACCAACTTAGCCGAAAAGAACAAGTAGCAATCTTCAGATTCCGCACAGGACACAACAGGCTGAAATACTACATGTTTAATAGACTAATAATATGAGTCTGCAAGGTGTGGAATGCGCCTGGCCCTGCAGCCAGCAGGGTTAGGATCGGCTAGCCTCTCCCAGGAGGGGTGAAGAGCGAAAATTAGTAGCCTGCCGATGACCCGCAGACTACACAAGAAAACCCCCACCTCCACGTGGTGCAGACCGGGCAACCATGACCGCGAGATCATGTGCTAACGGGGCTATGGCTCGCCATAGGGGATAGACTCCCTGTGGTCAGATTAGTGTCCTAAACCTGCGACTGGCCTAGCAAGCCGGCAGGGGATCTTCATACTGCTCGTAGAAAAACTAAGAAGTTGGGAATGTCGATATACGAAGCCCATAACCGGGCACTCTCACGAAGTTTATACTTCACCTCGACACCGCAAGGTACAAGAGCAACATGATGAGATGAGAATATGAGATACTAATGATTGTAACTGTGGAAATCTTAAGTGGGCAAGTTAACATTTGTTTCAGGAGTGCCCACAATATGCAGAACAAAGAAATTGATTGTGACCTTTACCCGACCCACTTGAGGACAAACTTATGGATGCGTTAACAAACTTAAATTGACTGCTGCCTTATTTGCCATCGTTAATATTCACGTGTGACTGTGAACAAAGAAGAACTGGAAGAATGGCTAGTCGATCTTTGTGATGAACAATAACCTCTACCGACCATTCACCGTAATGAAAATAATATCATACAAGTCAAAACAAGCTTTAATAAAACAGATATGAATAAAACATGTAAGAATAAAACTTGTATGACTAAAACACACTAAAACATGTCCTACGTGCAGTCATATGAAAAGTATAAGAGTGTAATAAACACAACGGACAACAATGTAGGTAGGTTGTTGCATATCTTTTACAGGACATCGCTGTCAACATCAGCATCTTTCAGCTGTATGTTGATTTCTTGGCAAGATCACGCTCAGTAGTTTGCCATTGCTTTCTGAGCGGCCCGCTCATTATCCCGCAAGTCACGAGCGCGGGTCGAACCGCTTCCAATTCTCGCCTCGCCGCGAGACCCTGCGTGGATAAACGGGATTACGGAGAAAGTGGTGTAACCCCTCAGCCAGAGAGACCGGCGGACAACAATGAATGTAAACAAATACGGCATCAGTCAACTTATCTCCACCAAAACAAATACAGGAATGGTGTAATCTGAAACGAACTATCGAAACTAACTACTGCATTACGTGGAGGTCACATGACCAACGAGAAAGAAGAGCATGCTTTGCATTACTGGCTAGCCAGTAGCAATAATTATAGATAACCTTTTGTCATCTATTTAGGGACTATCAATCAGAGACATCTCGACATTCTCTCAGAATAAGCCAATCAAACACATCTTTATATTAAACAGAAGCTTCCGTTTCTCGCTCGAAGAGCGTGCAAGTTCATGTGGTCATCTAAAAATACATCACATAATTATAACCTCCCAGAGAACAGGGTTCAAAGCTAGTTCAGAGGAAATTGTCATTCTTTCTCTTCCTTTCTCTGTCGATTCTCTAGTGCAAAGGGAGTTATTTCGTGGACGGACGCTGAAAGTAGTAAATTGAGTGTCCGAATCACACAGACAAACCAATTAGTCAGATTCGCTTCTAACATTGTTGTGAAGTTGGAAGAGGGACGAAATTGCAGTACACCAAATGCATTAGACGAGTAGTGAAACAAGATGAATTGTCACGTCATGTGGCATTATTCTTTTTCCAAATGTAGTACGATGTATGGATATGTCATTTCCCGGTATTTATGAGTAATCAGCTTCATCTTGGGGACAATAATATGGTAGTTTTCTCTTGTAATTCACGCCCAGAACAATTATATACATCTACCAGCTAGACCACAAACACAGGAAGTTTTGACTTTCTCGGCTAAAGAAACTCGTGTATCGGATTCACACAATCCAATTAGTTAAATTCCTGTCTAAGTTTGTTGTCAAGTAGGTAGAGGAGTGAAGTTGCAGTATACCAGATGCCTTGACCGAGAGTTGACACTTGTTTGTGTGTGTTGGGGGGTGGGGGGGTGGGGGGGGGGGGGGTGAGGGGAGATGGATGGGGGATGTGTTTAATCGCTTTGAACTCGACCGTAATCTACACATATGCTACCATTAACAATAGTTACTACTAATAGTGAGTGCACTGGACTGATTTTGCCTCAGGTTTAGCTTCTCCTATATTACCAGTGTTCCTCGCCGTAAGGCGGACCGGACCTTCTTGGAATTCTGAGGCACTTTTACTTTACGTCCCGAAGTCAAAGCCTCGAAGTCACCATTAAAGTCCAACTGGCCAACGTGTGGAACGAAACCACTACACCGCTGTCAGAAGAGAACGTGTGCGGGTGTTTAATTTTTGGAAAATAATATGGTAGTTTCCCCTTGCATTTGGTCCTATAAAAATGGTTTACAGGTATACAGGGGGGCCCAATGGAGTTGTGACTAGACCCTCGTCTGCCGGCCCGCTGGTCATGAATTTGAATGAGCATCGAGCTTGATTTTTTAAATTGACCTGGGCAATCAGGTTGGTTTCAGGAAATGTCTTGGGAATTAAAGGCGGCCGGCATGATTTTTACACATCATCCTGTGAGTGGCGATTAAAACAACAAACTAACACACACACCGAAGCAGTATTGTGATATGAGTATGTGATGTGATAGGGTCATCACATATTGCAGGTCTGTACGCACGAAGATATAGCTGGCCGGTCTTTTCCTCCGATAGCGGACGACGAACTCAGATGTAGATGGCTTCACCGATAGCGCTCGTGAGATTATCAGCGTAGCTCGTATCAACTGCACTAACGCGCTAGCCCGGATGACAACTGGTCTATACAAATATGGATCTAGCACCTGCCATTACTGTCATTTACTGCCAATATAGTACCTTGCGATGTATGGCAGAGGGGTCTTTGAGCCTGAGGAATTAAGGCCGCCTGGCTAGTACAGTCGCTGCGAACTGTGCAGGTTAGGGTTTTATTTTTCCAAATGCTTAAAATGCCAGAAGGCGTGTATTTACTTGTTACTTTCTTAAGATGCTTCACTGAGTAGGCTTTCTCATCTTTGAAAATTTTGCAGGTCAGAGGTCATTTACGGCATATACTTTACACCCATTTGTTTTAGTTCATTGTGCCAGAAGGCGTGAATGTGTTTGTTACTTTCTTAATATGCTCTAATGAGTAGGCTTTCTCATCTTTGAATATTATACAGGTCAGGGGTCTTTTAAGGCACATACTTTACATCCATTTGTTTATGTCTATTGTGCCAGAAGGCTAGATTAGATACTCCATCCAATGTGAATGACCCGTATCCTTCCAAAGTTCGCTGACATATTTGAAACACATTCTGAAATGGTGTGACCGAATGGAGTAAAAATCAGTCAGTCAATCAGGTACCATCTTCACAATGAAATTGCAATGGAACGCAAACACTGCCTGACGCTCGACTTGATTATACATTTTCTCAGACTGCTGTTCGTCCATCTTCCCACTTCCCTTCAACCTTACCCTTCAGTGTGGTTTTAATAAGAGTGTTATGTATGTGCCATTTTGAAACAGACCGCCTTGCGTTGGCTTACATATAATGGTATGAGCGTCGGTCGTTCAGAAAGCAATGGCAAACTACTGAACGCAAACATGCTCAGGAATCACAAACAGCTAAAAATGCTGACTTCTCGTCCTTGGCTAAGGGATGTTAATTACAAGTACCTCGGAAGCCGGGTTGGGTTGGCCAGATGGCGGGGGACACTGATAGTATGGTAAGCTGGCCTACACGAACAATCATATCAGTGCACTACCTAGTTGTAGCAATTGCTGGTGGTAGTAGCACTTGTATGGACTATAATAAAAAATTTTGTTGCGTATCCCTTACGGGACGTTGCAGTCAACACCAGCATTTTCAGCTGCTGTTGATGTACTAGGCAAGTGTTATGTTCAGTACTTTGCCATTGCTTTCTGAACGACCGGCCCCTATACCTTTTTCGAAAAAACCAGCACCGCCGTGTTTCGAACCCGGGTATACGGGCTTACAAACCGCATTCGCAAGCCCTTAGCCACAGAGACCGATACTCCCCGCCCATAGTATGGACTATGCTAGACTTCAAATCAAGTGGGCGACCAAAGAACACATTCCTCAATTATTAGTACGTCACAGCTGTCCGCGTTTGTGGCTTTAACGTAGTGAACTCAGTTTCACAATCCATGCATAATGGGTTCGACGTCAACTGCAAGCGGTGCGGGTGCAGATCTTTGCGTTGAATTTCTTTATAGAATGAGCGTCGGCCGTTAGAAAGTAACGGCAAACTACTGAACATAAAACTGCCAGGAAAACCACAGCCAAGAAATGCTGGGGTTGATGAAGACGTCCTGTTTAAAAAGGCATGGAAACTTACTTTAATACACCAGCCATTTGACAGACAGTCTTGACCCGGGGCGGGGAGGGGGGGGGGGGGGGAGGGGTGAAATATTATACACAGTTTGACAGGAAATACAAAGATTTAAAAGGCAAGAGAAGATCGACTTCATATTGCTCGGTCTCTTTTCGCATGGCGGTCTACCGAAAGCGTGGCACAAAGCAAGAACTACGATGTTCCAGAGACGGCCCTCAAAAGTCTCAGAGAAAACTGCACTAGTTAACCAAAGTAAGATAGAATCGAACTCACCACCTTCAGAGCGCGAGGCAGGCGGGTAACCACGTTGCCACGTAGACTCCACTATACACGACTTTAAGTCAAGTACTAGAGCAGTGGTTCTCAACCTTTTTTGGCCCACTGCCCCCCCCCCCCTTTCACCATATGATGAGAATGTCATTCCTCCCCTTTCGTATTTCCTCCATATAAATTCCCCCCCTCCCCCACCCTGCCCCTACATAGTATACGTAAAAATGGAAGCTAACTTTAATAACACATACTAGAACAAGTTTAGACATCTACATAAAACGTGATTTGTGCGTCTACTTACATTATAAGACGAATATCAGAAGGGCGAGGGGTACAGAACCATAAAGTATGCAGGGAAAAACAGTATCAAGTAATCGGTTCTTGTATTAACGCGATCTTGAAATAATCTTCATTCCCCCCTTGGAAACCCTAAAAATCCCCCCCCCCCCCAGGGGAGAATTCCCCACCAGTTGAGAACCACTGTACTAGAGAATACTAGCTAAAACACATTGAAGATAAGATGTTGTTATGTATATTCTCCATCCGCCGACATCTATACACAGGGGTGTATTGAAGAGGTTACGGTGTAGTGAATAATCTCCATCAGGGAACTATACACATTGGTATACTGAAGTTGGTGTTACACCGCCAGGGGATGCCTTCAAAGACAGATATATAGCAGTGCGACCCTGGGAGTGTAAACAAAAGCTATCAGCCGTGTTCTCGTGATTCTTACAGTAGCGGTGCTTCCATCATAAAGATGCCTTCACGTTGTGTATGAATGTTAATTGAATACATTCAAATGGTAAAACTCGCAAGTTGCCAATAATTTAACACACATTGTATTTTCTTTTCTGGAAAAAAATTCGTATTTATTTTGCTTTTAGGGTACTTGGTCATCAATCTTACTCAGTAAATAACAAATCATCGGCCAATCCTTTCGTTCAGTTAAAAACATACCTCGTTTGTTACTTTTACAAAATTTAGGCATATTTATTTCCTATACCTTTAATTCTTAGCTTTTATTTCATTGTAAATACTTTTACTTCGATAATTTCCATTTAGTTAATTTCATAGTTTCGACTTCTCTAGTTTACGTTGCCCTTTTCTTCTAACATACTTGCCTCCCTGATGATATCCAACATACTTTACTAACTAACCTTAAAATACAAGTATAAACTCCTTTTGCCAATGTTTTTGTTGCTACCCTGCCGTATTTCACTCCTCTGCCACGTAGACATTGTGCGTCTTCGTGCAGTGCTTCTTTGGTTCTCTCAGTTGGCAAGGAAAAACACAAGAAAGCCTATATACAAGGAAACCTAAATCTTCTATACTTGGCCTCATTATATTCACTTTATAACAGTCATACTGTTATACATATCTGTGTCAGGATCTTATAATTGGCTCGTTTAGCTAACACGTGTGAGACAGTACAAGTATAACGTGATTCGACGTAAGACTCAACGACACAACGTTCTATGGATTTATTGCCATATTAAATACAGAACGATGATTACAACAATATACAATATATAACTCACGACGCTCACAACCACAATACAGCTCACAAGTCTGACGCTCAAGATGACAGTCGTTCGGCTTTCAACCACAGAGATCCACACAAACGCCTTGCTTTCCCCGCACACGTCCGTCCAGTCTCAGGTCCCAGCTCGGTCTGAGGCTAGCACGCAAACTGCCCACCGCCTCTAGTGGCGTCACGTGGCCTGCGTGCGTCTGTCGTCAGCCTGACCGCTGGTCGCGTGTCAGGTAACAATCTTGCCAGCCGACAATTCTTGTCCGCCGGGTGTCGTAACGATGTTGCTGCATAGCTATCCCATGTTAGGCTCTGACATCCTCCCCGGGTACCTCAATGAAAGATGCCATCTTTCATTCATGATGTATGTATATACTGGGGTAGTGTTAACTTCATGTCAGAGTCTACCCTTTCCCTGTGTTATGCATGAAAATACATATATGGCATAGAAATATATACGAAAAATGTAAGTTGCATTGAAATGACAAATGAAGTTCAACTTTTAACACAAATCAGGTTTCATCCCCCTGATGGCTGGTTACCTCAATTGCAATAATACCCAGTCAGATCAGTAGTACCAGCTTCTCGCATCTACCTCGCAGCAATTTGAAAAAAAACGTAATAATATGGTTGTTTTGCAACAGCCATCTAGCCAGACTGAAATACGGCTTTATATGAGTCGTATTAAACACTCAAACTCTGACCTCATTTGGCCAGGAGCTCTTATGTTGGTTTGCAATGTTGGCAGCTCTCTGCCATGCTTGGTGGACGCCTACCCGGTGTGTTAGCCATTTTAGCAACAAAATGTCTATTTATACAATACACATTAATGAATATGTTTCAAATTATGGCCCTTGGTGTAATTCATAAATGCAAGGGAAGTAATTTTGACATTCAAGAAATACAATAAATTACAATAATTATTTAATTTCTTAGCGTCATTGCTTGACGTTTCTTCATATTAACGAGAAAAAGTCGGTAATATGAATACATTAATCAAGATATGATTCTAAGATTACACTAATCAAAATAAATAAGTACCCAATTGGTGTATTATATTTTATAGATTCAAAAGGATTTTACAATCGTCATAAGTTTTTGAATATTTGTATATCGTCTGCTAATTTTGCTATACTTTTTAAATTACACAGGAAGTACACACGAAACTCAAAATTTAGTTGCTGTTACACTGTCTGAACACAACCGCTCCGGTTTTATTTTGTAACGGATAGTAAAATGTTCTCAAAGTTCGTGTCTGATGTTATAGTATCACAACTTTCGGATTATGATGGAATGTTCTTATTTCCGATGTGTTCACAACTTCTGGATAATGATCGACTGTTCTTATTTCTGATGTTTGAGTGTTGAACCTTTTGGATTAAGTTCGCTGCAGAGGTGGTGTAGAAGTCACTGTTCAGTCCTCATTGGCACACGTCGTTAAAATATCACGGTGAAGAAATCCACACACAGCTGTCACTGTTAACCCGCAAAGTTCGCTTCTGGTAAGTGGTTAAGCGTCTGTGACACTGTTCTTGTTGTATATTTACAGTTAATAATGTTCTCTTTCTAACACACACTACACAATTATACTACACTCATTACATGGCTTAATTAAAATAAGTATATTATACATGTCGGTTTTTAACCGTATCACAATTACAATTATAGACCTTACACAGTAGGTGAATAGAAACAAAATTCACTCATTGGTGGCTGTGTTGGTCTGAGTGTATTAGTACACACTGCACTCAGACATTGCTTACTGGGTCGGTCGGACAACGGGACAAAAGATCGGCAATTGTATTGATTCTGCCTGAAATATGTCGAACTTCGAAACTGTAATTTTGAAGCTTCAAGGACCAGCGAGCAATCATATTGTTGGATGGTACTCCGGCATTTATATACCGTAATGGACTGTTGTCAGTTTCGATGATAAAGTGACGTCCTAGAAGGTATCTGGATAGTTTCGTCACACTTTCTACTAAGGCAAGTGCCTCTAATTGTGGAATGGACCATGCACGCTCTCGAGGCCTTAGTTTTCTTGATATAAAACAAACGGGATGCAGGATGTTGTTGTATTCCTGCAACAGGACTGCCCCAATCGCAACGGAGCTAGCATCTGTTCTCAATCTGAAAGGTAAACGGATGTTGGGCAATTTAAGGATGAGATTATTCGAATTCTTATCAGAAAAGTATGCCAAAACTTTATGAAATGCATTTCGTAGGCATTCATCGTGTACAACTTTTTCAGGCTTATCCTTAGTTAGTAAATTAGTAAAAACCTCGGTCAGTTCTGAAAAATCAGGAATGAATTGCCTGTAATAATTGATCAGTCCCAACAAACTCCGGACTTGTTTCTTATTAGTCGGGAGTGACAGTTTTAGAATTTTGGAGACAATTTTGTTGTCTGTCATGACAAAGCCATTGGATATTCTGTACCCCAAAAATGATATCTCTTGGTAAGCCATGCTCACCTTTGAAGGCTTCACTGTCAGTCCGTGCTGTCTGATACGTTCTAGTGTCTGTTCTAGTGTCTTTATATGTTCCGTCATTGTCTCTGTATGGACACAGATGTCGTCGATATAGCAAATAATATTAGGAATGTCAGCTAGGAGGAGTCGTGTCATGCGTACGAATGTGGCTGGGGCATTGACTAGCCCAAATGGAAGTTTGCACCATTCGTACAGTCCCCAAGGCGTGGCAAACGCTGTTAGATGTCTGCTGTCTTCATGTACAGCTATCTGCCAATAACCTTTAGACATGTCAAGCGTCGTAAAGAACTTAGCGTCAGTCAGTTCTGTCAGAAGATCGTCAGTGTTTGCCATTGGTTCAAGATCTAAAACAGTTATTTTGTTCAGTTTTCTGTAGTCGATGCAAAGTCGTATTGTGTTGTCCTTTTTGCGTACAATGACCATGGGTGAAGAGAAGTCTGATAGGGATCGTCTGATGATGTTGTTTTTTTCTAAGTTGATGATTTCTTGATGTAATTGTTCTTTGTAATGTAATGGTATTGTGTATGGTCTGCATCTTATGGGTGTGTTTGATGTGAGTGTGATGTGATGCTGTACTAATTCTGTTTGTCCTGGGTTGTCGGAAAAGATGGTGTTGTACTGTTGTATCAACTGTTTGCAACTGTTTGTCTCTGCTTGACTTAAGTTTGGATTGATCTTGATCTCATTCAAGCAGTTTGTCGTGTCTAATGTAGGTGTTGGAATCTCGTCGCTAGAATCGTCATCTTCGTGATCTATTATCACGGTGCAAGCTGTCGTATCGTCTTGTTCATTGTCTCTGTTGTGGTATGGTCTTAGCATATTTATGTGAAATATTTTGTGTTTGTCTTTTATTAGGATCTCGTAGTCTACAGGTGAGATTTGTCTTGTCACTTTAAAAGGTCCCTGCCAAGAATCAGTCAGTAGCTGTCTGTCACTAGGTAGTAGTAGTAGAACGTCCTGTCCAGGTGTCAATGTTATAGTCCTGTTACCTTTGTCTGCGTACTGTCTGTAAGTAGCACCAGATAGTTTTAGTGCATTTTTAGCAATTTCACATGATTTAATAATCCTTTCACGCAATGATGTTACATACAAGAATGATGATATGGGTTTAAGTACTGGAGTAGAGTCAGTTAACATTTGATGATAAATTGTTAATGGGCCTCGTGGTTTGGCACCATAGATTAGTTCAAAAGGAGAGAAACCGGTACTAGAATGTGGTACCTCGCGATAAGCAAAAAGGACAGCTGGTAGGTATACATCCCAGTTATTGGGGTGATCTTGAGTTACTTTTGCAAGCATGTGCTTCAAATCCCCGTTAAGCTTTTCTATTATCCCGCTCGAGTGAGGATGATAGGGGCTATTGAAGACTTGCTTCACTCCTAACATTTTGGTGAAAGCTTGGGTCGATGCGGCAATAAACTGAGTGCCTCTATCAGACTGGATAGTATCTGGAAACCCAATTCGGGAGAAGATATGGAAGAACACTTCCATGATGTCGTTGGCAGTAATGTTCTTTAGAGGAATAGCTTCTGGCCAGCGGCTACATTGATCAATAAAAGTTAGAATATATTTATTCCCTCTAGTTGTTGTATGACTAAGAGGGCCCACAATGTCAACTGATAATTTTTCAAAAGGTCGACTGGCTAAGTCAGTGACTTGTAACTTTGCCTGTGGGTGTTTACCTTTTTTTACCAGTTTCTGGCATGTATCACAACTTCTGCAATATGTTTTTATGTCATTGCAAAATTTTGGCCAATGAAACTGTGTCAATAACCTTGACCTGGTTTTAACATATGCCATATGACCTGCAAAAGGTATATCGTGAGCAAGATGTAAAGCTTGCTTGCGATAAGTATTTGGCAAAACAGTTTGCTTCGTTGTAATGTCACCTCTGGTGTAATACCTGGTGAGTATATCATTGTGTAAAGCAAAATGCCATTTCGCATTCTTGGTTACTCTTGCCTTTTTGCCGATCAGGTCAAAGTACTTTGACAGTGAAGGATCAGCTTTTTGAGCTGTTATGAATGCTTCCTTCATAGAGTCACTAGGTGGTAATTCTGGGCTAAGCATTTGTATAGCCTCAGTTTGGTTACTTTCATCTTGCACTCTAGCAGTAGCTCTTGTTACTGCGTTCACACACTCAATGACATCAGATGATGATGGAATGATATCGTTAATGATGTGATGAGAACTTAGTGCTGCATTAGCTAACATACATTCAATAGGTGATATGACATTTTCAATGATGACATTTGGTGGTGATGTTGTGTTATCATCAATACATAGTGATGTTATGTCATGGTTATGAGGTTTGTCATTCACCTCAGGTAAGTTTCCTATGATTATATCACACACTGGGTTCGTAAGTGCGGCGCACTTTACTTTCCCGGTGAGGAAAGGTGTTTCAATGTATGCCCATGCTAATGGATATTTCTCAATATTGCCTGAAAATGTTCTACATGTAATGTGCCTGCCTGTATAGTCTGTAGGCGTTATGAATGTTGTTTTCAGGCCAATAAGTGTACTTCCGGTGTCGCGAAGTACTGTAGCAAACTTGCCATTAACATACCCGTGATGGATGTCTAATCTGCCTTTTGAGTCTATTACCAAGTTAGCTTCCTCATTGGCAATAGGGATGGCGTGCCCGCATGTTAAGATACCATTTTCATAGAAGGTGTTACAGACAGTGCATTTGTTAGCACTAAATACATCACAAGCCTGTGCTGCATTCACAGGATGTTTCTCTGGATTTTCGTCTTCTGACGCTGAGCTATCGAACAAGGCGGCATTGGCTTTGTTGGTCATATGCCTGCCTCTACAATCCATGCGATGGTGCCCGTAAGCCTTGCAGAGAAAACATTTACGTAAACTTTTGAACGATTTACGTTCTCTGTCTTGTCTGTTTACCATATTTTGCAAGTATGTTTGGTACCCTGGGTTTTTATCGCACATCTCGTTCAAATGGTGAGAAAATTTGCAGTGAATGCAATGTCTAAATTTCTCAGAGGTAGGCCTGTTTGGTTTTTGCCTACTATAGTTCTTCTCATAGTTGGCCGCTGCTACCCAGTTACTGTCAGTAGCTTCAGTGGCAAAGCACTGTTTGTTGGCCGTGTAATAGGCCGACCCACGTCTTTCAATTTCTTCCACACTTGTGCATTCATTCTCTTGTAAGAACTTAGAAAAAGATGATGGGATAGAAGAAATGATTTTATCTCGAATGATGAGATCTTCTAATCTATCATAACTTTTGTTAATTTTGGCTGCTGAAGTCCATTTGCTGAAAACATCTCGGACTAAACAGAGGTAGTCAGAGAACGTTTGAGTTGATTTTGGACTCAATTTACTGAATTGTTCTCTGTAACCTGCCTCGTCTAACATGAAATGTGCCATTATCTTAGATTTAATATAATGGTACTCTTTTCTGAGGTCTTTGGGGATGGTTTCAATGACTTTAAGAGGTTCCCCAGATAGACTCCTCATATATAGAATATTCCATTCAGAAAGTGGAACTTGGTAATGTTCCATTAAAGTCTCAAAATTTTGGGTAAAGGCTGCTATGCAGTCACCCGAGGTATAGTTACGTACGATACCTTGATACTTCTTATACTGGTTTTCTTTTTCCAGTCTTTCAGATTTCTTTGACTCTTTATTCATTGCAGTCTCAGTGTCAAGTTGTTTCATTTTCAACTGTAACTCTAGTTCTTCTCTCTTACTCTGAGCTGCTATTTCTGCTTTCTTAAGTTCACTATCTATCTCAGCTTGCTTTAATGCTGTTTCAATTCTCTGCCTGCTTTAAGGCTGTTTCTGCCTCTGCTTGCTTGGCAGCTTTTCAATCTCTGCTGTTTTAGAGCTCTCTCCGCTGCTCTTTCTTCGCGTTCATTATTTTTCTCCTGTACCAGCAGGTATTCAGCGTATTTGTTCTCGCTCCATTTTGTTAATTCATCACCTGTCAGATGCAATTTAATACCCATATCGATGAAATCAAATAATGACGACATGATGGGGAAAATACGTCAATGAAAATCAGCCACACAAAATATGTTATAAATGGTTAGTAGTAAACAATTTACAATTGATTTTACTATACGATGCGTGCCCACTATTGCATACGTAAAGTTAAAGTATAGAAAAATATACTCAAGTGCCCTGGATACGGTGAAGAATGGTTGGAAAAACGGGCTAGAAAACTGTAGGGTCGTTACTTCGGAACCACTAATGACCTCTACGGCAAGGTTATGGATGGTACGGAAAAACCTGCTTTGTTTTTGGAAGAAAATAAGTTAGCGTCTATTTGTTGGTGTGTGCCTGCAAGTCACTAAGTGTTGATTAGGTTTGGATGGCGTCGAGTATAATTGTATGTCGTAAGTTTGTCCGTCAACAGTGTTTTTCTCAACAGAAGTTACACTCTTTCCAAAACTCTTTGCGTTCCACAAACTCAATGCACAAAGACAATCTATCTGTATCTGAACACTCAATAACATTGATGACACATCACTTACATCAAGATGACATTCAGTAAGGACATCGACATCAAGTTTACAAGATGGCGACAAGGTCAAAATGGCGACAAAATCACAATGTCGACAAGGTCAAACGGTGACAAGTTTCACAAATCACAAATGTTTTACACGCTTACAGGATCAAACAATATGTACTGTACATTTACTAATGGTTTTACACATATTTAAACAATGTAGTAATGGATCACAATGAGACTTTTACGATCACATTTACATAACTATAACCTTGACAAATTTTACAAGTTCAAGAATTATAGTTTTAAATCGTTAATGACGTATGGTTTAAACAAAGACGAGCAACACACGTCTACATATATTAGGTTCTTAAACAAGGACGAGCAACCCACGTCCACACATGTCAGGATCTTATAATTGGCTCGTTTAGCTAACACGTGTGAGACAGTACAAGTATAACGTGATTCGACGTAAGACTCAACGACACAACGTTCTATGGATTTATTGCCATATTAAATACAGAACGATGATTACAACAATATACAATATATAACTCACGACGCTCACAACCACAATACAGCTCACAAGTCTGACGCTCAAGATGACAGTCGTTCGGCTTTCAACCACAGAGATCCACACAAACGCCTTGCTTTCCCCGCACACGTCCGTCCAGTCTCAGGTCCCAGCTCGGTCTCCGGCTAGCACGCAAACTGCCCACCGCCTCTAGTGGCGTCACGTGGCCTGCGTGCGTCTGTCGTCAGCCTGACCGCTGGTCGCGTGTCAGGTAACAATCTTGCCAGCCGACAATTCTTGTCCACCGGGTGTCGTAACGATGTTGCTGCATAGCTATCCCATGTTAGGCTCTGACAATCTGGAATAAGTAAATACGCGAAGTGCAGAATTAGATTTAAATATTCATAAAGCTGAAATTATGATAAAATTATATAATGAAAAGGAAGTTCTCATAATGAATGGCAGAGTAAACAATTATATCAAAACAAATTCTCCTATTTGAATGTCAGAATAAATGTGTGTGTATGTATATATATGTACATATATATACATATATATATATATATATATATATATATATATATATATATATATATATATATATATATATATATATATATATATATATAATATATATATATTATATATATATATATATATATATACATGAGTTTCTGTTTCTCCTATCGTGGACGGTAAATCAGCTGCTGACAAAATGTAAGCACATAAATAAAAGATAATACGAACAGCCTGTAAAATATTCAACCACTTAAAGGAGATATACGCGTAAAGCACGAGATATTACCATCACGATGTGATTTACCAAATGTTTAGGTTTTCGTGTCTCTCCACAGACTTCGGTTATTAGGTGTTATGTGTCAATTCTATTGATGGTATTCACCATCCTGCACTATTTCTCCCGGTTTGTCACTACCTCTACTGCCGCACAGAACAGGTTCGATAAAACATGTCAGTACTTCTTTCTGACATTTAATGAAAGTGGCTTAATGCTTGAAGATACATTTCATGCTCTGAAATGAAGCATTTGCTTGGCGTATCTTGCACTGTGTCACGCACTTCCCAACTGATGTGATGTTTTTCCCAAACTTCAGAAACAACTGACTCGGTGAAGCGTCTGTTTCTTCTACTGCAATCTCAGATTTTGGCGGTACTTATATCTTCGCTCCTAGGTGCTTTCTGATTTGTTCATTAACTCTTCATGGTCCCCTTTCATACAACAAACAGGTTCTGTGTAACATTTCAGCACTCGTTTGATTTCACCATTACCCCTATCCCGTTTAACCTCAAGGAGAAGTTATAGTTAGGGTCCATCACCCGAAGGCGATTGTTGTCAATGTGGGGTAATGTCGACGAATTTCAGCACTCATTTTCTTAAATTAAATGATAGTGACTAATTGCATAAGAGCCGGTCTCCCCGGCCTAGGTATTAACGTCTTTCTTCGTAATCCCGTATAATCTTGCGAGTAACGTAACCTGCGCGAGAATCGGTAGTTGTTCTCGCCGCGTTGGTAACCTACGGGGTATGTGAGCCGGTCGCTCTGAAAGCAATGGCGAACTACTGAGCGTAATCTTGCCCAGTACATCAACAGCTGCTGAAAAATGCTAATGTTGACTGAGAAAAAAAAATTGCATAAGATACTTCTCATTTTCTGAAATGCATTGGTGTGATAGAGAGCGGAAACAATACCTCTCATTGAAAAAAAACATATCAAGAAAGAATAATCAACCTGTTTGCTGTATACAAGGGGAACACGAAGAGCGAATGAACAAATCAGGAAGCGCTGAGAAGCGGAGACGTGATTTCTGCAACGAATGTTTTTTTTTTTTTTTTAATGTTGCATATCCCTTACAGGACGTTGCAGTCAACACCAACATTTTTTCAGATGTTGTTGATGTACTAGGCAAGTTTTTACGTTCAGGAGGTTGCCATTGTTTTCTGAACGAGGTGACTGAGCACGTATGGGAATGTCCTGAGTGCAGTGATGTCGGTTCTTGACTCAACTCAACATTCTGAACGACCGGCTCCCATACCAACACGTTATAACACAACGCAACGCGGTCTGCTGCACAAATCGGTCGCGGCTGCGTTTCGAACGCCTGGTAAGAGGCTCACGAACCGCGTTCGCAAGCCTTTGGCCACGGAGACAAACGAATGTTACGAATATTATAAACTGTCACATTAACTAACAATGGTTGCCTGAAAGAGGCTAATGAAACTAGAACATTATATACAACTATAAGAAAGAGACAAACAGCTTTATTTAGTCGTTTGATGAGAATAGAGGCAATGGAGAACATGGTAACAACTGGAAAGATTAGCGGGGAAGAGGCGGAGGCAGACCAAGAGAAATGGTGCTGGATGGACTGAGACGGTAACATGGAGGAATATCATCAGTAGATCCAGAACACCAAATACCGCGTTCTGTGGAGAGACATGAACGCCTGCGCCAGTTGACAAGGCAATACTGACGATGATATCCAACACTTGCTGCTGATCTTTTGCCATTTCAGCTATCTAGACTGTGTCACCTGTATGACGCAAATTGTTTATATTGTGACATTCAAAACAGTGTATTCCCTTAGTAAATTTAAACACGGAAGCCGCAAACAATAGACTGCTCAAATATAAACAGTCGTTAGCAATTAGGCGGTTTCAACCAAGTTTGTGTAGACAGAAAGATTTCGCTTTAAATTTGCGATTACGTTGGGGATAACAAATGCTCCACACCCGAACAATGTTAGTGACTATGTATTTCAAGTATTTCAGCCAAAGTGTGATTTATGTATGAACTTATTTATTTATTTATTCACATCATATGATTTAAGACTCTGCAGTATGTCCAGACAAGTTGGAGTAGGATATGAGTAAATAAATCGTGGAAACTTGTATTTGTGGCTTCTGCAGGTAAATATAATAGAGCCCCAACTTGTATTGGTGATATGTCTGTGATCTCTTTCATTATTATCTCCTTATAGACAGAGAAGAGATCCTGTGAAAATACACATCCTTGTCATACTACTTTAATTATCTTGTCATAATTGCCAACTGGGTTTACGATTTGCATTGCTTTTTGTTTTGTTTTGTTTTTTATTTTAATTTTTTGTATTTTTATTCCCACATCTTTCTCATCAATATTAATATTCTTTAACATTTTGATTCTTTTTATTATGTTTCACTTTATGTCATACCTTGGTGTAATCTGTAAATCACAAGTATAGGCCTGTCTTTGTCTCCGCTGATCTCTCTATTAGTGTTTTGGTCGGAGTGTATCGCAATCCTGAAGAAGACAAGAGCCTTGGGATGTGATAAAAATCGAACAATTAGCATAATGAGCCACATCACAAAGACTTTGTTAGGAATCATCATGCAAAGGGTTAGGAAGAAGATACGACCAGAAAGAGGGGAAGAACAAGCGGCTTGTAAGTCGCAAGGATGTATAAAATGAGGTCTTGTTTGTAGGGAGCACAAAAAGAAGGTTCGATATAAGTTAACAAAGAACTATATCGTGCTTCATTTAATAAAGTAAGGCTTTCCACAGAGTAAGTAAGATACGTCGGCAGGATGGAACGACTGGTGATCCCCAAATTGACTGGGAAGATTTTAGACTCGTGAAGAACAGATACTGGGAAAAACACGCAAGCATACAAATTATTAACGAAATACGTCACTGAAGAGAGATGTTATCACACTTGCTGGAATGGAGTCGCGATAGTGTAGTGGCTAGAGTGCTTGCCTTCTGGTTCGGTGGTCATGAATTTAAATCTCTATCTAGGCGGAAATTAACGTTCGATGACCTGGGCTCCCAGTTATATCCGGATTAAAATGGGTACTAAGAAATGTTGAGGGAAGAAAAGGCGGCCTCGTAAATAGACATCACCCATCGAGTGCTGACTGGTCCACAATATAGAATCAACATCGCATACCCAATACACCTCATGGCGTGAACAAGAGCATTTATTTTTTTTAAATTACATATAATCGCCGGCTCCCTGTTACGGACGCAGTTCGTAATCCCGCATACCCACGTTCGAACCACAGCTATGGGCGATTTCGTCTTACGTTAGTTTTTATATGAAATGGATGGTGTCGTCGAAAGCAATTACAAACTACTGAACGTAAACTTGCTCAGGAATCACGAACATGCTGAGGTTAATAGCCACGTCCTACCTAACTGAGAAAGTGGGGTCTTAAAATAACGTGGTCATGGCCCGTCAAATGATATGAGACTTATCAGAATAGAATCTGCCGGAAGCTGCGATAAGTCTTGCAAATCTGCAGTGGAAATTAACTGATATTATAAATAAATACAGGGGTATTGTTTGGCACTCGTAGAAGTAGATTAGAGACCTTACATCTTTTTTTTCTACTTCCATGAGCGCCAAACAATACATGTGACTAATCCTACTTCTTTCTCCTACTTGTATAAGCGCCAAACAATACATGTGTCTAATCCTACTTCTTTCTCCTACTTGTATAAGCGCCAAACAATACATGTGTCTAATCCTACTTCTTTCTCCTAATTGTTTAAGCGCCAAACAATACATGTGTCTAATCCTACTTCTTTCTCCTAATTGTTTAAGCGCCAAACAATACATGTGTCTAATCCTACTTTTTTCGCTTACTTGTATAAGCGCCAACAATACATGTGTCTATTCCTACTTCTTTCTCGTATATGTATAAGCGCCAAACAATACTTGTGTCTAATCCTACTTCTTTCTACTATATGTACAAGCGCCAAACAATACATGTGTCTAATCCTACTTCTTTCTCCTATATGTATAAGCGCCAAACAATACTTGTGTCTAATCCTACTTCTTTCTCCTATATGTATAAGCGCCAAACAATACTTGTGTCTAATCCTACTTCTTTCTCCTACTTGTATAAGTGCCAAACAATACATGTGTCTAATCCTACTTCTTTCTCCTACATCTCTAAGCGCCAAACAATACATTTGTCTAATCCTACTTCTTTCTCCTACTTGTATAACCGCCAAACAATACATGTGTCTAATCCTACTTCTTTCTCCTACTTGTATAAGTGCCAAACAATACTTGTGTCTAATCCTACTTCTTTCTCCTACTAGTATAAGCGCCAAACAATACTTGTGTCTAATCCTACGTCTTTCTCCTACTTGTATAAGCGCCAAACAATACATGTGTCTAATCCTACTTCTTTCTAGTATATGTATAAGCGCCACACAATACTTGTGTCTAATCCTACTTCTTTTTACTATATGTATAAGCGCCAAAAATTACATGTGTCTAATCCTACTTCTTTCTCCTATATGTATAAGCGACAAACAATACTTGTGTCTAATCCTACTTCTTTCTCCTACTTGTATAAGTGCCAAACAATACATGTGTCTAATCCTACTTCTTTCTCCTACTTCTCTAAGCGTCAAACAATACATGTGTCTAATCCTACTTCTTTCTCCTACTTGTATAACCGCCAAACAATACATTTGTCTAATCCTACTTCTTTCTCCTACTTGTATAAGCGCCACACAATACTTGTGTCTAATCCTACTTCTTTTTACTATATGTATAAGCGCCAAAAATTACATGTGTCTAATACTACTTCTTTCTCCTATATGTATAAGCGCCAAACAATACTTGTGTCTAATCCTACTTCTTTCTCCTACTTGTATAATGCCAAACAATACATGTGTCTAATCCTACTTCTTTCTCCTACTTGTATAAGTGCCAAACAATACATGTGTCTAATCCTACTTCTTTCTCCTACTTGTATAAGTGCCAAACAATACTTGTGTCTAATCCTACTTCTTTCTCCTACTTGTATAATGCCAAACAATACATGTGTCTAATCCTACTTCTTTCTACTTGTATAACCGCCAAACAATACATGTGTCTAATCCTACTTCTTTCTCCTACTTGTATAAGTGCTAAACAATACTTGTGTCTAATCCTACTTCTTTCTCCTCTTGTATAACAGCCAAACAATACATATGTCTAATCATACTTCTGTCTCCTACTTGTATATGTGCCAAACAATACATGTATCTAATCCTACTTCTTTCTCCTACTTGTATAAGTGCCAAACAATACTAGTGTCTAATCCTACTTCTTTCTCCTACTTGTATAAGTGCCAAAATATACATGTGTCTAATCCTACTTTTTTCTCCTACTTGTATAACCGCCAAACAATACATGTGTCTAATCCTACTTCTTTCTCCTACTTGTATAAGTGCCAAACAATACTTGTGTCTAATCCTACTTCTTTCTCCTCTTGTATATCATTCATTCATTCATTCATTGGCACCTTGCCGTCTTGACAGACGATAGTTTGTGCTTTAAAAAGGCATAATAACTTTTAACTATGGCGGTAGCGAGTGTGACTGATAAGGCCAATTTGCGCTGTAAATGTCCGTTCACAGTGGGTGCATGTGAACACGTGGTCATTTCCACCATCATGCACCATCTTACGTCTCAAACGCTTGGTGTGTGACTTTTCTGCAATAATTTTCTCCTTTGACTTTATTCCATTTCTGATATTTGCCCTCCATGCAACACGTTCAGCGGCGACTTGCTCCCAATGTGCATTATCAATGCCTGTATCAATCATGTCCCGCTTACACACATCTTTGTATCGTAGTAGAGGCCGACCCTGAGATCTCTTACCCATCTGTAATTCACCAAAAAAGATATCCTTTGGTATTCTACCATCATCCATCCTCCTAAGATGTCCTATCCATCTAAGTCTACGAAGACTGAGCATGGAATAAACTGTCACACAACCTGATCTTTCCAATACTTCAGTATTTGTGATTTTGTCTTGCCACTTAATACCAAGAATTCTTCGCAGACACCGCATATGAAAGCTGTTTAAGTTGTTCTCTTGGTGTGAGTAAGTTGTCCAGGTTTCACTGCCATAGAGAAGAGTACTAAGGACACAGGCTTGATAGACAAGGACTTTTGTTTTGGCAGTAAGCTTCCTGTTCTCCCAGACTCTTTTTCTTAACCTGTTCATTGTTGTTGCTGCCTTACCAATCCGGATGTTGATTTCCTGATCTAGGGATAATTTGCTATTTACCACTGATCCTAGATATGTAAAATGGTCTACTTCGCTAAGAGCCAAACAATACTTGTGACTAATCCTACTTCTTTCTCCTACTTGTATAACCGCCAAAAAATACATGTATCTAATCCTACTTCTTTCTCCTACTTCTCTAAGCGCCAAACAATACTTGTGTCTAATTCTACTTCTTTCTCCTACTTCTCTAAGCGCCAAACAATACTTGTGTCTAATCCTACTTCTTTCTCCTACTTCTCTAAGCGCCAAACAATACAAGTGTCTAATCCTACTTCTTTCTCCTACTTGTATAAGCACCAAACAATACATGTGTCTAATCCTACTTCTTTCTCCTACTTGTATAAGCGCCACACAATACTTGTGTCTAATCCTACTTCTTTTTACTATATGTATAAGCGCTAAAAATTACATGTGTCTAATACTACTTCTTTCTCCTATATGTATAAGCGCCAAACAATACTTGTGTCTAATCCTACTTCTTTCTCCTACTTGTATAATGCCAAACAATACATGCGTCTAATCCTACTTCTTTCTCCTGCTTCTCTAAGCGGCAAACAATACATGTGTCTAATCCTACTTCTTTCTCCTACTTGTATAACCGCCAAACAATACTTGTGACTAATCCTACTTCTTTCTCCTACTTGTATAACCGCCAAAAAATACATGTATCTAATCCTACTTCTTTCTCCTACTTCTCTAAGCGCCAAACAATACTTGTGTCTAATTCTACTTCTTTCTCCTACTTCTCTAAGCGCCAAACAATACTTGTGTCTAATCCTCCTTCTTTCTCCTACTTCTCTAAGCGCCAAACAATACAAGTGTCTAATCCTACTTCTTTCTCCTACTTGTATAAGCACCAAACAATACATGTGTCTAATCCTACTTCTTTCTCCTACTTGTATAAGCGCCACACAATACTTGTGTCTAATCCTACTTCTTTTTACTATATGTATAAGCGCTAAAAATTTTTCTCCTACTTGTATAAGTGCCAAACAATACTAGTGTCTAATCCTACTTCTTTCTCCTACTAGTATAAGTGCCAAAATATACATGTGTCTAATCCTACTTTTTTCTCCTACTTGTATAACCGCCAAACAATACATGTGTCTAATCCTACTTCTTTCTCCTACTTGTATAACCGCCAAACAATACATGTGTCTAATTCTACTTATTTCTCCTTGTCACTTGTTTTCCCGGGAGAGAGTTGGAATCAACAAGCACATCTTCAAACTTATTATCTGTTGGGATTATTGACTGACTTTTGTCTACACCCCTCCCTTCTGTCTTCCCTTCCATATATCTATTTCTTTCACTCTCTCTGTTATTCTCTCAACACATACTCAGACAACAGTTCCTTTCAACAATAAATAAAAGATTTATTAAGAAAAACTATGTCGGGTGTATGTAAGGATATTGTCTATGTAGTTTGTAGTGTATTCTATTGTTGTTGCCAGAATGAACTCTGAATGTCTATCAGCGTGGTTACTTCTCGCCCTTTCATTCTTCAAGATCACAGGACAGCACATCAAACAGGACAGAGCTCACCCGGGATGATCCGTATGCTTGAATCTGATGGTAAATCCGTGATTGAATGCAAAAACTAAAACCGTTCACCCCTGAGTCCAGGTACCGTAATAAAAGTCCCGTAAGTTTATGAATGCCCCTGAATCTGTTTCATGACTGTAAGTATCCATCATCGAAAAACCACCACATCGTCACAGTTCTTCTATTGGTCTTTTAGTAATAGCACTGTTCTTACTTGTCTATTCTTTCTTCATTTGTACCTATCAGCTGTCTGTAGTTTTAAGTATCCCTGCTTGCCACAGGTTAACCGCTCTTCCCTTTCAGGGCCTTAGTGGTATATTCGGTTGAGCATACCGTGTTCTGTAGTTTACTATGCTTTATCATTTATTCATCTTCAAACATGTCCATGTTTTGTTTTGTTCTAAGTAAGTACTTTAGTTGTTTAATTGGAGTATTCTTCATCTCTTCTCTGATTTCACTAGGAGAGTGGAACCTGTGTGGAAGGATAACAATACCGTGATAAGCATCTGCCCCTTACTCCTACTTATGCAAGTGTCCTTCTCCAGCCATAATGACAAGGCTTCCGAAGTGAACATCCGCATAAGACATATGAATTCATCAAAGTCTAAACTATCTACTAATAGCAGGTAATGATAAAGGCAATACACGCACATCTATATTCCTATGCTACAACTATACTATACTAATTTAATACCTTATAACCATCTATGTTCCTGGAATCGAAATAACACTAAGCGAATAACACACTCTTATCCCCTCTTTCTATCTTTAGGGACGTGTATTTCTATTCCCACTCAAGAACATATCTCCTTCAGGTCAGTTTGGAACACACACTAACTTTACACAAAGAATTGACCCTCTTTATATCGGTCATTTATGTCGCATAGTCCTTGACATTGCTGGACCCTCGCATCCAGACTGCATTATCATCGTTGAGTGGAAAATTACAGATCTGAATCTTTTCCGTTATTCATACATTCAGACAGCAATCTGCTATCCAATAATACTCTCCGCTTTTGTCGCAAACCAATATTTCCACTCGGCAGTTTACCTGTCGTGTTGGCCTCATTCTGGGTCTTGACCTAGAAACACATGCGCCTGGTCACTCCTTTGTTGTTAACCCTTCTCCTACCTGGGTATTTTGATATGTAAGTTATCAAGGAATCATTAAACTGCAGTATTTTCCATGACATAGGCCCCCTCTTAAGAGATTAGACCGCGTCGAATCTTTCTCACTGTTGGTTTGATTCCCATGATCCACAACCCTAGTCTTCTTCCTCCGGAGCTGGATGTCTGGATATCAAATCCGCTCCTACATTCTCCTTACCAAGGATGTATTCCATTGTGAAGTCCAGTTGCAGCAACAACGTCCATCACATCCACCGTGCGTTGAGCTTCTGCGAAGTAGCTATTAACACCACGTGTTGATGATATGATTGGATCCTCACATGGCTCATCTCATTATCCAGAAGGCGCTCTAATTGACACCCTACTATACTACTAACGACTGAAACTAGTGTTGGCTCCTCGCTCCTGTACGTCTGGTCGACCTACTTTCGACTTGCGTCAGCGACGGCTCACAATACAAACGGATTGTCCCATCCTGATTGTAACACTGCTTCCATGTCCTCTTGGTTTCCCCCGGCTTTTCCTCTGGGGATGTTCCGCCTCGTCCTCGTCGGACCGAGTCGTCTTTCCCAAACCTCCTGGGCTTTTGCTTCCAGGACCATCTTGGTCGATATTGTATCTGGTCAGCCAATATTTGGTTGGAGTCCTGGGTAATTCTCGCTTTTCCCGACGTTACCCACCCCTTCTGAACTTGGTTACCTGTGAAACTTTCACTCTTGTCCTTTCCCTGACTTGTGATTTCCCTCCTCCTGTCGTTGGGTAAATCTGACCTATCACGTACTGTCCCATAGGCCCTCCTATGTTGTACTGGCGATCTCTGGTCTTCGTCTGGACTGGTAACCGTTGTCCTAATGGCTGCCATCACCATAAAGTGCGAAGCTTTGCTCCCGGATCTCACCTCATATTTCCTAATGAGATGTCTAGGGAGATTTTTCTTCTCTTCCCCGATCCGTATTTTGTAGATGTTTTTGGACACCACCTTTTCCACAGGATAAGGTCCTTTCCATCCTACTTGGAGTATATTGGTCTCTGCTGGACTCCACACTTCCACTTTGTCTTCCACTTTAAGAGCTAGTTTCCTCTTAATTCGCTTGTTGGGTGGTGCTCTCTGGCACTCCGAACAAGACTTCAACCACCGGCGTACATCTCCGGTCATTCCTGGCCAGCAATAATGGCCGGATATTTGCTGCAAGGTCTCTCTGACACCCATATGTCGATTCTCGTCTATGATGTGTCCACTCTGAAGAATGTGAAGACGGTGGGTCTCTGGAACCACCCACTGCTCATGCAGGTTATCTCCCCTCCCAGCTCTCCGATAGAGTAGTTGATTCTTCAGAAAATACTGTCCCCGTTCTGGTGGCTCAGCACTTCTTTGCAGCTTCCTGTAGCAAGGACGCAACGTAGTATCCTTCCTCTGGGCAGTATGCAATTCTCCTATCCCTGAGTTGTCGCATAGTGTCTCTGCCTCTTTTTCCTTCCCTTGAGATCCACTGACTACTGTTCCCTTTTGGGCTGGCTGTTTGGGCATCCCCAAAAAGACATATTTCGTGCCAATGATCATTGGAAATAAGGAGTCAGATAATACAGCAGCTGGAATAATGCCCGTGACGTACCTGGATTTAATCTCCACCTTGGCGATTGGCAGCGTCATGGTAACAGCACTCCTCATTGCCGGCTGTATTTCTATGGTCTCCCCTGTAAATTGGTCTGGGCTTACCAAGCTGGCGTCCACCACCGCTTCCCCATCCAAACCGGTATCGTAGAGACAAGCAACCTGCTGGCCATTGACTTCAATAAGTTCAACCACAGGTGGTCTCTCTTGGTCCTGAGTGTCTTTCATCTCCTTGACCGTTTCCTTGCCTTCCCTCTTTTGATTCCTCGAGGTTGGTTATGCAATTGGCGTGTTTTGCCTTGCATCTGCAGTCCACAGTATTATGTGTTGTCGACTGGCAGTGAGTGCACTCTGTTCCCTTCCTAGGTTTCCCTGTGTCCTTTTTGTTCCTTTCTCCTTCGCCGACCTCAGCCTTGTCTGTGATCACCGATGTAGGAATCACCTTGCATGCTGCGAAGTAAGAACTTTTAGGTTTCGATCTGCAGTCTTTTGTGTTGTGGGAGGCCGCCTTGCAAAATGAACACCACCTCTCAGACCATTGTCGTTTCGCTTGAAAATTCGAGGTGCTCTGGTTTCCTACCTTCACCTTCTCTGAACTCTCCTCTGTGTGCTTTATATAAGGTTCCCCTTTTTCTCCTTCCCAGTTTTTATGTTTCTTTTTCTCTGGTTTCTCCTGACCTTTGGTTTGTGTACTTAGTTCCTCAGTTTCACCATGTACTTCCACGAATCGTTCCGCCAGCTTATTCACAACATCAATCCGTTCCGCCCCTTGTTCTCCTAAGAAGGTTCTGAGAGGTTTCGACATTTGCTTTCGCATTTGGTCTACCACCATCATCTCTTCGAGACTCTCATAATCCCTCTGGAATTCTGCCAAGTCCATCCATTTCTGTAGATAGGATTTCAGCCTCAGACTGTAGGCGGCGAATAGTTCTCCCGCTCTCGTCTAGACGATCTAAACTTCTCCTATACGTTTGTGCGGTGATGTCATAATGCTTCATCAAAGCTGCTTTTAATTCCTGGTATTATTTTCCTGTCCTGGTGGTAAGCGTGTGTACACGTCAAATCCCGACCGATTAAACCCTGGGATAGTTTAAGAGCCCATCTGCCCCTATCCAGCCCCATAGCGACTGACATTGCTTCGAAACGAGATGCGTACTGGTCAAAGCGTTCCTTAGACTGATCGTAGACAGCTAAGGGAAACTTCATGGCATGGTAACCATGTCCACCTCATATGGGTTGCACCAGGTGACGAAGAATTTCCTTCCACTCCATTCTATTTCTCCCTTAGTTTGTGTCTTGAGCTCCAGTTCTCGCATGCGGTATTCATGTTCCCTTATCTTGTGGGCTTTCTTCTGCTTCCAACTGGTCTTTCGCTCCTCCCTTTCCGCTTGACGAAGTTCTCTCTCTCTCTTTCTTGTATGTAATCCGTTAGCTCGGAACCAGCTAAACCAATTGCCTCCCCGTTGGCCCTCAGTTCAGCTGTAGTTACTTTAGGAGTTGCCATAGTTACAGCAGATAAGTCAGCACGTTGATCAAAGACACCTCAAAGCAGTAAAGAATACTCACTATAAACCGATAATCTACCTAGAACCTATATCATTTATCTATATCTATTAATTATTATAAATCTCCAACACCACACAGTACATCACAACCGCTCTCTCATCCACAAGAGGAGATATAGGATAAAGACTTATGTAGACGTGTGACCGTGTGACTAGGTATGTAATGTCTTACCACCTATCCACATTCACTCTGTCTGGAACTTTCTCACTGCAAAGTCACCAGCATTAATGAAATGTTTCTACCATAAATGTAATGGCACCATATATCCAATGGACGTCCTTCCATTAAAAGTCATCATGTATACTTCTTCTTATTCCAATCAGTATGTCCCAACATGCATGTACTCCGCTATGCCTGTGCCAATATGCAGGTCATATGGGTATAATGTATGTACGTATCCCGCTCGCTCCACCAATTATGTCACTTGTTTTCCCGGGAGAGAGTTGGAATCAACAAGCACATCTTCAAACTTATTATCTGTTGGGATTATTGACTGACTTTTGTCTACACCCCTCCCTTCTGTCTTCCCTTCCATATATCTATTTCTTTCACTCTCTCTGTTATTCTCTCAACACATACTCAGACAACAGTTCCTTTCAACAATAAATAAAAGATTTATTAAGAAAAACTATGTCTGGTGTATGTAAGGATATTGTCTATGTAGTTTGTAGTGTATTCTATTGTTGTTGCCAGAATGAACTCTGAATGTCTATCAGCGTGGTTACTTCTCGCCCTTTCATTCTTCAAGATCACAGGACAGCACATCAAACAGGACAGAGCTCACCCGGATGATCCGTATGCTTGAATCCTGATGGTAAATCCGTGATTTGAATGCAAAAACTAAAACCGTTTCACCCCTGAGTCCAGGTACCGTAATAAAAGGTCCCGTAAGTTTATGAATGCCCCTGAATTCTGTTCATGACTGTAGTATCCATCATCGAAAAACCACCACATCGTCACAGTTCTTCTATTGGTCTTTTAGTAATAGCACTGTTCTTACTTGTCTATTCTTTCTTCATTTGTACCTATCAGCTGTCTGTAGTTTTAAGTATCCCTGCTTGCCACAGGTTAACCGCTCTTCCCCTTTCAGGGCCTTAGTGGTATATTCGGTTGAGCATACCGTGTTCTGTAGTTTACTATGCTTTATCATTTATTCATCTTCAAACATGTCCATGTTTTGTTTTGTTCTAAGTAAGTACTTTAGTTGTTTAATTGGAGTATTCTTCATCTCTTCTCTGATTTCACTAGGAGAGTGGAACCTGTGTGGAAAGGATAACAAATACCGTGATAAGCATCTGCCCCTTACTCCTACTTATGCAAGTGTCCTTCTCCAGCCATAATGACAAGGCTTCCGAAGTGAACATCCGCATAAGACATATGAATTCATCAAAGTCTAAACTATCTACTAATAGCAGGTAATGATAAAGGCAATACACGCACATCTATATTCCTATGCTACACCTTATACTATACTAATTTAATACTTATAATCCATCTACTGTTCCTGGGAATCGAAATAACACTAAGCGAATAACACACTCTTATCCCCTCTTTCTATCTTTAGGGACGTGTATTTCTATTCCCACTCAAGAACATATCTCCTTCAGGTCAGTTTGGAACACACACTAACTTTTACACAAAGAATTGACCCTCTTTATATCGGTCATTTTATGTCGCATAGTCCTTGACATTGCTGGACCCTCGCATCCAGACTGCATTATCATCGTTGAGTGGAAAATTACAGATCTGAAGATCTTTTCCGTTATTCATACATTCAGACAGCAATCTGCTATCCAATAATACTCTCCGCTTTTGTCGCAAACCAATATTTCCACTCGGCAGTTTACCTGTCGTGTTGGCCTCATTCTGGGTCTTGACCTAGAAACACATGCGCCTGGTCACTCCTTTGTTGTTAACCCTTCTCCTACCTGGGTATTTTGATATGTAAGTTATCAAGGAATCATTAAACTGCAGTATTTTCCATGACACTCCTACTTGTATAAGTGCCAAACAATACATGTTTCTAATCCTACTTCATTCTCCTACTTGTGTAAGTGCCAACACAATACAAATTACAGTGTGCTATCACTTCTTTCTCCTACTTGTATAAGTGCCACACAATACAAGTGTCGAATCTACTTCTTTCTCCTACTTCGCTTTAAGAGCAAACAATACTTGTGTCTAATCCTAATTCTTTCTCTCTTCTTTCTCCTACTTCTCTACGCGCCAAACAAACATGTGTCTAATCCTACTTCTTTTCTCCAGTGTATAACGCGGAAAACAATACATGTGTCTAATCTACTTCTTCTCCTACTTCTCTAAGCGCCAAACAATACTTGTGTCTATTCTACTTCTTTCTCATACTTGAAATAGCGCCAAACAATACTTGTGTCTAATTATACTTCTTCTCACTTCCGGTTTCAAGATGGCGACGGACGGTCGTGTTGTTTTGTGTTCGTTAACTTTTTCGCGTAGGGGATGGATTTATTCATCTCTTGCGTGTAATTGGTGTGCCAGGATGTAAAACCAGGAGTTTCTACTCAAGATCTGCGCGGGTGCTACGGAGTTCGTGCATCGAGCGAAGCCATCCTTGAGTGAATTTTCAGCAGCGTGTGTGGTTCAACAGCAGTCTGTGTTTACGTTTTTTCAACATGGCGGAAGAACGTGTTTTTTCCGAGCGGTCAGCAGTCAACATAACGAAGCGGCGTGGTAGCCGCGCAGGGACAAAGAAGCAAGGTAAGCGCGGTGGTTTGAGGCGTTTTAGACTCAAGTGTCACCGTCTAGGACTCAGGAACATCCGTATTCTATATTGGAACTGTGCCAGTGTAAAACAACGGGGCTCTATTTTAGAAACCCTAGTTTACAGGAACGACATTGTAGCACTCCAGGAGACGAGACTGGGCGATCAGCTACTCCGAATTGCCGGCTTCAAATGTTTCTACAACAGACGACATCTGGGAACGGCGATTCTCGTTCGCGACAGCATGGTGGCGTCAGAGCTAGACATGTCCAGTTGGGACAGTGACGATATACAAATACAGGCGTTGAGAGTTCATTCCAGTATACCATTCGTGTTGGTTAATGTTTATGCCCGCAATGCGAGTATGGACGCCCAGAAGTGGCAGTGCTTAAGTGGCATATTAGGCCACGAGAGAAATGTTATTTTCTGTGGTGACTTCAACGCTAAAGGCAGAGCATGGGGAAACACTTCCTCCAATACACAAGGGGAGGAGCTCGAGACTGCACTGGAAACCATCGACCTGGTTTGTATTAACAGTGGCTGTGTCACCAGGACAGCAAGCCGTCCAGGCGATGAGGACAGTGCTATTGATCTGGCGCTAGTTTCACCTTCACTCACTACAGTGTGTAGATGGGGTGTCCTAGGACACCATGGCAGCGACCACCACCCGTGCAGCATATTGGTGGAGAAAGGCAGAACCAGGCAGCACAAGCTAAAGGTAAAGACGTTCCAGTATGACAGTACAGGGCAAGATGTGGTGAGTAAAATAAGACGTGACAAGCGCAGAACGTTTCAGGGCAGGAAAAAAAGCTGGGAGCAGCCACCGTGGTGGAGTTTCGAGGTGGAGAAGGCTTGGGTGGATAAGCGTAGTGCTGTAAGGAGATGGCAAAATGCCACGAAGAACAGAGCTGGTCATCCTAGTCCCTGCTTGCACTTAGAAAGAGAGATGCACACAAAAGTAAGCTATTTCAAAAAACTGGTCAAGGTGGTTAAAAGCGAAAAATGGGCAGAGGTGTGTCAAAGAGTAAGCACAGACAAGTCACTGAAATTGTTCTGGCGACTACATAAAAGCATGAGTGGTGTAGTCAAGAATAAGAGCATTTCTGACTTCCAAGGTGCTGACCTCACCTGGCAGAGGACTGACGAGGACAAGGGCAAAGCCCTCTTTGAACGCTACCTTGAGCAGAGCAACCAGACAGACATGGGAGGCCGAAATCTGGCCAAGGAGGTCACCTCAGACAGATGCAAGGCCCAGAACACTTCGGATGAAGACACAGTGACAGTGAAAGAAATCAAGGCTGTGCTTCGACGATCAAAAAACAGTGCTCCAGGTCCTGATGGCATAAGATACGACGACATAAATAGGTGTACCGACAATGAGCTAGAGAAACTAGCAGACATGTACAACAACAGTATAGGGAGTGCTAGCATCAAGGAGGAATGGTTACACAGCTATCTGATTCCCTTGCCGAAGCCTGACAAAGACCACAAAAAAATTCAGGGATATCGAATTATAACCATGCAGAATACAATAGGCAAGCTGCTGGAGAAGGTAATTGCCAGGAAAATATCAAGCCAACTAGAGAGGCAAGGTGTTTTCCCACCTACCCTGGGTGGGTACCGTCCAAAAAGAGAAACCTGGACCAATGCAGCAGTCTTTGCCCATGATGTCTATGAAGGTTTCCACTCAGGCACTGAAACCGTTGCTGCAGCGATTGATCTTGAGGACGCATACAACAGAGTACCACTGGATTTTTTAATGTTTCAGCTTCTTGAACTAAACGTAAGTCCATTCCTCCTTAGTTGGATCGCTGCAGCCCTCTACCAACGGAAAGTAGTTTTTAGATGTGGCAGTTGGACTTCGGAACCAACAACAATATATCCTGGCCTACCACAGGGATCACCATTATCTCCGGTACTGTTCAACGCCTACACAGTGAGAATCACCAGTGAGCAGATCACTGGACCTGGCAGGACATTGTCGTATGCCGATGATGTTTTAGTGTATCGTCAGGGTAAGGATAGAGAGGAGGTTGCTGTGGAACTACAAACCGAACTCAATCGCATAAGTACTTGGTGTGATGAAGCTGGGGCAATGGTCAACCCAACAAAGGCAACAGTGACTTGGTTCTCGTTGAATAATCATATTGTCAACAATCCAACACCAACTGTAATGCTGTGTTCAGAGACGGTGGAAAGAACGCAGGCAATGAATTACCTGGGGATACGGTTTGATCGAAGCCTTGCTTATAATGTGCACATAGACCAGGTGATAACAAAGGCCAAGCGGGGTTTGGCAGCGATGCGGGTGATGGCGGCAGCAAACTGTGAGCAGCGCCATCTATGTCTTCTGTACGAGGGGCTGGTCATGTCTGTTTTGGAGTATGCAATGGCAATCCTGACTCTCAGCCATAAGCAGATAGAAAGGATGGAAAGGATACAGAATGAAGCTATGCGCATTATTCTTGGATGTACAAGAGATACAGCATGCAGGGCGATGCGCTACCTTCTTGATTTTCCAACCATTGAAGAGAGAATACAAGTTTGCAGGGCACGCGCCTACCTCAGAATTAACGCAAACACACAACATCCACTGCATAGTGAAATTAGGAAGGTGAAGGGCAGCAGGTTAAAAAGAGGACGGTCGTGGATGGGTCAAGCCGAAGACATTCTTCAACAGGTGTGTTCACTTGAGGACTTAGAACCTGGCGAGGAGTGGGTGCAAGTGCCAACAGACTTCTGCACATCCTTTTCAGTTTGCATCCAACTAGATAGAAAATGCAGACAAGAAAATCCGGCTGCTGTTGAGGCTGAAGTACAAGCGTTGATTTTCGAGAATTCGCTAGACGGTGACGCGGTCATCTACACAGATGGGTCGGTCGTCCGACATGTGAGAAGCTCATGGGCCTTTACAGCTCGGGCCGGAGGGAGAATTGTGAAGGAGGACTCTGGTGCTTTCACTGAAACCACAAGTAGCCTGACCATGGAAGTCATGGCAGTAAGTAAAGCAATAACATGGCTCGAGACACAGACATTCACTAGGGCTTGTTTCCTTAGCGACTCAATGAACATGATCAAGAGGATAGAGGAGGGGTCGATCCGAAGAGAATGGTTGCTGCCTCTGAAGCGGTCTCGGCTGGCAAAGATTAGTTTCATCTTCGTGCCAGGTCATGCGGGAGTACAAGGAAATGAGCGGGCTGACAAGCTCGCAGGTGAGGCTACTGTGGAGGGCGGACGCGCCATGCACCAGGCTGACATTCTGAATGCTCTACGAGAAGTGAGACTTTTGCGAGAACCAAGTGATGACTGTGAATCTACAACAATGGCCAGACTGCGGGAGCAGCAAATTAAAAGAGGGGTGGCCAAACAAGAACACTACGCAGGAAGCCAAAGAAGATTGATAAACCAACACAGAACTGGCGTCATTAGCCGCTACACGCTGCGGGATTTGCTGAGGAGGGGATCCGAGCACTTATGGACTGAATGGTTCGATGTGCAACGAGGATGATCTGTCGACTAACTAACTAACTAACTATACTTCTTTCTCCTACTTCTCTAAGCGCCAAACAATACTTGTGTCTAATTCTACTTCTTTCTCTTACTTCTCTAAGCGCCAAACAATACTTGTGTCTAATCCTACTTCTTTCTCCTACTTCTCTAAGCGCCAAACAATACAAGTGTCTAATTCTACTTCTTTCTCCTACTTGTATAAGCGCCAAACAATACAAGTGTCTAATCCTACTTCTTTCTTCTACTTGTATAAGCACCAAACAATACATGTGTCTAAGCCTACTTCTTTCTCGTATATGTATAAGCGCCAAACAATACTTGTTTCTAATCCTACTTCTTTCTACTATATGTATAAGCGCCAAACAATACATGTGTCTAATCCTACTTCTTTCTCCTACGTGTATAACCGCCAAACAATACATGTGTCTAATCCTACTTCTTTCTCCTACTTCTCTAAGCGCCAAACAATACTTGTGTCTAATTCTACTTCTTTCTCCTACTTGCATAAGCGCCAAACAATACTTGTGTCTAATTATACTTCTTTCTCACTTCCAGTTTCAAGATGGCGACGGACGGTCGTGTTGTTTTGTGTTCGTTAACTTTTTCGCGTAGGGGATGGATTTATTCATCTCTTGCGTGTAATTGGTGTGCCAGGATGTAAAACCAGGAGTTTCTACTCAAGATCTGCGCTGGTGCTACGGAGTTTGTGCAACGAGCGAAGCCATCCTTGAGTGAATTTTCAGCAGCGTGTGTGGTTCAACAGCAGTCTGTGTTTACGTTTTTTCAACATGGCGGAAGAACGTGTTTTTTCCGAGCGGTCAGCAGTCAACATAACGAAGCGGCGTGGTAGCCGCGCAGGGACAAAGAAGCAAGGTAAGCGCGGTGGTTTGAGGCGTTTTAGACTCAAGTGTCACCGTCTAGGACTCAGGAACATCCGTATTCTATATTGGAACTGTGCCAGTGTAAAACAACGGGGCTCTATTTTAGAAACCCTAGTTTACAGGAACGATATTGTAGCACTCCAGGAGACGAGACTGGGCGATCAGCTACTCCGAATTGCCGGCTTCAAATGTTTCTACAACAGACGACATCTGGGAACGGCGATTCTCGTTCGCGACAGCATGGTGGCGTCAGAGCTAGACATGTCCAGTTGGGACAGTGACGATATACAAATACAGGCGTTGAGAGTTCATTCCAGTATACCATTTGTGTTGGTTAATGTTTATGCCCGCAATGCGAGTATGGACGCCCAGAAGTGGCAGTGCTTAAGTGGCATATTAGGCCACGAGAGAAATGTTATTTTCTGTGGTGACTTCAACGCTAAAGGCAGAGCATGGGGAAACACTTCCTCCAATACACAAGGGGAGGAGCTCGAGACTGCACTGGAAACCATCGACCTGGTTTGTATTAACAGTGGCTGTGTCACCAGGACAGCAAGCCGTCCAGGCGATGAGGACAGTGCTATTGATCTGGCGCTAGTTTCACCTTCACTCACTACAGTGTGTAGATGGGGTGTCCTAGGACACCATGGCAGCGACCACCACCCGTGCAGCATATTGGTGGAGAAAGGCAGAACCAGGCAGCACAAGCTAAAGGTAAAGACGTTCCAGTATGACAGTACAGGGCAAGATGTGGTGAGTAAAATAAGACGTGACAAGCGCAGAACGTTTCAGGGCAGGAAAAAAAGCTGGGAGCAGCCACCGTGGTGGAGTTTCGAGGTGGAGAAGGCTTGGGTGGATAAGCGTAGTGCTGTAAGGAGATGGCAAAATGCCAAGAAGAACAGAGCTGGTCATCCTAGTCCCTGCTTGCACTTAGAAAGAGAGATGCACACAAAAGTAAGCTATTTCAAAAAACTGGTCAAGGTGGTTAAAAGCGAAAAATGGGCAGAGGTGTGTCAAAGAGTAAGCACAGACAAGTCACTGAAATTGTTCTGGCGACTACATAAAAGCATGAGTGGTGTAGTCAAGAATAAGAGCATTTCAGACTTCCAAGGTGCTGACCTCACCTGGCAGAGGACTGACGAGGACAAGGGCAAAGCCCTCTTTGAACGCTACCTTGAGCAGGGCAACCAGACAGACATGGGAGGCCGAAATCTGGCCAAGGAGGTCACCTCAGACAGATGCAAGGCCCAGAACACTTCGGAGGAAGACACAGTGACAGTGAAAGAAATCAAGGCTGTGCTTCGACGATCAAAAAACAGTGCTCCAGGTCCTGATGGCATAAGATACGACGACATAAATAGGTGTACCGACAATGAGCTAGAGAAACTAGCAGACATGTACAACAACAGTATAGGGAGTGCTAGCATCAAGGAGGAATGGTTACACAGCTATCTGATTCCCTTGCCGAAGCCTGACAAAGACCACAAAAAAATTCAGGGATATCGAATTATAACCATGCAGAATACAATAGGCAAGCTGCTGGAGAAGGTAATTGCCAGGAAAATATCAAGCCAACTAGAGAGGCAAGGTGTTTTCCCACCTACCCTGGGTGGGTACCGTCCAAAAAGAGAAACCTGGACCAATGCAGCAGTCTTTGCCCATGATGTCTATGAAGGATTTCCACTCAGGCACTGAAACCGTTGCTGCAGCGATTGATCTTGAGGACGCATACAACAGAGTACCACTGGATTTTTTAATGTTTCAGCTTCTTGAACTAAACGTAAGTCCATTCCTCCTTAGTTGGATCGCTGCAGCCCTCTACCAACGGAAAGTAGTTTTTAGATGTGGCAGTTGGACTTCGGAACCAACAACAATATATCCTGGCCTACCACAGGGATCACCATTATCTCCGGTACTGTTCAACGCCTACACAGTGAGAATCACCAGTGAGCAGATCACTGGACCTGGCAGGACATTGTCGTATGCCGATGATGTTTTAGTGTATCGTCAGGGTAAGGATAGAGAGGAGGTTGCTGTGGAACTACAAACCGAACTCAGTCGCATAAGTACTTGGTGTGATGAAGCTGGGGCAATGGTCAACCCAACAAAGGCAACAGTGACTTGGTTCTCGTTGAATAATCATATTGTCAACAATCCAACACCAACTGTAATGCTGTGTTCAGAGACGGTGGAAAGAACGCAGGCAATGAATTACCTGGGGATACGGTTTGATCGAAGCCTTGCTTATAATGTGCACATAGACCAGGTGATAACAAAGGCCAAGCGGGGTTTGGCAGCGATGCGGGTGATGGCGGCAGCAAACTGTGAGCAGCGCCATCTATGTCTTCTGTACGAGGGGCTGGTCATGTCTGTTTTGGAGTATGCAAGCCCAATCCTGACTCTCAGCCATAAGCAGATAGAAAGGATGGAAAGGATACAGAATGAAGCTATGCGCATTATTCTTGGATGTACAAGAGATACAGCATGCAGGGCGATGCGCTACCTTCTTGATTTTCCAACCATTGAAGAGAGAATACAAGTTTGCAGGGCACGCGCCTACCTCAGAATTAACGCAAACACACAACATCCACTGCATAGTGAAATTAGGAAGGTGAAGGGCAGCAGGTTAAAAAGAGGACGGTCGTGGATGGGTCAAGCCGAAGTACATTCTTCAACAGGTGTGTTCACTTGAGGACTTAGAACCTGGCGAGGAGTGGGTGCAAGTGCCAACAGACTTCTGCACATCCTTTTCAGTTTGCATCCAACTAGATAGAAAATGCAGACAAGAAAATTCCGGCTGCTGTTGAGGCTGAAGTACAAGCGTTGATTTTCGAGAATTCGCTAGACGGTGACGCGGTCATCTACACAGATGGGTCGGTCGTCCGACATGTGAGAAGCTCATGGGCCTTTACAGCTCGGGCCGGAGGGAGAATTGTGAAGGAGGACTCTGGTGCTTTCACTGAAACCACAAGTAGCCTGACCATGGAAGTCATGGCAGTAAGTAAAGCAATAACATGGCTCGAGACACAGACATTCACTAGGGCTTGTTTCCTTAGCGACTCAATGAACATGATCAAGAGGATAGAGGAGGGGTCGATCCGAAGAGAATGGTTGCTGCCTCTGAAGCGGTCTCGGCTGGCAAAGATTAGTTTCATCTTCGTGCCAGGTCATGCGGGAGTACAAGGAAATGAGCGGGCTGACAAGCTCGCAGGTGAGGCTACTGTGGAGGGCGGACGCGCCATGGACCAGGCTGACATTCTGAATGCTCTACGAGAAGTGAGACTTTTGCGAGAACCAAGTGATGACTGTGAATCTACAACAATGGCCAGACTGCGGGAGCAGCAAATTAAAAGAGGGGTGGCCAAACAAGAACACTACGCAGGAAGCCAAAGAAGATTGATAAACCAACACAGAACTGGCGTCGTTAGCCGCTACACGCTGCGGGATTTGCTGAGGAGGGGATCCGAGCACTTATGGACTGAATGGTTCGATGTGCAACGAGGATGATCTGTCGACTAACTAACTAACTAACTATACTTCTTTCTCCTACTTCTCTAAGCGCCAAACAATACTTGTGTCTAATTCTACTTCTTTCTCTTACTTCTCTAAGCGCCAAACAATACATTGTGTCTAATCCTACTTCTTTCTCCTACTTCTCTAAGCGCCAAACAATACAAGTGTCTAATTCCTACTTCTTTCTCCTACTTGTATAAGCGCCAAACAATACAAGTGTCTAATCCTACTTCTTTCTCTACTTGTATAAGCCCAAACAATACATGTGTCTAAGCCTACTTCTTTCTCGTATATGTATAAGCGCCAAACAATACATTGTTTCTAATCCTACTTCTTTCTACTATATGTATAAGCGCCAAACAATACATGTGTCTAATCCTACTTCTTTCTCCTATATGTATAAGCGCCAAGCAATACATTGTTTCTAATCCTACTTCTTTCTCCTACTTGTATAAGCGCCAAGCAATACTTGTGTCTAATCCTACTTCTTTCTACTACTTGTATAAGTGCCAAACAATACATATGTCTAATCCTACTTCTTTCTCCTACTTCTCTAAGCACCAAACATTACAAGTGTCTAATCCTACTTCTTTCTCCTACTTGTATAAGTGCCACACAATACAAGTGTCTAATCGTACTTCTTTCTCCTACTTCGCTAAGCGCCAAACAATACTTGTGTCTAATCCTACTTCTTTCTCCTACTTGTATAACCGCCAAACAATACTTGTGTCTAATCCTACTTCTTTCTCCTACTTGTATAAGCGCCAAACAGTACTTGTGTCTAATCCTACTTCTTTCTCCTACTTCTCTAAGCGCCAAACAATACATGTGTCTAATCCTACTTCTTTCTCCTACTTCTCTAAGCGCCAAACAATACATGTGTCTAATCCTACTTCTTTCTCCTACTTGTATAAGCGCCAAACAATACATGTGTCTAATCCTACTTCTTTCTCCTACTTGTATAAGTGCCAAACAATACATGTGTCTAATCCTACTTCTTTCTCCTACTTGTATAAGCGCCAAACAATACATGTGTCTAATCCTACTTCTTTCTCCTACTTGTATAAGTGCCAAACAATACATGTGTCTAATCCTACTTCTTTCTCCTACTTGTATAAGTGCCAAACAATACATGTGATCTAATCCTATTTCTTTCTCTTACTTGTATAAGTGCCAAACAATACATGTGTCTAATCCTACTTCTTTCTCCTACTTCTATAAGCGCCAAACAATACAAATGTCTAATCCTACTTCTTTCTCCTACTTGTATAAGCGCCAAACAATACATGTGTCTAATCCTACTTCTTTCTCCTACTTCTATAAGCGCCAAACAATACATGTGTCTAATCCTACTTCTTTCTCCTACTTGTATAAGCGCCAAACAATACATGTGTCTAATCCTACTTCTTTCTCCTACTTGTATAAGCGCCAAACAATACATGTGTCTAATCCTACTTCTTTCTCCTACTTGTATAAGCGCCAAACAATACATGTGTCTAATCCTACTTCTTTCTCATACTTGTATAAGTGCCAAACAATACATGTGTCTAATCCTACTTCTTTCTCCTACTTGTATAAGTGCCAAACAATACATGTGTCTAATCCTACTTCTTTCTCCTACTTGTATAAGCGCCAAACAATACATGTGTCTAATCCTACTTCTTTCTCCTACTTCTCTAAGCGCCAAACAATACATGTGTCTAATCCTACTTCTTTCTCCTACTTGTATAAGCGCCAAACAATACATGTGTCTAATCCTACTTCTTTCTCCTACTTGTATAAGTGCCAAACAATACATGTGTCTAATCCTACTTCTTTCTCCTACTTGTATAAGCGACAAACAATACATGTGTCTAATCCTACTTCTTTCTCCTACTTGTATAAGCGCCAAACAATACATGTGTCTAATCCTACTTCTTTCTCCTACTTGTATAAGTGCCAAACAATACATGTGTCTAATCCTACTTCTTTCTCATACTTCTATAAGCGTCCAAACAATACATGAGTCTAATCCTACTTCTTTCTCCTACTTGTATAAGCGCCAAACAATACATGTGTCTAATCCTACTTCTTTCTCCTACTTGTATAAGTGCCAAACAATACATGTGTCTAATCCTACTTCTTTCTCCTACTTGTATAAGCGCCAAACAATACATGTGTCTAATCCTACTTCTTTCTCCTACTTGTATAAGTGCCAAACAATACATGTGTCTAATCCTACTTCTTTCTCCTACTTGTATAAGCGCCAAACAATACAGTGTCTAATCCTACTTCTTTCTCCTACTTGTATAAGCGCCAAACAATACATGTGTCTAATCCTACTTCTTTCTCCTATTTCTCTAAGCGCCAAACAATACTTGTGTCTAATCCTACTTCTTTCTCCTACTTGTATAAGCGCCAAACAATACATGTGTCTAATCCTACTTCTTTCTCCTACTTCTCTAAGCGTCAAACAATACATGGTCTAATCCTACTTCTTTCTCCTACTTGTATAAGCACCAAACAATACATGCGTCTAATCCTACTTCTTTCTCCTACTTGTATAAGTGCCAAACAATACATTTGTCTAATCCTACTTCTTTCTCCTACTTGTATAAGCACCAAACAATACATGTGTCTAATCCTACTTCTTTCTCCTACTAGTATAAGTGCCAAACAATACATTTGTCTTATCCTACTTCTTTCTCCTATTTGTATAAGCACCAAACAATACATGTGTCTAATTCTACTTCTTTCTCCTACTTCTTTGAGCGCCAAACAATACATGCGTCAAATCATACTTCTTTCTCCTATATGTATAAACGCGAAACAATACATGTGTCTAATCCTATTTCTTTCTCCTACTTGTATAAGCACCAAACAATACATGTGTCTAATCCTACTTCATTCTCCTACTAGTATAAGCGCCAAACAATACATGTATCTAATCCTACTTCTTTCTCCTACTTGTATAAGCGCCAAACAATACATGCGTCTAATCCTACTTCTTTCTCCTACTTATTTAAGCGCCAAACAATACATGTATCTAATCCTACTTCTTTCTCCTATTTGTATAAGTACCAAACAATACACATGTCTCATCCTAGTTCTTTCTCCTACTTGTATAAGTGCCAAACAATACATGTGTCTAATCCAACTTCTTTCTCCTACTTGTATAAGTGCCAAAGAATACAAGTGTCTAATCCTAATTCTTTCTCCTACCTCCATCAGCGCCCAAAAATGCTTGAGTATTTATTCATGAACTGTTTCATTGGCCTCACAGGTTTACCCTATTGATACTAACTGATATTAGCCGCATACATAATTGAAGAAATGAATGCATTTACATATTTCGGGTTTTGCAACTGGGCGTGACAGAGAGCGTTAAAGCTCTTAAACTGTCTCTTCTGACCGCCGGATAGTCGATTAGTTTTACACGTCGGTCAGTTGGAATTAAATGTTGACTATGCGTCCTTGACCTGTGGACGTAAATTACAAGTACCTCTAAGTCGCAGAAGGGTTGCCTAATGGCGAGGGACACTGTTAATAAGGGATGCAAACACTCACGCAAAATCAGATAAGTACACTCACTAGTATTAGCAAATATAGAGTGTATTTTAATGACTGTGAAGTGTGAGAATATTGCCGCTGCAGGTTTTGTATTCACCACTGTAAAATTCATGCAAGATAATAGGTAAGTACAAACCTTGGACAGGCAATATTTTCAAACACCGCACAGTCATTAAAACTACACACTGTACTAGTAGTTGTAGCACTTTGTGGACTACGCTGGAGTTGAATCCGAGCGAATCTAAGAAATATAATAATACTAGCTGACCCGGCCCGGCTTCGCCCAGTTCTTGGTGGGGAGCATCTCATTTAATTCATATAAGTAGTCATATAAGTTCCCGTTCCCGTTACCGACTGTCTGTCTGTCTGTCTGTCTGTCTGTCTGTCTGTCTGTCTGTCTGTCTGTCTGTCTGTCTGTCTGTCTGTCTGTCTGTCTGTCTGACCCTCCCCGGCTTCGCCCAGTTCTTGGTGGGGAGCATCTCATTTAATTCATATAAGTAGTCATATAAGTTCCCGTTCCCGTTACCGACTGTCTGTCTGTCTGTCTGTCTGTCTGTCTGTCTGTCTGTCTGTCTGTCTGTCTGTCTGTCTGTCTGTCTGTCCCGGCCCGGCATCGCCCAGGCCTTGGTGGGGAGCATCTCATTTAATTCATATAAGTAGTCATATAAGTTCCCGTTCCCGTTACCGACTATATGTCTGTCTGTCTGTCTGTCTGTCTGTCTGTCTGTCTGTCTGTCTGTCTATCTGTCTGTCTGTCTGTCTGTCTGTCTGTCTGTCTGTCTGTCTGTCTAATCATTTATTGGTTGCAGTTAGAACAACCTTAGATAAACGAAGACCAACTTACAAAAAGCATTAGAAAGAGCACTTGAAAGATCTTTACATCTTCCCCAACAATTAACTTGGGTAAATGGAGCAGCGGCAGCAGCAGCAGAAGAAGAAGAAAAAGGAGGAGTAGGAGCTGGGAGGAGGAAGAGGGAGGAGGAGGGAGGAGGAGGAGAATGAGAGAAGAGGAGGATGGAGGAGGGAGAGGGAGGAGGGGGAGGAGAAGAGGAAGAGGGTAGGAGGTGGAGGAGGGGAGAGGAGGAGGAATATAACGCATATGCCTGTAGATTTAATAATGGCTGAAGTTGTTCCATGTCTTCTTAGAGTTGGCGACAGTGTAAAGAAATATAAAATCTTCAAACTTGATAGAGATAAGGTAACTATTATTTATTCATTCTTTAAGCTAAAAAAGATGAGTTACAATGTTATGCATTATGCATTATTTTTATGAAAACTGTGAAAATGCCTTACAGATTGTATCATTATTTATTATAACTCATATGCCGGTACATAACTATGGACAAAGAGTTTATAAATCTTTGAAAACGATGCCACAATATGACTATAAGTTATACAGAAAAGTTATGCCCCTTGAAATAACTTTTACAGAGTTAAGTCCCCTGAAATATATGAAATTATAATGAAAAATGAAAAACGAAATAATATTGGGTAAGCAGCCGATTTAACACTAAACAAATATGACAGTGGGCTGCGCTGGAATGAAAGGAAGACGTGTAGAAAATTTCATCTCAATCGGATGGGCCGTTCGCGAGCGCATAAAGGACATAGGGACATACAGACAGACAGACGGAGATCGCCTTTTATATATAAGACTAGCTGACCCGGCCTGGCTTCGCCCAGACCCTGGTGGGGAGCATCTCATTTAATTCATATAAGTAGTCATATAAGTTCTCGTTCCCGTTACCGACAATCTGTCTGTCTGTCTATCTGTCTGTCTGTCTGTCTGACCCGGCCCGGCTTCGCCCAGACCCTGATGGGGAGCATCTCATTTAATTCATATAAGTAGTCATATAAGTTCCCGTTCCCGACTATCTATCTGTCTGTCTGTCTGACCCGGCCCGGCATCGCCCAACTCCTGGTGGGGAGCATCTCATTTAATTCATATAAGTAGTCATATAAGTTCCCGTTCCCGACTGTCTGTCTGTCTGTCTGTCTGTCTGTCTGTCTGTCTATCTATCTGTCTGTCTGTCTGTCTGACCCGGCCCAGCCCATGGTGGAGAGCATCTCATTTAAATCATATAAGTAGTCATATAAGATCCCGTTCCCGACTATCTGTCTGTCTGTCTGTCTTGGGTAAATGGAGGAGGGAGGAGGAAGAGGGAGGTGGAGGAGGGAGGAGGAGGGAGGAGGAGGAGACAGGAGACAGGAGGAATAGGGAGGAATAGGAGGGAGGAGGAGGGATTAGGAAGAGGAGGGAGGAGTAGGGTGGAGGAGGAGGAAGAGGGAGAAGGAGGGAGGAGGAGAACGCAGGAGGAGGAGGGAGGAGGAGAGGGAGGAGGAGGGAGGAGGAGGAGAGAGTAGGAGGAGGGAGGAGGCGGAGGGAGGAGGAGAGAGGAGGAAGGAGGGAGGAGGAAGAGGGAGGAAGAGGGAGGAGGAAGAGGGAGAAGGAGGAGGGAGGAGAAGGAGGAGGGAGGAGGAAGAGGAGGAGGAGGGAGAAGGAGGGAGGAGGAGAACGCAGGAGGAGGAGGGAGGAGGAGGAGGAGAGGGAGGAGGAGGGAAAGGGAGGAGGAGGAGGAGAGAGTGGGAGGAGGAGGAGGCGGAGGGAGTAGGAAGAGGGAGGAAGAGGGAGGAGGAAGAGGGAGAAGGAGGAGGGAGGAGAAGGAGGGAAGAGGATGAGGGGGAGGAGGAGGAAGAGGGAGGAGGAGGAATGTGAAGGGAGAGGAGGGAGGAGGTAGAGGGAGGAGGAGAGAGGACGGAGGAGGAGGAGAGGGAGGAGGAGAGAGGAGGCGGAGGGAGGAGGAGGAGGGATTGAGGAGGAGGGAGAGAGGAGGAAGAGGGAGGAGGAGGAATGTGAAGGGAGGAGGAGGGAGGAGGTAGAGGGAGGAGGAGAATGGAGGAGAGGGATGAGGAGGAGAGGGAGGAGGAGGAAGAGGAGGGGGAGGGGGGGAGGAGGAAGGGAGGAAGAAGAGAAGGGAGGAGGAGGGATGAGGGGGAGGAGGGAGGGGGAGGAGGAGAAGGGAGGAGGAGGGCGAAGGAGGAAGGAAGAGGAGGGCGAGAAGGTAGGAGGAGGGAGGAGGAGGAAGAGGGAGGAGGAGGGAGGAGGAAGAGAGTGGAGGAGGGAGGAGGAGAGAGGAAGAGATAGGCGGAGAGAGGAGGAGGAGAGAGGAGGAGGAGGACGAGGGATTACAGAGAAAGAGGGGGAAAGGGGAGAAGGAGGAGGGAGGAGGAGGGAGGAGGAGGAGGAAGAGGGATGAGGAGGGTGAAAGAGGAGAAGGAGGAGGGAGGAAGGTGAAGGAGGAAGTAGGAGGAAGAGAGAGGAGGGGGAGGAGGGAGGGGGAGGAGGAGTGAGAGAAGTAGGAGGAGCCGAGAGGGGGAGGAGGAGGGGAGAAGGAGGAGGAGGGAGGAGGAGAACGTAGGTGGGGGAAGAGAAGAGGAGGAGAGAGAGAGGAGGAGGGAGGAGGTGGAGGGAGAAGGAGGAGGGAGGAAGAGGTAGAAGGAGGAGGGAGGAAGAGGTAGAAGGAGGAGGGAGAAGGAGAAGGGGGGAGGAGGAGGAGGAGGGAGGAGGGAGGAGGAGGAAGAGGGATGTGGAGGAAGGAGGAGGAGGGAGAGGAGTAGAGGGAAGAGGTAGAGGAGGAAAAGGGAGGAGGAGAGAGGAGGAGGAGGAGGGAGGAGGAGAAGGGAGTAGGAGTGATGAGGAGAAGGGAGGAGGAGAGGGAGGAGGAGGGAGAACGGAGGGGGAGAAGGAGGTAGGGAGAGGGGAGGAGGGGGAGGAGGTAGAGGAGGAGGAAGAGGAGGGTGGAGGTAGAGGGAGGAGGAGGGAGGAGGAGGGAGGAGGAGGGAGGAGGTGGAGGGAGTAGGAGGGAGGAGGATGGAGGAGGAGGGGAGAGGAAGAGGGAGAAGGAAGATAGAGAAGGAGGAGGGAGGAGGTAGAGGGAGGAGGAAGAGGAGGAGGGTGGAGGGAGGAGGTAGAGGGAGGAGGAGGGGAGGAGGTAGAGGCAGGAGGAGAAGAGAGGAGGAGGGAGTTCGCCATTTCGAATTCATACTCGTCTAGGTTCTGTGACTTCGGTCCTTCCATTGATTGTTCTTCCCTTCTACACGACTGTAGATAACTTCCTTACACATAAAAAGATGAATTGTTATTGATATTGCCGTGGCATGGAGGCATATATATCAGCAGCAGAGTTGAACGCCTACGCCAGCCGGCACGGCACTTGATGATGATGATGATGATTGTCGTGTGACGATTCTGTGTAGTCACGTCATTTTCTTCCCTTTCCCTAGCGTTTTGGTTCGGGGATTCTTTCATCATCATCATCATATATTTACGTACGTATTTTGGGAATGGGAGGAGGGAGGAGGAGGAAGAAGAAAAAAAAATACGACAGTTGGCAGCGCTGGAATAAAAGGAAGGCGTGTAGAAAATTTCATCTCAATCGGATGGGCCGTTCTCGAACGCATAAAGGACATACATACATACAGACAGACAGACAGACAGACAGACAGACAGACAGACAGACAGACAGACAGACAGACAGACAGACAGACAGACAGACAGACAGACAGACAGACAGACTGAGATCGCAATTTATATATAAGATTAATAAATACAACTCGTTCGTTGGACAGTGATGCTGTCATCTACACAGATATGTCGGTCGTCCGACATGTGAGAAGCTCATGCGCCTTCACGGCGCGGGAGAGAGGGAAAATTGTGAGTTAATACCAAAAGTAGCCTGACTATGGAAGTCATGGCAGTAAGTAAAGCAATAACATGGCTCGAGACACAGACATTCAATAGGGCATGTTTTCTTAGCGACTCAATGGGCATGCTCAAGAGGATAGAGATGGGGTGGATCCGAACAGAGTGGTTGCTGTCTCTGGATCGGTCTCGGCTGACAAAGATTAGTTTCATCTTCGTGGAAGGGCATGCGGGAGTACAAGGAAATGAGCGGGCTGACAAGCTCGCAGGTAAGGCTACTGTGGAGGGCGGACGCGACATGGACCAGGCTGACATTCTGAATGCTCTACGAGAAGTAGATCGACAGATCATCCTCATTGCACATCGAACCATTCAGTCCATAAGTGCTCGGATCCCCTCCTCAGCAAATCCCGCAGTGTGTAGCGGCTAACGACACCAGTTGGTTTATCAGTCTTCTTTGGCTTCCTGCGTAGTGTTCTTGTTTGGCCAACCCACTTTTAATTTGCTGTTCTCGCAGTCTGGCCATGGTTGTAGATTCACAGTCATCACTTAGTTCTCGCAAAACTGTGTAAATGACAGCATCACCATCAAGCGAATTCTCGAAAATCAACGCTTGTACTTCCGCCTTCACAGCTGCCGGGTTTCCTGTCTGCATTTTCTGTCTAGTTGGATGCAAACTGAAAAGGATGTGCAGAAATATGTTGGTACTTGTACCCACATCTCGCCAGGTTCTAAGTCCTCAAGTGAACACACCTGTTGAAGAATGTCTTCGGCTTGACCCATCCACGACCGTCCTCTTTTTAACCTGCTGCTCTTCACCTTCATAATTTCACTATGCAGTGGATGTTGTGTGTTTGCGTTAACTCTGAGGTAGGCGCGAGCTCTGCAGACTTGTATTCTGTCTTCAATGGTTGGAAAATCAAGAAGGTAGCGCATCGCCCTGCGTGCTGTATCTCTTGTACATCCAAGAATAATGCGAATAGCTTCATTCTGTATCCTTTCCATCCTTTCTATCTGCTTACGGCTGAGTGAGGATTTCCATCGCATACTCAAAAGCAGACATGACCAGCCCTTCGTATAGAAGACATAGATGGCGCTACTCACAGTTTGCTGCCGCCAACACCCGCAATGCAGCCAAACCCCGCTTGGCCTTTGTTATCTCCTGGTCTATGTGCTCATTATAAGCAAGGCTTCGATCAAACCGTATCCCCAAGTAATTCATTGCCTGCGTTCTTTCCACCGTCTCTGAACGCAGATTTACAGTTGGTGTTGGAGTGTTGACAATATGATTATTCAACGAGAACCAAGTCACTGTTGCTTTTGTTGGGTTGATCATTGCCCCAGCCTCAACACACCAAGTACTTATGCGATTGAGTTCGGTTTGTAGTTCCACGGCAACCTGATCTCTATCCTTACCCTGGCGATACACTAAAACATCGTCGACATATGACAATGTCTTGCCAGGTCCAGTGATCTGCTCACTGGTGATTCTCACAGTGTAGGCGTTGAACAGTACCAGAGATAATGGTGATCCCTGTGGTAGGCCAGGATATATTGTTGTTGATTTCTACGTGCAATTGCCACATCTACAAACTGCTTTCCTTTGGAAGAGGGCTGCAGCGATCCAACTAAGGAGGAATGAACTTATTTTGAGTTCAAGAAGCTGAAGCATTAAAAAATCCAATGGTACTCTGATGTACGCGTCCTTAAGATCAATCGCTGCAGCAAAGGTTTCAATGCCTGAGTGGAAACCTTCATAGACAAAAACTGCTGCATTGGTCCAGCTTTCTCTTTATGGACGGTACCCACCCAGGGTAGGTCGGAAAACACCTTGCTTCTCTAGCTGGCTTGATATTTTCCTGGCAATTAACTTCTCCAGCAGCTTGCCTATTGTATTTTGCATGGTTATAACTCGATATCCCTGAATTTTTGTGTGGTCTTTGCCAGGCTTCGGCAAGGAAATCAAATAACTGTGTAACCACTCCTCCTTGATGCTAGCACTCCCTATACTGTTGTTGTACATGTCTGCTAGTTCCTCTAGTTCGTTGTCGGTACACCTATTGATGTCGTTGTATCTTATGCCATCTGGCCCTGGAGCGCTGATGTTTGATCGTCGAGGCACAGCCTTGATTTCTTTCACTATCACTGTGTCTTCATCCGAAGTGATCTGGGCCTTGCACCTGTCTGACGTGACCTCCTTGGCAAGATTTCGGCATCTCATGTCTGTCTGGTTGCTCTGCTCTAGATAGCGTTCAAAGAGGGCTTTGCCCTTGTCCTCGTCAGTCCTCTGCCAGATGAGGTCAGCATCTTGGAAGTCAGAAATGCTCTTATTCTTGACTACCCCGCTCATGCTTTTATGTAGTCGCCAGAACAATTTCATTGACTTGTCTGTGCTTACTCTTTGACACACCTCTGCCCATTTTTCACTTTTAACCACCTTGACCAGTTTTTTGAAATAGCTTACTTTTGTGTGCATCTGTCTTTATAAGTGCATGCAGGGATTGGGATGGCCAGCTCTGTTCTTCTTGGCATTTTGCCATCTCATTACAGCACCACGTTTATCCAACCACGCCTTCTCCACCTCTCCTTCTCCACGCGAAAAAGTTAACGATCACATATACAACACGACAGTCCGTCGCCATATTGAAACCGGAAGTAAGACTTGTGCGAGAACCAAGTGATGACTGCGAATCTGCAACCATGGTCAGGCTGCGAGAACAGCAAATCAAAAGAGGGGTGGCCAAACAAGACCACAACGCAGGAAGCCAAAGAAGATTGATAAACCAACACAGAACTGGAGTCGTTAGCCGCTATACGCTGCGGGATTTGCTGAGGAGGGGATCCGAGCAGTTATGTACTGAATGGTTCGATGTGCAATGAGGATGATCTGTCGACTAACTAACTAACTAAAGAATGAAACTGGAAAATAGATCGAGACAGCACTCGGCATATTCTCATCCACCATGACAAGAAGAAATATAGTGTATAAAAGTAGTTCTTAGCTTCTTATAAAGACAGTTGCATATCCTATGCAGTCAACCCCAGCATTGTTGGCTGTTTGTGATTTCTTGGTAAGTTTACCTTTAGTTGTTCACCATTACCTTCTGAACGTCCGGCACTCATACCATGGTATGGGGGATTTTGAGAGTCGTATTAGCTGCCAAATCGCCTGCAGATGTGTTTAGAAAGCGGTATGCGGGATCACGAACTGCTCCCGCAACTCCTTCGACTTTGAGCCGGTCATTACATATACATAATCAAGCGCAGGGAGTCTCCGTGGCTAAGTGGTCAAGCTGTCTGCCTCGCGCCCCGAAGGTTGTGGGTTCGATTCGAGCGTTGTCTTTTGGTTCACGAGTTCAGTTTTCTCGGAGACTGATGGGGGTTATCGCTGGAACTAAGAGTTCGTGCTTTGTGTGACGCTTTCAGCAGGCTTCCCTGCGAAATGAGACCGAGCCAAATGGGATAAAACTTGGTGCAATGAAAGTCAGTCCGTCCGACGTTTCAGACTTTCAGACACAATAGCGCGCTGTGGCGTAGAGGCTAGACGGTGGTCTGCCAGGTTTCTTGTCATGAGTTCAAACCTGCATCCGGGGTGGGGAGGTGAGTGGTTGTAAACAAACATAATAAATACCTCGTACCCACTAAAGGCCAATTAGAGGGCTGAGTTGTCTCGAGGTATGGTGTCCGCCTAGAGTACTGGAGGTCCCGGGTTCAAGCCCCGGTGAGGACCGGGATTTTTTTCACGTGGACTTCTAGTAACAAAATTCCCGTGGTCTCTGGGTAGTGAGATCGGACACCCGTGTGTATTGTTACACACGTAAAAAATCTCTTGGCAGTTGGAAATCGAAAAAGAGTAGCCTGACGGCGCTGTCCCGGGCAAAATTTCAAGATAAAAATATATCCAAAGTATTTCAGGATCCTCGCTGATGGTACGGAGTTGGTGCACTGAGCTGAGATTCTCCGGACTCAGGTTTGATTTAGTAGCAGAACGGAGAACATATAGGTCGACTAAACTAAACTAAGCTAAACTAAACTAAACAAAAATTACGTGGGCTTGCGTAAAGTCTAAAACAAGTATCAGGAAGAGTCTGGGAAGTAGGAGAGACCGTTGTGGTACCACCCACATCACCACACACCACCCACCAAGCGCCGATTGATCTACATAAATATGAGTGTAAGCCGCCTAATGCGCTGAAAGGCGTGTGAAAGGGTCTTTTATTTCACATTCTAGAACAGCTTTAGTATGAATGAATTGCTACAAGCCGATTTAGTTTCACGAAATATCTCGCCATGATTTCTTGTAGAGAAATATTCCCCGGAGATCCGTTACAGAGCAAACTGCGAGAGCGCACACGCGAGAAATTGTGCACTTATGATGATAAAATGGACACCAGCGTGGCATGCTAGTCTGCAGTGACGACAATGAGATTTATCAGCATTAAACATCCATTGTCTCTCTCCTTTCACGGACAGATGGAGTTGTGAGCCAGTGGTGGTATCAATAGTAGTGGCAGCTTATTCAACATTCAACAGCAGTAACAGGAGATGAAGACGAAACGTGACGAACATGATCACGACGGCGTAAACGGTGAAGAAAATGAGGAATAGGAGAAAGGAAAAGAGGAGGAGGCGGAAGTGAAATAAGAGGGGAAAGGGGTAAGAAGAAGAAGAAGAAGAAGAAGAGAAGAAGAAGAAGAAGAAGAAGAGAAGAAGAAGAAGAAGAAGAAGAGAAGAAGAAGAAGAAGAAGAAGAAGAAGAAGAAGGAGGAGGAGGAGGAGAAGAAGGAGACGGAGGAGGAGGAGGAGGAGAAGAAGGAGACGGAGGAGAAGAAGAAGAAGAGAAAAGAAGAAGAAGAAGAAGAAGAAGAAGAAGAAGAAGAAGAAGAAGAAGAAGAAGAAGAAGAAGAAGAAGAAGAAGAAGAAGAAGAAGAAGAAGAAGAAGAAGAAGAAGAAAAAGAAGAAGAAGAAGAAGAAGAAGGAGGAGGAGGAGGAGAAGAAGAAGAAGAAGAAGAAGAAGGAGGAGGAGGAGGAGGAGGAGAAGGAGGAGGAAGAAGAAGAAGGGGAGGAGGAGACATTTTAAATAGCGCATTTACCCTTCTATAACTCGGATTATTGCGTAATGAAAATCAAAGATGTTCGGTGAGAAAAAAAAACAACAACTCAAGCATTGAAAAAAAAAGACGCTTCAAAGTCGACAGAGTCGACTTCTTTCCATTGAAGGACTCTTGAAGCCATCCGGGTTATACGCGAAATGCATTCACTTGAAATGACATTAGCGCGTGTGAAACAAAGGGGAAGAATTAGAACTCACAGCTGTTCGTTTATCTGTATTTCTCTCCCTTGTCTTCAATCAGTTCAAATCAATAGCAAGGAAATGTATTTCTAGTTTGATTTCAGTAGATGAGGTCTTTATGGCCGAATGGATAAGATACATCCATCCATCATGTGCCATGCCGATAAGCGTTGGCGGTCATGTTTTGCCATCTCACTCGATCACCAGAGTCGTGGATTAGCTCCGTGTTTATGACTCGACAATGCCACGTGGCCAAGCCATCCAGGTATTTACTTCTCGGTCTTCCCCTTGGTCTCTTCCCTTCGATCTTGCCAGACGTCAACAAGTTCTCCATGTCATTTCTTCTCACAACATGCCCAAAGCGATCTTCATTTGTTTCTTGAAGGACTTGTTCATTGGTTTTTCTGTCTGTCCATGGTATTCTTTGCATTTTTCTCAGAAACCACAGCCATGTTTTTCAGCTTGACTGCTCATTGTCCTCGCTTCACATCCATACAAAAGTACAGGTTCAATGAAGCGCTTCAACACTCTTATTCTCGTTTCAATTGATACCTTTTTATTGGCCAGTATGATTTTCATCGTGCAAAAGGCTACCTTCGCCATGGTAATTCTTGTTCTAATCTCTTCAAGGCATCTCCCATCAGATGTTATGACTGTTCCGAGATAATTGTACCAATTCACTTGCCTAAGAATATGCCCATTAACTCGTATATCACATTGTGGTATTTCCTTCTTCCCGATGACGACCATAATCTGTGTCTTCTTATTATTCAATTCTATCAGGTGAGAGCCTGCTTCATGGCTTAGAGGTTACGACTTTTCTCTGTAATCTCGTAAACTCTCGTGGTTAACGTGATGACTGTGAGAATCAGCAGTGGTTCGAATCGCATCAGTAACCTACGGGGTATGTGAGCCGGCCGCCCAGAAAGCAATGACAAACTACAGAGCGTAATCTTGCCAAGAAATCAACATACAGCTGAAAGATACTGGTGTTGACAGCGATGTCCTGTAAAGGATATGCAAAAAAGTTTAAAAAATTAAAAAAATCAGGTGATAACAAAAGCGAAGCGGGGTTTGGCTGCGATGCGGGTGATGGCGGCAGAAAACTGTGAGCAACGCCATCTTTGTCTTCTGTACGAGGGGCTGGTCATGTCTGTTTTTGAGTATGCAATGGCAATCCGGACTCTCAGCCGTAAGCAAATAGAAAGGATGAAGAATGAAGTTATGCGCATTATTCTTGGATGTACAAGAGATACAGCATGCAGGGCGATGAGCTACCTTCTTGATTCTCCAACCATTGAAGAGAGAATACAAGTTTGCAGAGCGCGCGCCTACCTCAGAGTTAACGAAAACACACAACATCCACTGCATAGTGAAATTATGAAGGTGAAGGGCAGCAGGTTAAAAAGAGGACGGTCGTGGATGGGTGAAGCCGAAGACATTCTTCAACAGCTGTATTCACTTGAGGACTTAGAATCTGGCGAGGAGTGGGTACAAGTGCGAACAGATTTTTGCACATCCTTTTCAGTTTGCATCCAACTAGATAGAAAATGCAGACAATAAAATCCGGCTGCTGTTGAGGCTGAAGTACAAGCGTTGATTTTCGAGAATTCGCTAGACGGTGACGCGGTCATCTACACAGATGGGTCGATCGTCCGACATGTGAGAAGCTCATGGGCCTTTACGGCTCGGGCCGGAGGGAGAATTGTGAAGGAGGACTGTGGTGCTTTCACTGAAACCACAAGTAGCCTGACTATGGAAGTCATGGCAGTAAGTAAAGCAATAACATGGCTCGAGACACAGACATTCACTAGGGCATGTTTCCTTAGCGACTCAATGAACATGATCAAGAGGATAGAGGAGGGGTCGATCCGAAGAGAATGATTGCTGCCTCTGGAGCGGTCTCCTCTGGCAAAGATTAGTTTCATTTTCGTGCCAGGGCATGCGGAAGTACAAGGAAATGAGCGGGCTGACAAGCTCGCAGGTGAGGCTACGGTGAAGGGCGGACGCGCCATGAACCAGGCTAACATTCTGAATGCTCTACGAGAAGTAAGACTTTTGCGTGAACCAAGTGATGACTGTGAATCCACAACCATGGCCAGACTGCGAGAACAGCAAATTAAAAGAGGTGTGGCCAAACAAGAACACTACGCAGGAAGCCAAAGAAGATTGATAAACCAACACAGAGCTGGTGTCGATAGCCGCTACACGCTGCGGGATTTGCTGTGGAGAGGATCCGAGCACTTATGGACTGAATTGTTCGATGTGCAATGAGGATGATCTTTCGACTAACTATTCAATTCTAACCCTAGTTGTTCACTGTGCGCAACAACCGCATCAACTAAGTGTTCCAGGTCCTGTTCATTTTCTGCAATCAAGACTGTATCATCTGCATATCTACTGTTATTGAGTTATCGTCCCCCAATATTGATTCCTTCCATATCATCTATATTTCCAAAAATATTTTTGCTGTACAGGGAAAGAAAATCTGGAGACATTACACATCCTGTCTCACACCTCTCTTAATAGGCTGATATTGGCCTACTTCATTATCAACGCTTATGGCTTGATGTTTCCAATATACGTTTTTTACACGCATAAGTCTTTTC
>JACEFZ010028205.1:0-5000 GCA_014155875.1 Cepaea nemoralis
CCCCCTCCTCATTCTCCCTCCTTCCTCTCCCTCCTTCCTCCTCCTCCTCCTCCTCTCCCTCTCCTCCTCCTCACTCATCCTCCTCCCTCCTCCTCCTCCCTCCTCCTCCCTCTAACCTCCTCCCTCCTCCTCCCTTCACATTCCTCCCCCTCCCTCCTCCTCATCCTCCTCCTCCCTCCTCCTCCTCCTCCTCCCTTCTCCTCCTCCCTCCTCCTCCTCCCTCTACCTCCTCCTCCCTTCACATTCCTCCTCCTCCCTCTTCCTCCTCCTCCCTCCTCCTCCTCATCCCTCCTCCCCTCCTCCCTCCTCCTCCCTCTCCTCCTCCTCCCTCCTCCTCCTCCCTCCTCATTCTACCTCCTCCCTCCTCCTCCCTTCACATTCCTCCTCCTCATTCTAACCTCCTCCCTCCTCCTCCCTTCACATTCCTCCTCCTCCCTCTTCCTCCTCCTCCTCCCTCCTACTCCCTCCTCCTCCTCCCTCCTCCTCATCACTCCTCCTCCCTCCTCCTCCTTCTTCCTCCCTCCTCCTCCTCCTCCCCTCCTCCTTCCTCCTCCTCCCTCTCCGCCTCCTCCCTCCTCCTCCTCCCTCCTCCTCCTCCCTCCTCCTCCCTCTACCTCCCTCCTCCTCCCTCTACCTCCTCCCCCCTCCTCCCTTCACATTCCTCCTCCTCCCTCTTCCTCCTCCTCCCTCCTCCTCTCTCCGCCTCCCTCCTCCTCCTCTTCCCTCTACCTCCTCCCTCCTCCTCCCTTCACATTCCTCCTCCTCCCTCCTCCTCCTCCCCTCCTCCTCTTCCCTCCTCCTCCTCCCCCTCCTTCTCCCTCCTCCTTCTCCCTCTTCCTCCTCCCTCTTCCTTCTCCTCCTTCTCTTCCTCCTTCTCCCTCCGCCTCCTCCCTCTTCCTTCTCCCTCCGCCTCCTCCCTCCTCCTACTCTCTCCTCCTCCTCCCTCCTCCTCCCTCTCCCTCCTCCTCCCTATCCTCCTCCTGCTCCCTTCTCCTCCTGCGTTCTCCTCCTCCCTCCTTCTCCCTCCTCCTCCCTCTTCCTCCTCCCTCCTCCTCGCCTCCTCCTCCACCCTACTCCTCCCTCCTCCTCCTAATCCCTCCTCCTCCCTCCTCCTCCCTCTACCTCCTCCCCCTCCTCCCTTCACATTCCTCCTCCTCCCTCTTCCTCCTCCTCCCTCCTCCTCTCTCCGCCTCCCTCCTCCTCCTCCCTCTACCTCCTCCCTCCTCCTCCCTTCACATTCCTCCTCCTCCCTCCTCCTCCTCCCTCCTCCTCTTCCCTCCTCCTCCTCCCCCTCCTTCTCCTCCTTCTCCCTCCTCCTTCTCCCTCTTCCTCCTCCCTCTTCCTTCTCCCTCCGCCTCCTCCCTCCTCCTACTCTCTCCTCCTCCTCCCTCCTCCTCCCTCTCCTCCTCCTGCATGGGCGAAATAGAGAACACACTGAACCGTTCAACAGGGATTCATTGTCAAAGAAATGTGGTTATTAAGACAAACGAAAGTGAGGGAAATGAAATACTTTGGGCGTGTAGAGTCTGGAAAAGATGTATATGGAGGGAGGCCTAACGAGTAAGCGGACAAGAGGAAAACCCAACATGGATGGGTATATCTTATATATAAAAGGCGATCTCCGTCCGTCTGTCTGTCTGTCTATATGTCCCTAATGCGCTCGCGAACGGCCCATCCCATTGAGATGAAATTTTTTACACGTCTTCCTTTCATTCCAGCGCAGCCCACTGTCATATTTTTTTAGTATGAAAGTTTGAAGATTTTATATTTCTTTACACTGTCGCCAACTCTAAGAAGACATGGAACAACCTCAGCCATTATTAAATCTACAGGCATATGCGTTATATTCCTCCTCCTCCTCCTCCTCTCCCCTCCTCCACCTCCTACCCTCTTCCTCTTCTCCTCCCCCTCCTCCCTCTCCCTCCTCCATCCTCCTCTTCTCTCTTTCTCCTCCTCCTCCCTCCTCCTCCCTCTTCCTCCTCCCAGCTCCTACTCCTCCTTTTTCTTCTTCTTCTGCTGCTGCTGCCGCTGCTCCATTTACCCAAGTTAATATATTACCAAGTTGGTCTTCGTTTATCTAAGGTTGTTCTAACTGCAACCAATAAATGATTAGACAGACAGACAGACAGACAGACAGACAGACAGACAGACAGATAGACAGACAGACAGACAGACAGACAGTCAGTCGGGAACGGGAACTTATATGACTACTCATATGAATTAAATGAGATGCTCCCCATCAGGGGCTGGGCGAAGCCGGGCCGGATCAGACAGATAGACAGACTGACAGACAGACAGACAGACAGACAGACAGACAGACAGACAGACAGACAGACAGACAGACAGATAGATAGTCGGGAACGGGAACGTGAGCTTATATGACTACTTATATGAATTAAATGAGATGCTCCACACCAGGAGCTGGGCAATGCCGGGCCGGGTCAGACAGACAGACAGACAGACAGACAGACAGACAGACAGACAGACAGACAGACAGACAGACAGTCGGTAACGGGAACGGGAACTTATATGACTACTTATATGAATTAAATGAGATGCTCCCCACCAAGGACTGGGCGAAGCCGGGCCGGGTCAGCTAGTCTATATCTATAAAACAAAGTGTATGTATGTAATATGTGTATGTATATATGTATGTATGTAAATATGTATGTCCTTTATTTGTTCGCGAACGGCCCATCCGATTGAGATGAAATTTTCTACACGCCTTCCTTTCATTCCAGAGCTGTCAACTGTCATAGTTTTTTTTCTTCTTCCTCCTCCTCCCTCCTCCCCCTCCCAAAATACGTACGTAAATATATGATGATGATGATGAAAGAATCCCCGAACCAAAACGCTAGGGAAAGGGAAGAAAATGACGTGACTACACAGAATCGTCACACGGCAATCATCATCATCAAGTGCCGTGCCGGCTGGCGTAGGCGTTCATGGCTCTCTGTAGATCTCAGTCTTTGTTTTTTTAATCAACTCTGCTGCTGATATTCCTCCATGCCACGGCAATATCAATAACAATTCATCTTTTTATGTGTAAGGAAGTTATCTACAGTCGTGTAGAAGGGAAGAACTAGACGAGTATGAATTCGGAATGGCGAACTCTCTCCCCCTCTCTTCTCCTCCCTCTACCTCCTCCCTCCACCCTTCTCCTCTTCCTCCTCCCTCTCATCCCTCTCCCTCCTACCTCCTCCTTCTCCCTCTTCCTTCTCCCTCTTCCTCTCCCTTCTCCTCCATCCTCCCTCCTCCTACTCCCTCCGCCTCCTCCCCCCTCCTCCCTCATCTTCCCTCCTCCTCCCGCTCCCTCCTCATCCCTCCTCCTCCTGCCTCCCTCCTCCTCCTCCTGCCTCGTTCTCCCTCATCATCCTCCCTCCTCCTTCTCCCTTCTTCTCCCTCTTCCCTCTTCCTCCTCCTACCTCCTCCTCCTCCTCCCTCCACCCTCCTCCTCCCTTCTCCTCCTCTTCCTCCTCCCTTTCCTTCCTCCTCCTCCTCCCTCTACCTCCTCCTCCCCTACCTCTTTCCTCCTCCCTCCTCCTCCCCTTCCACCTCTCTTTCCTTCCTCCCCTCCTCATTCTCCCTCCTTCCTCTCCCTCCTTCCTCCTCCTCCTTCCTTCTTCTCCCTCCTCCTCCTCCTCCTCCTCCTCCTCCTTCCTCCTCCTCACTCCTCCTCCTCCTCCTCACTCCTCTACCTCCTCCCTCCTCCTCCCTTCACATTCCCTCCCCCTCCCTCCTCCTCATCCCTCCTCCTCCCTCCTCCTCATCCCTCCTCCTCCCTTCTCCTCCTCCCTCCTCCTCCTCCCTCTACCTCCTCCTCCCTTCACATTCCTCCTCCTCCCTCTTCCTCCTCCTCCCTCCTCCTCCTCATCCCTCCTCCTCCTTCTTCCTCCTCCTCCTCCTCCTCCTCCCTCCTCCTTCCTCCTCCTCCCTCTCCTCCTCCTCACTCCTCCTCCTCCCTCCTCCTCCTCATTCTACCTCCTCCCTCCTCCTCCCTTCACATTCCTCCTCCTCCCTCTTCCTCCTCCTCCTCCTCCTCCTCCCTCCTCCTCCTCCCTCCTCCTCATCACTCCTCCCTACCTCCTCCTCCTTCTTCCTCCCTCCTCCTCCTCCCTCCCTTTCTCTCCTCCCTCTCCGCCTCCTCCCTCCTCCTCCCCTCCTCCTCCCTCCTCTCCTCCTCCCTCTATCTCTCTCCTCCTCGCTCACCTCCTCCTCCTCCTCCTCCTCCTCCTCCTCCTCTTCCTCCTCCTCCCTCCTCTCTCTGCCTCCTCCTCCTCCTCCTCTCCCTCTACCTCCTCCCTCCTCCTCCTCCTCCTCCTCTCCTCCTCCTCCCCTCCTCCTCTTCCTCCTCCTCCTCCCCCTCCTTCTCCTCCTTCCTCCCTCCTCCTCTCCCTCTTCCTCTCCTCCTCTCCCTCCTCCTTCTCCTCCTCCTCCTCCCTCCTCCTCCTCTCCCTCTCCTCCTCTCCTCTCCTCCTCCTCCCTCCTCCTCCTCTCCCTCTCCTCCTCCTCCTCCTCCCTTCCCTCTCCTCCTCTCCTCCCTCCTTCCTCCCCTCCTCCTCCTCCTCCCTCCTCCTCGCCTCCTCCTCCACCCTACTCCTCCCTCCTCCTCCTAATCCCTCCTCCTCCTCCTCCTCCCTCCTCCTCCCTCTACCTCCTCCCCCCTCCTCCCTTCACATTCCTCCTCCTCTCTCTTCCTCCTCCTCCCTCCTCCTCTCTCCGCCTCCCTCCTCCTCCTCCTCCTCCCTCCTCCTCCCTTAACATTCCTCCTCCTCCCTCCTCCTCCTCCCCTCCTCCTCTTCCCTCCTCCTCCTCCCCCTCCTTCTCCTCCTTCTCCCTCCTCCTTCTCCCTCTTCCTCCTCCCTCTTCCTTCTCCCTCCGCCTCCTCCCTCCTCCTACTCTCTCCTCCTCCTCCCTCCTCCTCCCTCTCCTCCTCCTGCATGGGCGAAATAGAGAACACACTGAACATTAAGACAAACGAAAGTGAGGGAAATGAAATA
>JACEFZ010028205.1:7500-32500 GCA_014155875.1 Cepaea nemoralis
TAAACACATGAAAGCACACCTTAACACACGTACAGACACACACACAGAGTCACACACAGATACACACATGTACACACATATACACCCATACACACATCCAGGCATGCACACACATACATCACACTTTCTCATGCACTCTCTCATTCACCCACGCTCTCTCTTTTACACACTCACTCGCTCTCACACTCACTCATTCGCGCACATACACGCATACCCACAAATTCTCTCTCACTCACTCACGCTCCCTTATTCACTCATTTACTCGATGACTCTCTAACTCACACTCACTCACTAACTTTCACACTCTATCACACAGACAGGCAGACATACAACACACCCACTCTCTCAGATTCACTCATTCTCTAACTAAATCTCTCACACATATGTCCACACACTCACTCACTTTTACACTCACTCAGGCACACGCGCATGCATACTCTCTCACTCTCACTCATACTAATTCTTCCACTCACACTCTTTCTCACTCACTCTCTCACCCACTGTCTCGTTCACACACATACAGTGAAGAATGATAGTGGAAAAATGATACAAGTAGGTGACTTATGGAGGCATATAGTCGGTATGAAGTAAGTATTGAAAGAGGTTTCGGTTGAATGTGTAGGGGCTCATTGGTGTTTTCAGTTCTGGTGGAAGGCTATTCCACAAGTGAGCACCAGAATATGCGAAACAAGTTTTGTATAAGTCCAATCTAGGCTTAGGAAGCTGTAATAAATTTAAGCGCTTACTGTTCATTGCATTAGATTGAATTAACGGTAGAAGATACTCTGGGGTATTTTCAGATATAATTTTATTCACTAATTTGGCTTTGTTAAAAAGGAAGCGCTTTTGAAGTGGTAGAAGTCTTAGATGGCTGTATAATTTATTACTTTCAACGTGCTTTATGCTAGAAACTAGACGTATAGCGCGGTTTTGAAGCGAACACAATCGTTTCATATTAGATTTAGGGCAGCCATCCCAGACTGTGGAACAATAATCGAGAGATAATTGGATATAGGATGCGTAGAATATTTTACGTGTGCTTTCATCCAAAAAGTGTTGAATTTTAGCAAGTTGGTAAACTTTTTGTGCTATTCTCTTGGTAAGGGCGTGAACATGAGGGCTCCAGTTTAAATGTCTGTCAATTAAAAGACCTAATGTTTTATGTTCATTTACATTAATTATAGGTAACGTGTCCACGTGGAGCTCGAGCGGTGTCCCAGTTATGGCTAGGGTCTGTAGTTTTTGTCTGGTCGTTATTAGCATGGATTTGGTTTTGTCGATGTTAATTAACATGCGATTTTCATTGCTCCATCTACTAAGATTGTCAAGATCGTTTTGTAAAGAGCTCTCTAAGTCACAAAGGCTCTCTTGACTTGTGTAAATAGTGCAGTCGTCCGCAAATAGATCACACGAAGTATTGAGGTATAAAGGAAGATCGTTAATATACACTGCAAAAAGCAGCGGACCTAGTATTGAGCCCTGAGGCACCCCAAAATTAAGTTGTGTGGGTCTTGATAGACAGTTATTGAAGGACACTACTTGTTGTCTGTCTGATAAAAATGACGTAATTAGATTCACCATATTGGTGCTAGTCTTCATGTGTTTTAATTTTCTAATTAAAATATCATGATCTACCATATCAAAGGCCTTTTTAAAGTCTACAAATACTGCTCCACAAATGTTGCCATTGTTGATACAAAGATGCCAGTTATCGGTCATTTTTGTAAGGGCACCATGGCATCTTTGTAGAATGCTGTGAATCTTATTAACGGGTAAAGAGGTCCAGTATCCAAGTATTAGAGGGAAGAATTCACACAGACGGATCATTACCCATACATTGGCATGTTTTGATCATATTATGAGAATTGAAAACTCGAAGATTGCCGTGAGAGTACGCAGTGATGGACTTCTGGCGAGGATGAATATCCTGAATGGGATAGTAATGTGGCATAGATGACAATCGGTGGCTGAAATCATCATCATCATCATCATCATCATCATCATCACCACCATCATCATCATCATCATCATCATCATCATCATCATCATCATCATCATCATCATCATCATCATCATCATCATCATCATCGTCGTCGTCGTCGTCGTCATCGTCATCATCATCATCATCATCATCATCATCATCATCATCATCATCATCATCATCATCATCGTCATCATCATCATCATCATCATCATCATCAACATCATCATCATCAACATCATCATCATCATCATCATCATCATCATCATTAAATGGTATGGATGACAATCGGTGGCTGAACTTATCATCATCATCATCATCATCATCATCATCATCATCATCATCATCATCATCATCATCATCATCATCACCATAACCATCATCATTAATTGGTATGGATGACAATCGGTGGCTGAACTTATCATCATCATCATCATCATCATCATCATCATCATCATCATCATAACCATCATCATTAATTGGTATGGATGACAATCGGTTGCTGAACTTATCATCATCATCATCATCATCATCACATCATCATCATCATCATCATCATCCATTGGCATAAATGAAAACCAGTCATCATCATCCGGTGGCTAGATGACAATCACTCATTGAACTTATCACCATCATAATCCAGTGGCTAGATGACAAACAGTGGCTGAACTTATCGTCATCATAATGCAGAGGCATAAATGACAATCAGTGGCTGAACTTATCATCATCATAATCCTGTGGCATAAATGGCAATCAGGGGCTGAATTTATCGTCATCATAATCCAGTGGCATAAATGACAATCAGTGGCTGAACTTATCGTCATCATAATCCAGTGGCATAAATGACAATCAGTGGCTGAACTTATCGTCATCATAATCCAGTGGCATAAATGGCAATCAGTGGCTGAACTTATCGTCATCATAAGCCAGTGGCATAGATGACAATCAGTGGCTGAATTTATCGTCATCATAACTCAGTGGCATAAATGACAATCAGTGGCTGAACTTATCGTCATCATAACCCAGTGGCATAAATGAAAATCAGTGGCTGAACTTATCGTCCAGTGGCATAAATGACAATCAGTGGCTGAACTTATCGTCATCATAACCCAGTGGCATAAATGAAAATCAGTGGCTGAACTTATTGTCATCATTCAGAACTTCACCCTCAAGAACAGCCTCACAAATTTTCCGTTCACGGCATGTTAAATACTCATCTAAGGCATTCATAGCCACTAGCGAATATGTACTGTTAAGCTAATGTGTTAAAAATCCAAGACTCGCTTGTTGTCACATGAAATATTCACGCTCTTAGCATTCTGTGTCTTGCTTTCCTGTCTGTTACACAGCTTAAAGCTTTTATTGGCTGTAGTTTGTGTAGAGCAAAGTGTTTTCTTTTCTTCAATTTCGTGAACCTATCTAGTTCACATAAAACCGATGGTTGTGCAGGGACATGTTCGCCGGCTCAGCTGAGCACATTATGTAAGGGTCACGGTAAAACTAACACAGGAGCTATGGGAAGACATATTCTGCCAGCAGCGTTTAAAAAAAATTAAGTTGCATTTCCTTCGCAGGACGTAGCAGTCAACCCCAGTATTTTCGCTGTTCATGATTCCTGGGAAAATTTTACGTTCAGTAGTTTGCCATTGCTTTCTGAACGACCGATCATCTATACCTTTTTTAGAAAAAAACCAGCACCGCCGTGTTTCGAACCCGGGTATACGGGCTCACAAACCGCGTTCGCAAGCCCTTAGCCACAGAGACCGGTGTGCCCGCAGCATTAGGCATGCACTATTTGATGAAGGGGGGGGGGGGCACATATCTGACTGCACGGCCTGTAAGATGTCATCTACTTTACGGTCTATTCGTCTTCCTCTTCTGTCTGTCTGTCTGTCTATCTGCCTGCCTGCCTGCCTGCCTGCCTGCCTGTATGTCTGTCTGTCTGTCTGTAAGACTACTAATGAAATAACGCAACTACTTTGTAGGCCAGTTCATGGCTACTTGGATGTTGACTTAATTTGGCAATGACATGAATTAACCAGTCTCACACAATCCTCTTCAGTCACCTTTAACAACCTGCACAGGAGGCCACAGAGTTGCTGTTTAGTAGTTGCACTTTGCTGAATATATAACCAACTTTACAGAGCAGATTTGACCACACCGTTGCGTAGAAATAGAACACTACTTCTGGACATCATCTGTCACAACTCTTAGGCCAAGCTGATGTGTGCTCTGTCTCAGCAGCATTGGTCACGGAGTAGAGACACTTCTAGTTGTAGTACCCATTTGGCTCCTCAGCAGTGGACAAAGAGTGCACTCCTAGTTGTAGTACCCATTTGGCTCCATACGAGTTCACACTCCTCTTGGGAATTAGGCTGGGGTCTGTTGACAATGAAATAACCTACAACATCTGGGGGAAGACGTTCACCCCAGGTATAATGGGTACCCTGCATCATTATCTGGTTTCTTCCTAATATGCATCTCCTCAAATGTGTAGCTCCAGTGCCGGTCTTCCACGCTAGGCTAGGTTTTAGAACGGATAGGGAAATGAGAACTCTGCAGCAGTCGCCATGTAGATAGCACTTTGTTATTGGCTTGTGATAGAAAGTTATACCGTCCTCATTTCCTACAGAACGGACATGTGAAGGAGAGGTCTGCAACAGTAGCCGTGTAGATAGCACTTTGTTATCGGCTTGTGATAGAAAGTTATACCGTCCTCATTTCCTACAGAACGGACATGTGAAGGAGAGGTCTGCAACAGCCGCTGCGTACATAGCACACATTTTCAGAAATGTAGATATGAGAGGATCATCATTGGGGGACGTAATATAAAAAATATTAGATATGCAGATGATATGGTATTGAATGTAGACAGTAAGAAGGATCTGCAACATTTAGTAGATGTGGTTGTTGCACACAGTGAACAATCAGAATTACATTTCATTGCAAAAAGACACAGATTATGGTAGTCACTAGGAAGAAGAAATTATCACAATGCAATATACACGTAAATAGGAATATTCTTAAACACGCGAATCGATACAATTATCTCGGAACAGTCATAATATCTGATGGGAGATGCCTTCAAGAGATTAGAACAAGAATAGCCATAGCGAAGGTAGCCTTTAGCAAGATGAAAAACATAATGGCCAATAGAACGATGTCATTTGAAACGAGAAAAAGAGTTTTGGGGTGCTAAATAGAACCTATACTTTTGTACGGATGTGAAGTATGGACAATAAGCAGATAAGCTGAAAAAACATCTTATGGCTGTGGAAATGTGGTTTCCGAAGAGAATGCAAAGAATACCATGGACAGAGATACATGCTGATGTTCTACAAGAAACAAATGAAAACCGTTAACTGATTAGAGAAATTAGACGTTGACAGTTACAATGTTTTGGACACGTGTGGGATGTGGATTTTAATTCCTGAGAATAATTCGTTAAAATGTCTATGAGGTGTTATTGATTCTCTGGTCACTGGTTAGAATGCAGGGTGATCAGGGATATTTACCACAAATCCCAGGAGAAAAAGTTCAATCCTTGAAACCTTGGCCTCTGTGTGTAGGTTTCCCTTCCCACTTCATCACCCTTTACATTTTCTATGGTGCTAGAAGGATATTGATTGATCACAACATATAAACAACCACTTGTTGGACACCACATTTACTTGATGTACACAACACTTTTGGACAAACAGTTCAGGTATTAACTCAAGATCTGCAGTTACATATATAGATGTGTAATAAACACTATGCATTTTCAGACAGGCATGGGAATGATGTGCAGTATTACAACATAGTACCCAGTGACCCCAGAAAAAAACAAGGTTATTACAAACAACACAACAATCACAAATTGGGTCTACTTTCATGTTACCTCATAATTGAGGCAAATAAAGATATTAAATAGAACCCAACATAGCATGTTTCTGACACCTTTTACCATTCTCTCATTGTTAAAAATAATGAGTTGGTGTCAAAATACTATACCATCTATACCATTGAAAAAAAAAAAAACTACTGACCTGTTACCTTCAGAAAAAAATTACCAACACAATAAACAGCATTTTGTACTAATTAAATTAATTAATCGAGTCTATCTCCTGGTGTGCGGTTATGGGTTCACCTTTGCTGTCGATTAGATCCTTTTCCCCATTATCTGGGTACCGAATTAATGCACTCAGTTATGTTCTTACTATTTAGTCACTGGTAATTGGCTGGTGCAAATCATATTTTATAATCCAAAATAGAAATTACACACAATCACAAATCCCTCCGTGGGCTAGAATATTCGAGTACTCTGTTGCAGTAGGCTCGGTGTCTTTTTGAAATTTGGGGCCTCAGGTTGGTCTAACTTTCCGGAATTTCCACTTAAGCTCTGCAGAAGGTACTTTACCATCTCACCATACATGGTGCCAAGTAGACGTCCATTCAGCTGCTCTGCTTTTAATATCAGAATCCTAAGTAGTTCAACAAAGATTTTACACCCACCAAGTCACGAGTCTATAACCCATGGCATTTGGGTTGACATTGGACCAGCAAAGAGTTAGTCGTTGTTATCTAGTCCAGTGTAGAACTTTATATGACTGAGAGGCATCTCATGGTAGTATCTGTGACTAGGGCCACAATTGATCTATACCTACATATATCCACAGATGAATAAATTCAGCACAGTAATATGTTTGCAAACAATTGGATGATTCCTCTTGTTGCTGATGTAGAGACATTTAGCTGCTTTCATATGGTCTTTTATCTGATGGGGTTCAGGGTTTGGAACCTTGAGGTAATCTGGTTTCGTAGTTATGTTTCAGATGATATTAAGTTTGTACCTTGGTTGTGTTGGCTTATGTGGTTCAGGTCTTCTCCCCATTTGTTTGAGTGGGTGTTCATAGCTATAACTTGGTGTTGCATGGCTGGAACCTTATGTTTTGACTGTTGCAGCTGTGAGATGTTCTTTCGAAGACTTATCCATTGTGGATATTAACTTGGTAATCCAACCAACAGTTGAAGGTTACTCACTGTTGTTAGTTTCAGTAACTTGCTAGAAGGATTGTCCCAGTTTCACTGACTTGGTTGAATGATGAGGCCATAGGTGATACTTCTCAGAAGTAAAGCAGACGATACACTGTTGTCAGTACTCTGTTGATCTTCATCTTTGTAGATTATTAGATCTTGAAGTCCATCCTGGATATTCCTACTAAAATAGGACTTAATCACTCACCCAGTCAGTTGTCTTCTAATTTATCTGTTGCTCGCTATGGAGCTATTGAGCGCAGCAGTCCATGGGTATTTCTAGATGCAGACTATGGTAAGGACATTCACTTTCTGGCTGTTGACCCAGGATCCAGGTTTAGTGATATAGTCCCACCACATTCAACCACCATCTGCTTCTCTTCTATAGAAAAGGGATGACAAGAATACAACACTAGCATTGACCTACTATAATGTGTTAACTTTCACAAGACAATTACAAACAAAAATACAAAACAAGGGGAGAAGGGGAAAGGAGTGGGTGTCCATGTTCCACTGTCCCTCATTGCTGAGTAGAGCCATTCTGACTCTTAATAGTGAGTAAGGTATTTTCTCACTTTATTTTATTCTGTTGTTACTGGGACTATTAGAGGAGTGAAGTCATTCTGTCCATCCAACATGTTGATATTGTCTCTCTCATTCTTGAAGTGAATAGCCTATACAGGATCTCTGTGGTTTCTAATGCCGCGTCTTCCCAAGGCTATTCAACATTGGCTTTTTAAGTACTGTCGTGCACAAGGATTCTTACATCAACATCCTCTAATCCCAAGGTGCAACATTAAAATGTATATTCCCACAGTAAAAAGTAACAATCCGAACAGGGAAAATTCTCATACCAGAAAAAAACAACATACATGTCCATTTTTCTGATATCAAGTACATGATAATCCTACATAATAATTAATCATAATGCTGATGCAGGGAGCCTTTGTTCTTGGATTTTCTCAGGGGTTAATCCATAACTAAAACATACATTGTTTTCCCCCACTGCGTACAGCAGATGAGGATAGTAGTCGCTGTGATATATTTTGTCAAGGACTGCTATTATTCAAGCAATTTATTCACATCAATCTTCGCTTCTGTTCCTACTACAGTGAGGTGATGCGGATTGAAGGTATCCGAATATGCATTTACATCACGCGTTTACTTTAATTGTTCATGAATTTATATTCAAACATGGCATGTCCCTAAAACTATTTTATGAAATGATTATATGTTCACCCTCATATGGAGTGGTTACTAATCTGTTAACAAAAGGATGGTACTAAAATTTAACACTATAGTTCCAAGTTACAGATTATGATGTGGCGATGTATTTTATCCCCTGACTAAGAGTCAGGAATACGCGTAATCATTTGTATGTCCCCGCATGGATAAAACACCTTTCTATAGTACATAGATTATTTGCAGATTTCTAAGCATAAATAGTGAGATATTGTTCACAGTGCCTAGAAGTTTTAACATAGGAATATGAAATTGACAGACACTAGTTCTTTACTATGAAGTATGAATCAGGGGTCTGCTCCTACATTGAGAAAATCTCTAGAATGTGTTTCAGACATTAGAGTTGATACTTTATGTGTACTACAGTACACATAATATTCATAGGTTATAAACACTATTAGTTAGATATAAGTTCATAATGCCTATGAAAGATATTAACATAGGGATTTGAATTGGTAAGACATAGGAAAAATTACAGCGTGGCGCCCACATGTGTTTCCTTAGTAAACATCATCCAGCCTGGTTTAAGAGAATTGTAACTAATTCTTAATTAAACATACTGGTCTATGTAATATATAAATATATCTTAATAATGTAGATATCACATACCAATTGGCTATGCAGAGAATGATGATTTTAAAAGGCAAAATACTTTTCCCTACACGGGAAAAGAAACCCCACCCGGGGAACACACGTCTGTTTCCTTTGATTGTCTGCACTCAAAATGGCTACTTTAGTCCTTTGTTTTCCCATCAGTCCCGGTCTTGCCAGGTACGTGAAAAAATTAAAGCCAAATAGATTAAGCTGCCACGGTCAGTCTATCGCTGTTTTATTTTCTCCTACATTAAGTAAGTTACTTAAACAGTAATTGAAAGGGTTTGTTTATTTTTAAGGGAGTCAATGCTTAGGAAAGGGTAGGGACGTTTTTATTATATATAGCCTTTAGCAAGATGAAAAACATAATGGCCAATAGAACGATGTCATTTGAAACGAGAAAAAGAGTTTTGGGGTGCTAAATAGAACCTATACTTTTGTACGGATGTGAAGTATGGACAATAAGCAGATAAGCTGAAAAACATCTTATGGCTGTGGAAATGTGGTTTCCGAAGAGAAAGCAAAGAATACCATGGACAGAGATACATGCTGATGTTCTACAAGAAACAAATGAAAACCGTTAACTGATTAGAGAAATTAGACGTTGACAGTTACAATGTTTTGGACACGTTATGAGAAGAAATAAATTTGAGAACTCGGTGACAACTGGCAAGATGGAGGGGGAAAAGAACACAGGAAGGCAGATAAGCAAATACTTGGATGACGTGGCCACGTGGTATGGTCGAGACCAGAACACGGAGCTGTTCCACGACTCTGCTGATCGTGTGAGCTGGCAAAACATGAACGCCCACGCTTACCGGCGTGGCACATGATGATGATGATGAAATAGATGACCCGCATATATGCCTTAAGACGCAATGAGCATGAGCAAACAGTGCTTTTGCCGTGTTAATATAACGGATCAAGACTCGTTGGTGTGCGGAGAGTATCAAGCGGGGCTCGGTGGGTGTGTGATCAGTATCAAGCGGAGATCTGTGGGTGTGTGATCAGTATCAAGCGGGGCTGGGTGGGTATGTGATCAGTATCAAGCGGGGCTGGGTGGGTATGTGATCAGTATCAAGCGGGGCTCGGTGGGTGTGTGAACTGTATCAAACGGGGCTGGGTGGGTATGTGATCAGTATCAAGCGGGGCTCGGTGGGTGTGTGAACAGTATCAAGCGGGGCTGGATGGATATGCGATCAGAATCAAGCGGTGCTCTGTGGGTGTGTGATCAGTATCAAGCGGGGCTGGGTGGGTATGTGATCAGTATCAAGCGGGGCTTGGTGGGTGTGTGATCAGTATCAAGCGGGGCTCGGTGGGTGTGTGATCAGTATCAAGCGGGGCTCGGTGGGTGTGTGAACAGTATCAAGCGGGGCTGGGTGGGTATGTGATCAGTATCAAGCGGGGCTCGGTGGGTGTGTGAACAGTATCAAGCGCGGCTGGATGGATATGCGATCAGAATCAAGCGGTGCTCTGTGGGTGTGTGATCAGTATCAAGCGGGGCTGGGTGGGTATGTGATCAGTATCAAGCGGGGCTTGGTGGGTGTGTGATCAGTATAAAGCGGGGCTCGGTGGGTGTGTGATCAGTATCAAGCGGGGCTCGGTGGGTGTGTGAACAGTAAGAGTCGGACCTAGTTCTGAATTAACAGAGCATGGCTAACATTATGCCGCTCTTTTAGAATAGAATTATAGGCATTGTTGTGTATATTTGTGAATCTTCTGTGGACTAAATTATTGTGCTATCGACATGTCAAGTGTATAGTCCTAGTAAAGTAGAATGTGGAAAAACCATACCAGTGTCGTGTTATGCAAGTTCAGTCTCAGTAATTAACGATTATAGACTGTACAGGATGGAAAGGCTCAACGGCCATCAGTAGTTTAGGGAGAGATGTCTACAAGATCAAAATTAAGCATCTCTAGAGATATCAAGCAAAGAGCCACTGAAACAGTACAGTGGTGGCGCGTCAAGATGATATTGTCGCCCAGGGCGTGTGAAGTTATCGCACAAAGCCTCAGAGTTATCGCACAAAACCACCAGCCACTCTGCCAACCACCGAGCCGCTATATGACCCAACTACCAAGAGCTCCCTTGGCACAGAGCCAACAGTTATTCGAAAAAGAAGGCCAGGAAGCACGATGGAGTTGAAGAAGGGAATTCTTGAAACATACGAGAGCGGCATTAAGATTGCTGAAATCTGCCGCGTGTACGGGAAGTGGTCATCCACGATAAGTTCCACTTTAGCGAAAAGGGAAGAAACAGAAGAGGCTAATATAAAGAAAGACGTGAATATGCTAATCACATAGAGATCACAAACAATTGATTATGTTGAGCAATTATTATTAATTTTGGATAAATCAAAAACAGTTAGATGGTGATTCTGTTTAGAAGCACTATGTGAAGAAGCCAGATTTTGTATGCCGATCTCATTAAGAAAATGCCTTGAGATGAGTGCTAGTGTAGTTAGTTATTTTAAGGCCAGCAGAGGATGGTTTGAAAAACTACAAGCGGCGCACTGGCATACAGAAGACAAGAAGATCAAGAAGGCAATTGACCCCAGATAGTGCCTTGATAATGGACAGGCTGCGAGAACAGCAAATTAAAAGAGATGTAGCCAAACAAGAACACTACGCAGGAAGCCAAAGAAGAGTTAATAAATCAACACAGATCTGGTGTCGTTAGCCGCTACACGCTGCGGGATTTGCTGAGGAGGGGATCCGAGCACTTATGGACTGAATGGTTTGATGTGAAATGAGGATGATCTGTCGACTAACTAACTAACTAACTAACTAACTAACTAACTAACTAACTAACTAACTAACTAACTAAGTAACTAAGTAACCAACCAACCAACCAACCAAGCAACCAACCAAGCAACCAACCAACCAACCAACCAACTAACTAACTAACTAACTAACTAACTAACTAACTAACTAACTAACTAACTAACTAACTAACTAACTAACTAACTAACTAACTAACTAACTAACAATAATATCTGCACCTCTCTCTTTCCCCTCCTCGCCGTCTTCCAAAAGCCAAGAAGAGTCTTCAGAAAGGTAAATGCCAAGTTCATGTTATATTAATTTCTTTTTGATTGTTAGTATTAAACGCTATATATATATTCTCTATAAAATGTGTATTTTTTTGGTATGTATTTCGGAGTGAATAGAACGAATTAATTGGATTTACATGATTCATATCGAAATAATCGCTTCGGTTTTCGTCGCTTTCGGATTTCGTCGATTGTTTTCGGATGGATTATCGACGAAAACGGAGGTTTCATTGTATATGTTAATGAGGAAACATTGGATGTGGTGGAACATTTCTAATATCTTGCGTCATTTATTACCAACAATGGTGACACAATGAAAGAAATTACAAGACGAATATCTACTGCTGTTCAAAAACTAAAACAACTGAATAAATTGTGGAGTGGGAAAGATAAAAACTACAAAATTAGATATTTTAGAGCATTCACATTTCCCATTGCAACATACGCCTATGAGACCTGGACAGTTATTAACAAGCTGAACAGAGCATACATGCCTTTCAATATAAATGTTATTGGCGAGTTCTAAGAATATCTTGGGTAAAGAAAAGAACAAATGCATCCATACTTCAAGAGCTGAATATTGAAGAAGGTTGGCTATTAAAAGAGATAAAACAAAGAAAATTGAAATATTTTGGTCTCTTGAAACGTCATGAAAGTTTGGAGAGAACAATAATGGAGAGGGTATATGTCTGGGAAGAGAAGCAGAGGAAAGCCAAAGAGAAGATGGGTGTAGGATGTTGCAGGTGATCTCCAGGTGGGTGTATCGGACGCGGGACGTCTTGCTTATGACCGAGAATTTTTCCGGAAGATTGTTATGGGAGCGAGATTCTGCAAGGGACATGCTACTGAATGAATGAATGAGATTGATATATTAACTTCACTATTGTTAACCTTAGGTCTTTTAGTTCTCTGTAGAGCATTAATAGATTTAATAAACCAGAACATATTACTTCTATATTTAGGAGTGTAAGTGTGTGTGTGCATACCTAATTCTAGAAGAAAATGTTCGACCGTCCCTTCAGGCTAAAGATTTTTACAGAGTGGAGTAGTTCTGATAATGAAACTGCGAAACAAATGTTTCTAACACTGTGATTCTAATTGTAGCAGCTGTTTCAACTGTCTGACATAGCGACATAACTCAAGATATCTCCGTTTGATGAGAACTCACGCCAGCCTGCTGATGGCATGCATAGGACAAATAGAATGATACTGAACGTGAACAGAGCTGATAACAATCCTACCGCCATCAACAACACTCCATTTCTATATGCGGACCTATAAACACATCTCGGTAGCAATATAAGAAAGATGGGGCGATCACACAGGCATATCAAAATAAGAATACACAAGGACAATGTGGTCTTTCGTAACAATGGCGAATTTGTGGCAGTCAAAACAAAAGTTGGTTTCATATCCTGTAGAACGTAGCAGTTAACCCCGGTATTTTTTGGCTATTTGTGATTGTTTGGCCCACTTGTTTCTTCCAATTCACCCTGTAACAAAGAATTGTCTTGTCAGGTGTGAGTACCACCTGGTCGAGTGGTTAGAACGCCGGCCTCCAATTCAAGAGACCCGAGTTCGAATCCTAAGTCTGTTGATTCATTTTCTTTATCTTGGGGTCAAAAAGAAAACCCTAACCCGTACAGTTCACGACAATTGCACCAAACCAGATGGTTTAATTCCGTAGGTTAGGGCCCCCCTCTTGTCTTACTCTGTAAACTGTAAACAAAAGGCAGTAATGACAGTCTTTGACAGTTTTTTTGTCTTGTAATCGTGACAGAAGTACCTTCCATCTGACTCTGATCTCATTCAGTAATGTTTTCCTCAGTCTCATTTGTTGTAAAATATTGTCTGTTTTCTTCTCCTATTTCAAATTTTCTGCCTAGTTGTGTACATTTCAATAGCGACAAATCCCCTCCCACCGTGAGAACGACAATATCTAATACTATTGATTGAAAAATATTAATACTACATTAAAATGTTGTGACAATTTGTAACATTCTCGGCAAGTTTACGATTAGTTGTTTACCACTGCTTTCTGAAAACCGAGGCTCGTATCTTTGTGAAAATCAACACAGGTTAGAAGACCTGAAATGGTGTGACAGAATCATCAGATCAAGACCGTTATAATGTCATTGAATCAAGAGATGAAGAAAAGACACGGACGCTGGTTAGAACATCGAGAAAATATGTTAATAGCATAACATAAACAGCTTCCCATAGAAAAGAAAATTCGACAACGAAACAAGACCAGGAAAGCTCCGGTATGTCAGTGGCTAGCGTGCCCACTAGGTAAGTGTTTGAATCCCTATCAAGTCGAATTGTTTGTTCGTTTAAAGCTGGTCATAGATTGACATGCCAACCCAGCTTACAATGGAGACAGAAAATGGCACGGGAAAATGAGGCGGTCGGCGTGATGTTCGTCACATCAGCCATCTGGTACCGGTTGGTGTATACGAGGGCGAATCAATAAGTAAGACACACAGTTTTGTGAGATGGCAGGTAAATATAGTTGGTGTTTTCCAAAGATGTCATTAGGTGACTGCAACATCGAAATTTATATTCCCGTTCGCCAGGTGGCGCTAGGTGTCTTATGCTCATGCGCAGCGCATAAACAAAATGGCAACTGTACTTACGGAGTGTACAACCAAAGAGCAACGTGCTGTTGTGTGTTTTTGTGGGCAAAAGGACCGCCTGCAAAGAACATCCATAAGGAAATGCTTCCTATTTATGCTGATAAATGTATGTCCCATAAAGCGGAGCATAGCTGCGTAGAAATATTTGCTCAAGGACGCTCTAATATTGTTGATGAAATCCGATCTGGTCGTCCTGTTGAGATTACAACAGAAGCATCCGTGCAGCGGGTGGAAGAGATGATAGAGGCGACAGGTGAGTAACGATAGACTCCGTAGCACCTTACAGCTCCGACTAAGCCCCTAGCGATTTTCACCTTTTTGGTTCACTGAAAACCCAAAAAATTGAATGTGAAGTGAAAACGTGGTTTAGAAAACAGAGCACGCAGTTCTATGCAGCCGGTTTGGGAGGACCGATAAAACGATGGGATAAGTGCATCAGTGTTGGTGGAAATTATGTTAAGAACTAAAGGGACAATGTATGTAAAAAGTAAACTAGTTTCAAGTCGTTATCATATTTAGTTATTTTTCTACAGCTCTTTGTGTCTTACTTATTGACTTCCCCTCGTAATAAAACCGTACTAGCACCATATACCCAAATACGACGCAAGACGCGTAAAAGGATACTTAACTTTACATTTTTAATAACAACAACAACAACAACAACAACAACAAAGCAGAGAATGAAAAACAGAGATTCGCAGTTAGAGATGGAAGGCACTACTGGAAACAGAAACAGATAAGAGTACGATAAGGTCCATACTCCATTTACGGTAAAAGGCGCAAGAAATTGAGAAAATAGGCAGACATATTTCTCATGAGTGGTACATTCAGAACACTTTATCACCGCTAGATGCAGTTCAGACATATTCATCGTGATATGCATGTTTAAAACCGATGTCCCAGCTCGTAAAATGTACCATTCTGGTGGTAAATGTGCTATGCATTGTACTGTGTCAAACGTCTCACATTAAATCTCTCTTTCTCTCTCTTTCTCTGTTTCATACACACAAACCTTACAGATTACGGGAAAAGCCCATTAAACAAATATTATTGCTAGATCACATGGGCACACATCCAGAATCCTGCACAGGCCCTCTCATCCTTTAACTCTGGTCAATTCCCATGAGCAACACCCCCTCTCCCCCCCCCCCCCTCCCCACCTTGCTCACCTTGGAGACATATGTCGAGTCAACACTTGCAACCACTAACCTAGAATATTCTCATCTATTTTCAAAGCGAGCATCCTGTCTACATTCGGACATTTTTACATAACATTGACTCAAATAAAATCACATTATTTTAATAGCCTGCAGCCTGATAGGAAATTCCCAACGAGAGGATCGCAGACAGGATTAATCTGATCATCAGCCAGTCATCCATCGTTCACCCCATCGCCACGATAGAAGAGAGTCCCCAGCCCTTATCTATGTTTTTATTGATACTCCGGGTTGATGCTTGAGCCTCAATTGTGTCAGCATAAAGCCACATGTTTGCTCTCTATAGCTAGGTCCTCAGGGTTATTTATTTTATCCAGACTGGCTCTCGGTTCTATCATAACGCTATACATTCAAGGTAATTTTATGTTTAAGTAATGCATGTCTACGATAGAATAGAAAAATATGTAAACCGTCTCGGGAGGGAGGGAATAAAGGAATGCGTAGAATGGAATACGTTACAGTAACGTATGTCCGTGACACAATGGTTTAAAGCAATAACTGGAATGTATACAGCATGCACACGTAAAAAGCTGCGAAATATCAAACTGGTTGAGGGTGCATTGGGGAGTATTGTCTCGCCATATCTGTCCAACATCTATGCAGAACTGCTCACGAGAAACGTCCAATAGTGACGAGACCAGTGACGACTTATGTCTATTCATAACTGATGGAAATTGAGCTCCAGAAATTAAATATGCTGATGGATATCATTTCCAATAGTGGTAATGGATTAGAAGAGTTAATCATGTCTGTCAACAGGCACAGTGAAGATCAAAATATCTTCCTGAACTTAAAGATAAAATTAAAATAATGTCCACATACACATGTGCATGTTAACTAAATTAACAATCAGCAATGGAGAAACTGAGAATGCCACAGACTGTGAATATCCTGCCTGTATAGTCAAGAACAATGGGTACAGGTCACATGACGTCAGACGGAGACTAAGCATACCAAGAGATGAAACATTGATTATTTGATTGTTTCGGGATTTGAAATTTAAATATTGAGCACAACCCACTACTGGCAACGCCGATCACATTCTGGTATGAACCTAAGGCCTATCCACGTCAATATGGAAGCACTAAACTCGAGTTTCGCCCTCGTTTGAGCTCGTCAGTAGTGCATATCCCTGACCGGATCCGGAAACAGTCCCGGATCACATGAAGGTGATGACATGATGAAACATTATTAAGAGTAAGCTAACAAATTAAAGTCACGCGTTTGAGACCCGGCATCTTGCCTGTGGTAAGAAACGGATGTAAGTCTTGGCTCATGTCGACACGCGTACAATAGAAACTCGAAATCTGCGAGCTTCAATATTATAGAGATATTCTAGGAATTGGGTGGATCAAGAAGAAGAACAGTGACGACATCCTACAAATGAGTAATAAGGATAACTGACTTATTGAACAACATTATATCTCGGAAACTGATCAACTGTGAACATACTGAACGCCAGAGTCGTTTCAGAAGAACAACAATGGAAGGAAGTGTACTAGGGAGAAGAAGCGGGTATTCACAAGCACGAAGATAGACACAGGAACGTGAGAAACCTTTCTGGGGGAAAGCATGTTACAATGCGTTTGACACAGACGTAGGTACCCATTTGCTTCTTGGTGATTAAAAATAAATAGCTATATATCCTTTACAGAACGTGGCAGTCAACTCCAGCATTTGTGGTTGTTTGTAGTTCCTGAGCATGTTTCATTCAGTAGTTTGGTATTGCTTTCCGAACAGTTGGAACTCATACCATTATATTGAAACCAACGCAGGGCGATCTGCTTCCAAATCGCTCGCAGCTGTGTTTCGAACGCGGTATGCGGGATTACGAATTGCATTCGTAAGGCCTTCGCCACAGAGCAGACGACATCTTGATGTTATGATGTATCCGTGATCTGGTAGTGCTGCAGTGTCTCCAGTAAATTGTCTAGATATACAAGACAGAATCCCGCCACAGAGCAGACGACATCTTGATGTTATGATGTATCCGCCATCTGGTAGTGCTGCAGTGTCTCCAGTAAATTGTCTAGATATACAAGACAGAATCCCGCCACAGAGCAGACGACATCTTGATGTTATGATGTATCCGCCATCTGGTAGTGCTGCAGTGTCTCCAGTAAATTGTCTAGATATACAAGACAGAATCCCGCCACAGAGCAGACGACATCTTGATGTTATGATGTATCCGCCATCTGGTAGTGCTGCAGTGTCTCCAGTAAATTGTCTAGATATACAAGACAGAATCCCGCCACAGAGCAGACGACATCTTGATGTTATGATGTATCCGCCATCTGGTAGTGCTGCAGTGTCTCCAGTAAATTGTCTAGATATACAAGACAGAATCCCGCCACAGAGCAGACGACATCTTGATGTTATGATGTATCCGCCATCTGGTAGTGCTGCAGTGTCTCCAGCAAATTGTCTAGATATCCAAGACAGAATCCCGCCACAGAGCAGACGACATCTTGATGTTATGATGTATCCGCCATCTGGTAGTGCTGCAGTGTCTCCAGTAAATTGTCTAGATATACAAGACAGAATCCCGCCACAGAGCAGACGACATCTTGATGTTATGATGTATCCGCCATCTGGTAGTGCTGCAGTGTCTCCAGTAAATTGTCTAGATATACAAGACAGAATCCCGCCACAGAGCAGACGACATCTTGATGTTATGATGTATCCGCCATCTGGTAGTGCTGCAGTGTCTCAGGTAAATTGTCTAGATATACAAGACAGAATCCCGGAAAGTCCAAGCAAGTCCTTAACGAAAATGTCGCAGCAAGTGAACGTATCAGTGAGCACAGTGCACACAATTCTTTAACAACGATTAAATGTCGCCCATACAGGATGTCTGTTGTATTAGGATTTAAACGGTGTGAGTCAATTCAGAGGCAACTATTCCACGCGGTCTCAAGCATTTTTAGCTAAAGAAACTGAGTCAATTCTCGATGTATCATTCTTCTATGATCAGGATGTTTTATTCCACTTAGATACGTTAATGCCGGTCTCCCTGGTCGAGGAGTTAGCAGCTTTCTCTGTAACCCCGAATACTCTCGTGGTTGACGTAAGCGCACGAGATTTGGAAGCGGTTCGAGTCGCGCCAGTGACTTATGAGAGTATGGAGCCGGTCGCTCAGAAAGTCATGGCGTGCTGATGAGCGTAATCTAGCCTGGAAATAAACATACAGTTGAAAGATGCTGATGTTGACCTCAAAATCCTGAAACAGGATGGAAAGGCGGGGAAAAAAAGATACGTTAATAGCCAAAATAATCGTATTTGGAGCACTTTTAATCCCAATGCATTTTACGAAACGCCTCTATTCTATATGAAAATTGTGGTACGTTTTATTGGAAAACGTTTTATTGGACCAAGATTCTTCAACAACAATATAAATGCCGACCGGTACAGTACTGACATTCTGGAACTTTTTGAGAACAGCTGAATGAAGTTAAATTAAGAAAGCGTGGTTCCAGCAAGATGGTGCAAATGCACACACAGCTAGAGCATCATTGCGACTTTTGGGAGAATTTGTCACAAATCGCATAATATCACGTGGAATTTAGTCTGCCCGTTCTGCCGATCTAACTCCATTAGATAATTATCTATGGGGTTTCTTGAAAGGAAATGTTTACAAAAATGTACACACAACTGATGACTTGAAAGAAACAATCAGAATTACCACTGAAGAAATAAGAACAGACACGTTGCAGAAGGTATTTGACAATATGAAGAGACATGAACAGTCATGTCGTGAAGCTTCCCCATACAGCGTTATACCATAGCAGTGACTATTGTAACTAATTTATTGAATGTGTTAGCACACACATTGTCTGATGACGTCATGTACTTAATTTTTCAAATTTGTTCTACTTACAAATTGTAGTGAGACTTTACAAACACCCTGTATACAAGAAATAGCTTTCTACCGCAGATACGTAGATGACATAATGATCATCACCACCAACGAACAATAAGCTGCATCTCTCTATGCCGTTATGAAACGGGCACCTGCACACGCCTAGCTATTACACATGATCATGCGATCACTCTACCGTTGTTAATCACCCTAAACAGGTGTAGAGAGGAGTAAGACATTGGTAGATCAATGTACCGGACAGAAACATGGTCAAGTCAGTACCTAAATGTCCACAGCTTTGCACCTGTCCAGTATAGAATTAGCCTAGTACGGACCCTGTTCAATCGTGTCAGGAGGATATGTACTCAAACAGCACTGGACAAAAAAAAATTAAATTAAAAACGTAAAGAAAACATTAAATCTAAATGCCTGTCCTACTGGATTCACAAAACGCCACTATCAGCCACCGAGACAACCACGTAACAAACCATCATTCCCCCAAATCCCATGTCTTTATTAAACTAACGTTTCATGGGGACGACGCAATGCATCGCATACAACATACTTAATACTACAGTTGGGCAAACGTACTATGTCACAGTTCCAGATTTGAGATATAAAACCACTCTCATATCAACTCCATTAGCAAACAAAACTGTACTTCCAGGGTTTTCCATGGGACATAATTTACATTGCGTGGTAATTTATGCATGTCCCACGACATCCCGCCCCATGGGATTCCCATGGGAATAACATTCCCATGGCCAAGCCTGGCAGGCTTGTCCATTGGACATGTTTTTCTGTCCTATCCAATGATAATTTATGCCTGTCCCATCCCGTCCCATCCCATCCCAATACTATTGAGAAAATCCCCCTTTTTTCCCCATGAGATTCTCATGGTCAAGCCGGTACAGTACGGAATCCAGTTGCATATACCCATGTCGATGTAGATACTTGTCACTTTACATAGTTGCATATGCCCATGTCGATGTAGATACTTGTCACTTTACATAGTTGCACATACCCATGTCGATGTAGATACTTGTCACTTTACATAGTTGCACATACCCATGTCGATGTAGATACTTGTCACTTTACATAGTTGCACATACCCATGTCGATGTAGATACTTGTCACTTTACATAGGCCAGCGGGACAACAGTTCAAATATATAAGTAGAATAGCAGAACACATCCTCAAATGGGTTAGGAAGCTACGGCGGGAAAACTCTGACAACCCAACTAACACCTGCAACCGGAAAAAAGCCATCTTCTTCATTAACATGTCATGTAATGTAATCTAAGCATTTGTTAGACACAGATCACCTCGATGTACATGTCACTACACATAACCACAGATCACCTCGATGTACATGTCACTACACATAACCACAGATTACTGAGATATGCTAGGGTGTCTGCTATACACGCGGGTAAATTACATTTACGTAAACAGATAGACATGGCAGTCTTTGATACTAGAGTGATGACTGTCAAATGTGACATCGTAGTTTTGTTTGTGTTTTTCAGCTGACATAATCCATAACGTGACGTCATTATATGTGGAGCATATTTTGCTGTAGCATGCACCTGACGTGTTAGAGAGAAAATAAGCCCGGCAATAAACTGTGCTATATGTTGTCTGTGTCTTCAGCATTATATTTTATTCAGAGTATGTTGCTCCTTCTTTGCACGTCCAGCGCACTTGCTCTGCTCTTTATGCAGAACAAGGATACTTAACGATAATGAGAAGGAAGAAGTGAGATTGGAGAATATATATGACTGGCTGGCACCTTGCCATCTTGACAGACGATAGTTCGTAAAATAGAGTTACACCTTTCCATAGTACAAAGTCTTGGCTGAATTTAGAGATCAAATGGTGCTCATATATATATATATATATATATATATATATATATATATATATATATATATATATATATATATATATATATATATATATATATATATGAGAGTTAAGAAAAGGGTTACTATCCTGAAAATGGATCAAATCTCATCATTTGCCGAAAAGATACTGGGGAAGAGTTAAATAAATTCTTGTTTATACAGACAGTGCCACCTTTCAGCTAGGAGAACGAATTAGTTTCCTAACATCTTAACTATAAGTACGTGGACTTAAACACTGGGAGGTATACTTTCCCACCGATTGTTTCTTACATGAAGAGTCAGCCTTACAGAAAATAACCCAACCTATAACATTCTGTAAAACGTCCATAAGAAAAGAAACATACTGAAAAATATATAGACATACAGGCTGTCTGGACTTGGTCACAGTATCAGACATGCGGTCAACTACTGACAAGGCTGGAGGGTAGAATGTCGAGGCCAAGAAAACTAGGACGTTCAAGAGATAACTACATCACAGAAGCATGCCAGGTAATTGGGATTCAGCCACGCTGAGCTGGCGAGAATTGCCGAGAAGAGGACAGTGGAGTGACATGATCAGACGGCTTCAAGACCAGCCCTAGGACTGACTTACCCGATGATGATGATGATGAGTGCGACCCTAATAAATATTAACTAGCCAGAGAGGTGATCAGACAGCGCTGGGATGCGTGCTTTTGAAACTGTGCAGAGTGTCGTAGTTAAGCTTTGGCAACTTACTCTCCCGAGCTGGTGACAACGATTTTAGTTGAACAGTTCGATCTTGCAAGCGTCCTCTACAAGTATATGTCGAGCTGATTAGCCCAATGTTACGGTAATTTGGGTTGTCACGTGTCATGTCACATGCATCTTGAACTGTTACAGTGTCTGCTATGATCACTGACGTGATATTTATAATAAACTGGGTTTCTTTTTCTACTTGGCATAAAGATTTGTGTTTACGGCTTACCGTTTTCTCCTTTGATAGCTAAATATTAAATTGTGTTAAACAATATTTCACATTAAATTGATGGACATTTATGTGCAAATAAGCATAGTTCGATTTAAGAAATTCGTTGTAAAAAGAGACAACGTCAAAGAAAGCTTTCTTAGGAAATGTGGAATGAAAATAGCATATTTGTTAACAATGAACATTATCTGAGTAGACATACTGAGTTTATCGAACCTAAGTGAAGCTTCCCTAGAAAAGAGACATGCAGGAGTGCGAGCATTGCATGGGGAATAATGCTGTTATTACTTTCTGATAAAATATACGACAGGATCATTCTGGAGAGATTTAGAGATGCCAATGATAAACATCGACTGGTTAATCATGTAGGCGTCCGACCAAACAAAACTGATTCTGACTAGATAGCCCTATTGTGAATAATAGTGGAACACAGCATTAACATGAACTCTTCACGCTATACTGGACTTGTCGACTTTGGAAAAATCTTTGATAATGACAGGGTATCAATGTAGACATTGATTAGACACTATGGGATCCCACATTTAATCATTAACTTAATAAGGACAACACATACAGTTAAGAAATGTAGAGTTCTTCAAGAAGCAAAACTAAGAGGTACATTTAGAATTTTTAGAAAGGAGTGCGGGATGGATGTCTTTTATGCCCTTTCTTAACCTAACTTAATATAAATTGGATTATGAAAACAACCTCGTACCATCATGAGGAGGAATTCAACAGATGATTTTGTCAATGGTTACTTTCACTCCCCTTGAACTCAAGTGTAGTCCATTCATATGCTTCTACTTCTAGTGCGCTGGACTGATGTTTGTGTATGGATTAGCTTTCCCTATTACCACTGTCCCTCGCCATCAGGCTAATACATTTCAAATTCTGAGGTACTTGTAATTTACGTCCTCAAGTCAAGGACGAGCAGTCAACATTTTAGTCCAACTTACAAGTGTAGGGGTTGAACCCGTTACCTCGGCACCAGCACACCGACAGTTTAAGAACGAGTGATCTTATCAATTCGGTCACGCTAACCTCCTCAAGAGACTAAGAAAGAGTAGCTTGATGATCGAAATGTTGCAAATTGCATGATCTTCCCCTCTCACACACGAAATGACCGAGATTTTGCAAATTGCATGATCTTCCCCTCTCACACACGAAATGACCGAGATTTTGCAAATTGCATGATCTTCCCCTCTCACACACGAAATGATCGAGATTTTGCAAATTGCACGATCTTCCCGTCTCACGCACGAAATGACCGAGATTTTGCAAATTGCATTGATCTTCCCATCTCACACACGAAATGATCGAGATTTTGCAAATTGCATGATCTTCCCATCTCACGCACGAAATGATCGAGATTTTGCAAATTGCACGATCTTCCCGTCTCACGCACGAAATGACCGAGATTTTGCAAATTGCATGATCTTCCCGTCTCACGCACGAAATGATCGAGATTTTGCAAATTGCATGATCTTCCCGTCTCACGCACGAAATGATCGAGATTTTGCAAATTGCATATCTTCCCGTCTCACACATGAAATGATCGAGATTTTGCAAATTGCACGATCTTCCCGTCTCACGCACGAAATGACCGAGATTTTGCAAATTGCACGATCTTCCCGGCTCACACATGAAATCAGATGCAACATAAACACATGTGCTGAGGAGTCACAGATAGTCTGTCTAAAACCTCCTTGGCGAAAGACACAGATAATGAGGATAACTCAAAGTAATGATCACACGATCGTCCTTCATGACACTTTACTTCAAGCCGTGGAGTAACACGTCTATTTAGGTAGCAATATATTCAAAGATGAGGGCGGGGGGATGGGTTACGATAGAGTTATTAAAATAATAATATAGAAGGAACAGAAAGCTTTTATTTCAATAGGAAATATAGTTAGTCAACAAATCATCATCATTGCACATTGAACTCATAATCCATAAGTGCTCAGATCGTCCCATCAGTGTCTCGCTCAGCGTGTAGCAACCGAGGACTCCAATTCTGAATTGATTGACTATTCATCTTTGACATCCCACATGGCGCTGTAAACCAACTTTACCCCGTTTGAATTTATGCTCAAGTTGTCTGGCCAAGGAGTCCGTTCAGTTTCACAATCAGGTCCATTGCCTGTCCGCTTCCAACAGCAGTCATGCCCGAAATCCTATCTGCTCGTTCATTTCCTCTTACACTAACGTGCCCAGCTTGCATATTAGTCAGTATTTAGCTGCTCAGAGATTCATGTCCTTGTCTTCTGGCCCGGCATAGCTTGACCTTCCAAAGCATAGTCATGGATTCGCTGAGAAAATATGCGTCGGTACTTGATGTACTTTGTGAATACGCAGGCTTTCCTTAGTCCTAAATTTTTGTGCAAGATTTTACCTGTAGTCGAATTATTTGCATGTGGCAGCCTGATGTGACTACATATGTCGGTGGAGATAGTCAAGTTAGCTGTTTATTTGGCTGGGCTTAATAAGTTACAGCTTATTGTTGATTATTTTCCTGAATCCATGAAGTGGCGGCTGATGGCATTTAT
>JACEFZ010028205.1:35000-50000 GCA_014155875.1 Cepaea nemoralis
ATATGCAGCATCATTTGCAAAAAAGCAACCCTCCTATCAGAACCCTCCTAATTTATATATAACCATGGGCCATTCTAGGGTTTGGACATTATGTGGGAAGCCTAATCAGACCATCCACTAATACAGAATCCGGGAGGAGTATAACAACCAATTTTGTAAAATTCATAAAATGCCAGTTCTGCACAATGTAATACCTTCCAGCTCGACATAAGTCGCATGCCGAAATCGCACACGCAGACTTGTGAGGCGCATGACGAAATGTGGAGCCTTTTATCCTTTAGCCTGAAAGAAGAAGGAAGAAAACGAAGAAGAATACCTCTAAGTGCCTAAACCCCCTTATATTTTTTCAGTCTAAACACATTTATATTGTAACATGTTTATAAGCTTATTATTTAAAAATAATGTGTTTGCCCTTTTGTTCTACATCCGCATATGGTGCTTGTGTATTCAGCCTTCTACAAACACGTCCGGCTGTGAACTCGTGACACGTTATTCAGCAGCCCACGGTGTTCCATTTCCTGCACTCGTGTACGTTGCAGGTCTACTGCTAATAAAAGGTGAGGTTGTAAGCACTTGCATTCATCAATGTGAGACCGTGATGGCAGTTCTCCCTGCCATTACTCTCAGTATGTATAGTACTGTATCCTAGACTGACTAGATTAGACTGGCATCGGGCTGCCTTCAAAGATGATAGTTTGTAAACTGGAGTTACACCTCTCCTTAGCACACAGCCTGGGCGGAATTTAGAGACACTATGTTGCTCATGCAGCATGAACCCTCTCCCGGCCTGCCAAGTTTACTTTAGAGGACAGTGATTCCAATACGTCTGGAACAATACCAGGTGCAGAAGCTGTCGGATCAGAAAAGCAATGCTCTAACTATCTGCCTGTCGGAGCTTCCATCTTAGACCAGTTGCTGACGTATATATAGAGCCTGGTCTGCCTTGCAGTCTTTAGCTTGCATTTCCTCACAGTAGGCTGAGGCTAGTACGTGCGCTGATACTCCACCCGAAGCCGATGGCACAATGTGGGTTGTTGGATTTGGAGGTTGCGGTCCAATATTCGGCGCTAAGAGAAAGCAGACAGTACCGTCAACTGTCATACGGTAGCTCAGTCATTTCAGACAAAAACCTGACTTAGACTACTATCCAGAACATAATTAGGCCAGGTGGAAATCGTTCAAGAAGCTAACAATGCCTATAAAAGGCAGCAAAGAGCTGCAGTATGGCATAATGATAGTAATCTTGTTCTTGAGTTCCTGCAATGACACAACTAATGAATTCTCAGCTTGCCACCATCATTATCACCCAATGCCATCTCCGCATTTAACTGTGCCTGCTATAGGCCAATAACCTCTTTGTCCTCGGGCTTTAAGCTGCCCTCAGACATGGCTCGTCTAGGCCACATCTTGATTCCGTCTGTCCACATATAACGTGGCATTCTTCTGACAGGTTTCCCCTTCACTGACTACATCTCCTAAATACGATTATTTCACGTCAATAATCATCTTCATTCAACATAGCCTGCGGATTGGACAATTGTAATGGCAAACAGAACTGCCAAATAAAACCACTGCTCGTCTCGTCCCACTTGTCTTCTCTGCTCCCACTATTACTGTTGTAGTTTTCTGCTGTCATTTCTATATTACTATTTCAGTATCTCCAAACCATTTTGTATGTCTAAATCGATACATACAAGAAGAAATGTGCTTCATGCCGAGTTGTATTGTAGGCTGTGTGTTGTTGGTGTCTTATGCATTATAGCCATCTTCGCTATTTCTACTAGGTATTGATTATTAGATATTTCTAATGAGTATGACCTTATTATCGAGTTGCGCCTCTATGATGAAGGGGTTACTGACGTAGTTCGTAAACACGCATACTAGCGTTCGAAACACCGCTGTGGGCGATTTGGCAGCATACTGCCTTACGTTCGTTTTTATGAAATGGTATGGATGCCGGTCGTTCAGAAAGCAATGGCAAACTACTGAACGCACAGTTGCCCAGGAATCATAAACAGCCAAAACAATGCCTGGGTTGACTGCTACGTCTTGTAAAGGATACGCAACTAACTTTGTTTTTAAATCTGTTGATTATGGAGTAAAAATTTGGCATTTGACTACTAGGCTTTGGAGTAGTGAACACAGTTTCACAATGCCGGCATAGATGGTTCGAAGCCAGACATAGTTGTCAGAGTCTCACATGGAGTCGGTAGGAACATAAAGATAGAAGGGAACTCGAGAAGGGACATAACCCCAATACAAGGGAGACACACTCGAATGCTCGAACAATCTAGAGCCTTCGAGAAACATAGGTCAGTTCGCCTATAGATCCGTGGACACGCTGACCGCGTGCCAGGACCTGTTCCACGAGAAGCTCGAGGAGAGTTACAGCCCGTGTCCGAGACACGTTAGAGGGCAGACGCCGACTGGACATCGAACAAGCAACAGGGCTTAACTTAAGGGGGACTTGATAGATTGAACACAAGTGTATTTAGGAGTGCTACTCACTCGATAGATAGATGATAGAGTTTGTTGTAATGATTATGTATGATGGCTTTGTTATGAACTCCTATGATCATGTTCGCCACGTAGCTGGCTGCGAAAACCATTCTTCGCCAGCTTACTGTAAATAAATCATGTCAGATAGTATCAGAACGGAGTTTGTTGCCTGTATGAACCCGAGTTTCATTCCCCTAGGTATCTAGAACGTTGACAATAGTCGAATTTGGAGCAGGTGGCTTTCAGCTGATTTTAACAATCTTATAAACTTCCGTCTCCTTGGCCAAGGTGTTAACGATGTTGTTCGTAATCCCGTATAGCCACGTGGGGAAAACAGGTGCGCGATTTTCGGCAGCGGATAGCGCAGCGCTGATAACTTACAGGGGTATGTGAGCCGGTCGTTCAGAAAGTAATGGCAAAATACTGAACGTAAAACTTGCCTAGTACATCAACAGCAGCTGTAAAATGCTGGTGTTGACTGGAACGTCCTGTAAGGGATATGCAACATTAAAAACAGAAAGAACTTCTGCAGTTCAGAAAGAAATGGCAAATTACAAAACGTAAACACACCCAGAAAATAAAAATAAGTCGATACATGATAATAGCGTCGTCATGAAAGGACATCAACTAACTAGCTGCCCAAATCTGTCATATGTACCTTGAGGTGAAGGGCAGGGGGGCAAGGTCGCCTGGCTAGTGTAGTCGCTGCCAACTGTGCAGGTTAGGGTTTTTTGTTCTCCCCCCGATAGAAAAACTCCACACCTTATCGAGGATTCGAACGGGGTCCGGCATTCTAGCTACTCACTAAGCCGCTCCCTATGCAACTAACTGACATATAGATTAGCAAAGATTGTTGCCACATTATAACTGTAATCTGTTATCCACAGACAGCATTTGTAAACAAGTCGAACAGCCTGGACTTGACACCAATGGAAGAATCAGAAACACTCTTAGGTATATGCCATGCCGATAAGCGTGGGTGGTCATGTTCTGCCAGCTCACTCGATCACCAGAGTCGTGGATCAGCTCCATATTCCTGTCTCGACCATGTCTCGACCATGCCACGTGGCCAAGCCATCCAGGTATTTACTTCTCGGTCTTCCCCTTGGTCTCTTCCCTTCGATCTTGCCAGTTGTCTCCAAGTTCTCCATGTCATTTCTTCTCATAACATGCCCAAACAATTTTGACTGTCTACGGCTAATTACTCTAATCAGTTTACGATCTTCATTTGTTTCTTAAAGGACTTGTTCATTGGTTTTTCTGTCTGTCCATGGTATACTTTGCATTTGCCTCAGACTACGGGTCAGAGATGAAACCACATTTCCACAGCCATCAGCTGTTTTTCATCTTGACTGCTTATTGTCCACGCTTCTCATCCATACACAAGTATAGGTTGTATGTGGCACTTCAACACTCTTTTTCTCGTTTCAATTGATATCTTTTTATTGGTCAGTATTTTTGTCATATTGCAAAAGGCTACCTTCACAATGGCAATTCTTGTTCTAATCTCTTCAAGGTATCTTCCATCAGATGTTATGACTGTGCCGAGATAACTGTACCGATTAACTTGCTTAAGAATATGCCCATCTACTCGTATATCACATTGTGGTATTTCCTTCTTCCCAGTGACCGCCATAATATGTGTCTTCGCAATATTCAGTTCTAACCCTAGTTGTTCACTGTGTGCAACAACCGCATCTACTAAATTTTACAGGTCCTGTTCATTGTCTGCAATCAGACATCATAATATGCACTTCATCTCTGACCCGTAAATATTATATACCAAGAATCGGCACAGCCAGACGCGAGAGGTACATCGGGAAAACAAAGCACCTCGTCAACCAACACAGAACTGGCACTATTAGCCACCGGACGCTGATGCATGTGCTGGGGGGAGGATCTGAGCACCTATGGACATGTCTGGAGTGCAATGAAGATACCCCAACTGATAACTGATAACTGAAAACTGATAACTGAAATTATATACCGCATAGAAACAAACATTGGGATCTACTGTACAATCTCCAGTACAAACATTCTTTGTCGGGTGTACCTAACGATAAGGTTAAATGATAAATCTTATCCTCTTCCCTAATTTTGTTATTGAGTTCTAAATTTTTAAGCGGAGGCAAACATTTGTGAACGTACTATAAAAGCTGATATTAATAACTCAAGGGGAAATGACAGTTAGACGTGCCGAGATCGAATTGATTTTGATATTGGATTTCCAGTGATCTTTCCACGGGGCTACCAGAAATGAAGATAGAGACGACATTGATATAATCCTACAGTAAAGAAATACACGTCAGTGAAACTACAACCTCTGTACACATTTCAAAATATTAGAAGATCTGAACATTGACCCACATTTTAGGTGACCAAACTGTACCCAGGAGGCGATGCGGTCTGTTTGGCGCCAGTTCTGTTTTCTTTACTTATCCACGGTGTGGAATTGAAAGATTGATGGTATATCTAATGCTGTGAATACCTCCACATGTGAAGCACACACAAGAGCTCTCTTCAGATCTCTTTTTTGTTTGTTTTCAAATCTGACACCAAAAGGCATATGTGAGATGGAGAAAAGGAATTAAAGGAAACTGAGAAGAAGAAGAAGAAGAAGAAGAAGAAGAAGAAGAAGAAGTGCAGGAGGAGGAGGAGGAGGAGGAGGAGGAAGAAGAAGAAGAAGAAGAAGGCATTTTATATAAGTAGACTCCAGGACCATAAAGAATCGAACAAACGACAACTTTGTTCGCCCTCAGCGCTACCCCTCCAACCATCATTAATCAGGGAAGCAGTGAGAGCTACGTCAGCAGGAGAACGCATGGCCACTAATGCAGCCACAACTTCCGTATCAGTTAAGAAACAGAAACAACAATGCAGGGTGCTTCAGACAATGTAAAAAGACGCGCTATCTAATGTTTTATCGCCTCCTTGTTCCAAACTCTCCCTGTTGAGCTAATTAGGCAAATGTGGGTGTCTACCGCCTCGTTCTTGAGCCCCAGATTCGTGTTCTTACATCCCTGTAAACCTGTCTGCAGCTTTCAGATCTCCCCGACGCTTCATTCTGGTTTTACACTGATTTCCTTTTTTGATATTTATCGTTCTCTTCCCTCCGTTTGCAGGATATCATTCAGTGCCACTTTAAAGCTCTGCCCTCTGAGGGAATCGGTTGAAATGGTAATCATCTAGCCCCATGACATTGCTCAGACAGTTCGATAGTATACATATGTTCTTTTTAAAGCGCCGGAGAATGCAGAAATAATCGCACATTCGCAAAAGCGGACACATTTCATTGGCGAGTCTCTCTGAATGATTTTATATAAAACATGTTTCATGTCGTTTGCAGGACGTTGCAATCTACACCAGGTTGACTTTCTAGACAGCTGCACTTTCAGTAGTTTGCCATTGATTTCTGAATTATATTACATAGTCAACATAAAACGATGATCAGTTATCTATGGTTCCGTCGCACAGCTTCTGAGTTGAGTGGGTAGAGTAACACTGTGAGCTGTTAATTTCGTGTGGAGTGCTTTTACATCTGTCCACGGTTGTATGTAGCGTGAACTGCATGTTCAGAAAAAAAAATGGCGGCCAGAGGGTGCTGAACTGGGTTGCCTTATGCAGTAATGTGTGGCTGCTGGTTTTCTAGTGACTGCCGCTTCCATCGTCGATGAACTGTATTTTTCGTGACAGACTTTTGAGTTGGCATTCTGGCAGCGGTATTATGCATAGTATACCTGTGCGGGCTGTTGGCTTGTAGAGACTTATGTCTCTTTCACTTTTCACATGGGGCACTGAGGAGCATTTGTTTGCCATTGCTTTCTGAGCGGCCGGCTCACTTATCCCATAAGTTATCAACGCGGCGAGAACTGCTTCCAATTCTCGCGCGCTGCGTTATCCTACGTGGATAAACGCGATTACGGGGAAAGTCGTTTAACCCCTAGGCCAGGGAGACGGGCATCTACTAATATAAGAAATGTATATCTACTAATATAAGAACTGTATATCTACTAATATAAGAACTGTATATCTGCTAATGTAAGAACTGTATATCTACTAATATAAGAACTGTATATCTACTAATATAAGAACTGTATATCTACTAATATAAGAACTGTATATCTACTAATATAAGAACTGTATATCTACTAATATAAGAACTGTATATCTACTAATATAAGAACTGTATATCTACTAATATAAGAACTGTATATCTACTAATATAAGAACTGTATATCTACTAATAGAAGAACTGTATATCTACTAATATAAGAACTGTATATCTGCTAATGTAAGAACTGTATATCTACTAATATAAGAACTGTATATCTACTAATATAAGAACTGTATATCTACTAATATAAGAACTTTACATTTACTAATATAAGAACTGTAGATCAACTAATATAAGAACCTTACATTTACTAATATAAGAACTGTAGATCAACTAATATAAGAACTGTAAATCTACTAATATACGAACTGTATATCTACTAATATGAGAACTGTACAGCTACTCTACTAATATACGAACTGTATATCTACTAATATGAGAACTGTACAGCTACTCTACTAATATAAGAACCTAACATCTATCAATATAAGAATCTTACATCTACTAATATAAGAACTCTGTATTTACTAACATAATAACAGTACATCTACTAATATGAGAACTGTACGTCTACTAATATTTTTAAAATGTAGATCTACTAATGAACTCTGCATCTACTAATATAAGAACTGTACCTACATCGACCAATATAAGAACTGACCATCTACTAATATAAGAACTGTACATCTACTAATATAAGAACTTTACATCTACTAATAAAAGAGCTGTACATCTACTAATGCCGGTCTCTCTGGCTGTGGGGTTACAACACTTTCTCTCTGTAATCCCGTTTATCACGCAGAGTCTTGTTGCGGAGCGAGAGCTGAGGCGATTCGACCCCCGCTCGTGACTTGCGGGATACTGAGCCGGCCGCTCAGAAAGCAATGGCAAACTACTGAGCGTAATCTTGCCAAGAGATCAACATACAGCTGAAAGATGCTGGTGTTGACAGCTAAGTCCTGTAAAAGGATATGCTTAAAAAAAAAAAAACATCTACTAATATAATACATGTGTTCACAGGTACTGATATAAGCTCTAAAAAAGCCCCTTAAAAGTCGACGGGGTCGACTTCATTGCACACGGATTTTATCACATATGGCTCGGTCTCTTTCCGCAGAAGCGGAAAGCGTCGACAAAGCACGAACTCGGTAGCTTTAGCGACGACCCACAGAAGTCTCCGAAAAATTTCACTCGTGAACCGAAGGACGCGGCCCGGAATCGAACCCACAACCTTCGGAGCCCGATTCAAACGGCTTTACCACTTCGCCACGGAGACTCCCAAGAGTGAAATAAGCTCTAGGAAGACAAAAGCAAATCATATATTCTATAACACACTATTCACCAGAAAGACTACAGTTGTTAACAATGCCGGGTTTTGAAGAACTACCTGTACAACTGGTCGACTGATAGCGATAACTATGTGTAAGAGTTAGTTCAACAACTTCAACACTTTACAACTTTGTAATGATGAATAATTATTTTGTTCATTTATTTAACTGTCGGACCAATATGGTCTAAAGTAGTGGTTCTCAACCGGTGGGGAATTCCCCCCCCCCCCCCCCCCCACAGGGGGAATTTTAGGGTTTTCAGTGGGGGAATTAAGTTTATTTCAAGATCGCGTTGATACAAGAACCGATTACTTGATATTGTTTTTCCCTTCATACTATACGGTTTTGAACGTCTCACCCTTCTAAAATTCATTTAATAAAGTAAGTAGACCCACACATTACGTTTTATGTGGACGCCTAGACATGTTTTAGTATGAGCAATTAAATTTAGATTCCATTATTACGTATACTGTGTCGGAGCGGGGGCGGGATTGTTAGGTAGGAAATACGAAAGGGGGGAATGACGTTCTGAACATATGGTAAAGGGGGGCACTGGCCAAATTTTTAGGTAGGACATACGAAAAGGGTGGGGGTGGGGGGGGGGGGAAATGACGTTCTGAAAATATGGTGAAAGGGGGTACGGGCCAAAAAAGGTTGAGAACCACTGGTCTAAAGGTTTGGACTGCGTCTGGCCCTGCAGCCAGCAGGGATAGGATCAGCTAGCCTCTCCCAGGACGGCTGAAAAGTGAAAATTAGTAGCCTGCCGATGACCCGCAGACTACACAAGTCAAACCCACCTTCACGCTGTGTAGACTGGGAAACCACGACCGCGATGTCAAGGGCTAACGGGGATATGGCTCTCCATAGGTGATGGACTCCCTATGGTCAGATTTTTGTCCTAAATCTGCGACTGGCCTAGCAAGCCGGCAGGGGATCTTCATACTGCTCGTGAAAAAACTAAGAAGTATAAACGGACTGACCCAAACAGATATAGACCCGGCAATGTTAATGGACTATGAGATAGATCGGCGCATTTTTGCTCTTAGACAACTTATAGAAAAACCAATCGAATTCAATGAAGCACTCAACTTAACCTTTGCCGATCAAGAAAAGGCATTTGATAAAGTAGATAGAAACAAGTTGTGGAAAATCCTTAAACAATATGGAGTGAGTACACTGTAACAAACCTATGTAGTAGCTTAAACAACAACAATGAATGCATAGTGAGTGCAACTAGAGGACACTCAGAACCCTTCACCATAAGATCCGGAGTACGACAAGGTTGTGTCCTGTCCCCTCTCTTCTTCATAACACATATAGACAACATATGAAAAGAAACCAGCCAAACAGAGACCACAAGAACACCGCATGACGAGAACACAGAAGAAGAACACTCTCCAAATCTAACCATTAGAGAACTCCTGTTTGCAGACGACCAAGCACTAATAGCAAAATCAGAAGCTGAATTACAAGACCACGTGAATAGTTTAAACGAAATGTGTAGGGAACATAAAATGAAACTTAGCACAAGTAAAACAGAGGTAGTGACTGTAACTAAAGAAGAACAAACAACAACAATTCACCTAAACGAACATCCCTTGAAACAAGTAAAGAGTTTCAAGTACCTAGGAAGTATAATATCATCAAATGGCAAATCAGAAGACGAGATCAAAAATAGATGCAATAAGGCAAACCAACTCATCGGACAAATTGCACCAATACTAAAGAACAAACATGTATCAATAACTACTAAGAAATCACTTTGCAACACAGTCTTCCTACCAATTCTATGCTACCAATGCCAAACCTGGACAATGACAGAAAGAGAGAACAGAAAAATCACACCAACAGAAATGCGAGTCCTGATAAGAATACTCATTGTATCAAGAAGAGATAAGATCAGAAATGAAGAAATTATGACTAAAGTGGGGGTTGTAGCTGCACTATATTTTATAAGAAGGCAGCAAGTCAAATGGTTTGGCCATGCAAGTAGGTTACCATCTAACAATATACCACAACAAGCAATGATCTACAGACCAAAGGGAAGCAGAGGAAGAGGCCGACCACGTAAACAATGAACGCAGGGAATAACAGAGTCTATGGGAATATCGATGCATGAAGCCCATAAGCGGGCACCCTGCCGCTGTTTATACTTCACCTCGACACCACAATGTACAAAAGGGACATGATGAGATGATGATGACCAATATGGCGGATATGCCATCAAGTATGCTATAATGTGCACATGAGAATATCTAACACATCACATATAGTATGCTATAATGTGCTACATGAGAATATCTAACACATCACATCTAGTATTCAATAATGTGCTATATGTGAATATGCAACTCGTGACATCTAGTATGTTATAATGTGCTTTATGAGAACATCTAACACAGCATTTCTAGTATGATATAATGAGCTACATAAGAAAATCTAACACACCACATCTAGTATTCTATAATGTGCTATTTTAGAATATGTAACACGTGACATCTAGTTTGCTATAATGTGCTACATGAGAACATCTAACACGGCACATCTAGTTTGCTATAATGTGCTACATGAGACTATCTAACACGTCACATTTAGTTTGCTACAACGTGCTACATGAGAACATCTAACACATCACATCTACTATGCTATAACGTGCTACATGAGAACATCTAACACGTCACATCTAGTATATAAAACGTGCTACATACGAACATCTAACACGTCACATCTAGTATGCCAAAACGTGCTACATGAGAACATCTAACACGTCACATCTAGTATGCCAAAACGTGCTACATGAGAACATCTAACACGTTACATCTAGTATGCTAAAACGTGCTATATGAGAACATCTAAGACGTTACATCTAGTATGCTATTACGTGCTATATGAGAACATCTAACACGTCACATCTAGTATGCTAAAACGTGCTATATGAGAACATCTAAGACGTTACATCTAGTATGCTAAAACGTGCTACATGAGAACATCTAATACGTCACATCTAGTATGCTACAACGTGCTACATGAGAACATCTAACACGTCACATCTAGTATGCTACAACGTGCTATATGAGAACATCTAAGACGTTACATCTAGTATGCTATAACATGCTATATGAGAACATCTAAGACGTTACATCTAGTATGCTATAACGTGCTATTTTAGAATATGTAACACGTGACATCTAGTTTGCTATAATGTGCTACATGAGAACATCTAACACGGCACATCTAGTTTGCTATAATGTGCTACATGAGACTATCTAACACGTCACATTTAGTTTGCTACAACGTGCTACATGAGAACATCTAACACATCACATCTACTATGCTATAACGTGCTACATGAGAACATCTAACACGTCACATCTAGTATATAAAACGTGCTACATACGAACATCTAACACGTCACATCTAGTATGCCAAAACGTGCTACATGAGAACATCTAACACGTCACATCTAGTATGCCAAAACGTGCTACATGAGAACATCTAACACGTTACATCTAGTATGCTAAAACGTGCTACATGAGAACATCTAATACGTCACATCTAGTATGCTACAACGTGCTACATGAGAACATCTAACACGTCACATCTAGTATGCTACAACGTGCTATATGAGAACATCTAAGACGTTACATCTAGTATGCTATAACATGCTATATGAGAACATCTAAGACGTTACATCTAGTATGCTATAACGTGCTATATGAGAACGTCTAACACGTCACATCAAGTCTGCATCGATAATAACATTTTGTACTGTATATGGAAAGCCTGAAAGAATTAGAAGCAAAGATTAATAATGTTATGAGAGAATAGGGGTAGGGGATGTAGGAGACAGCCTTATTTGTTTCAGGATCTACGTATCAATGGGGGAGAGGGGGGGGGGGCGAGCAAGAGGCGACTATCGTAGATACAGTGCACAATAAGTGGGTGTGCATGAGTGCGTGTCAAACTCACACGAGTCTTTCTGGCAAGGTCGATCCAGCTGATTCAGTGTAAGTACGCAGCGTAACGGTCAAGTTGGAGAACGAGGCACCAAGGGAACCAATGGGCTGGCCTCTGGAGCAGGTAATTTTGGAAAGATCAGGATCGACAAGCGAGTAATTACTGATTGAAGATAGTGACAGATAAAGAAACAGTTTAAGGATGTTCACGATGCGGAGTTAAGTAAGGCTTTGGGGAGAGGGACTGACAGTGGCTTGTTAATGCATTGATTTTCCATCTTCTGAGACCAGTTGAACAACTGTATTCCTAGTGCTTCTTTCCTGTTGGAACACTTGCGAAAACTAGAGATGTTACCGCATTTAGCATCACTTTTGCGCCAGCAGGAGAACTTTAGATAAGCTTTTTAAAAGAAACTTTAAAAACACAGAAATTTGGCAATCTGTGGAGTGGGGGTGGAGTGGATGGGGTTAGAGAATTACACATTCAAGAGAAACGTAGGCACATCGTGCTCTAGGAAACACTCTCCTATTAAATACTGACACTTTGGTGTTAGTTTACCCCAAAGGAAACCAAACATGACGCCCACCGTTGCTAACAGTGACCATAAATCATGGATCCCCGAGGGGCCAGAAGGAACAGTCTGGAAAACCTTATTTTAATGAAATGATTAGAGGTCCATACTGCTGTATTTGCTGTGGGAGACGGGGCGTCGATGAATGTGTCATAAGCCCCATAATATCATTTCTAAATTAACCATTAACCATAAACTGCAATCAGAAGATATTTAGATGAGGTGGAATTGCGTTATTGTGTTGTCTGTGCAAGTAACTTCTGTTCCACATCTATCCATCATTCCTAGCCCATCCCCCAGGAGCACGCCAGCGGCCGGCATAATCTGTCACACTGGAACGTAAAATACCGTCATTAAGTAACTCTTGATTCGGTTATTTTGCAATAGCATTAGACAAATACCTGTTGTTGACTGCCTGCGACTTATTGATACGAGTTCTCATTTTCGAGGTTTTCAATGCATAATCATTGAGAAAACAATTATTACTTACACATTACGAGGAGCGGCTGGCCTAGTGGCTAGAACACCGGATTCTCCGTCAGGTTCGAAGCCTCAGTAAGGTGTGGGATTGTTTTTTTCTTTCGGGGCATACAGAAAATCCTAACCTGCACAGTTAGCGGCGACTGCACTAGCCAGGCGGATTTAATTCCTCAGGCTCAAAGACCCTCGCTGCCATACACCGCAAGGTACAATATTGGCAGTAAATGACAGTTTGTTTTTTAAATGATGACTTACATATTTTCAGCCCATAATGATGAATCCATTCATTATCATCATCTTCCATTTTTTTTTTGCAGTCAAGCGTCGTTGGGAGGAATAATTGGCTCTCCGGCGCCCGATGGGTGGTACTGATTCCGTGTGATTGTACAGTGTCTTTGATGTCGTCAATCCAGTTTCTTCTAGGGGGCCCTCTTGCTCTGGAATCGGATATTCTTTGATAGAGCGCCAGTGCTGGTAGTTGATGGTGTTGCGTTCTAACGAGATGGTCGAACCATTTGATCTTCTGTCGTTAAAAATATTATACACTAGGTGTTGAACCTACTATCTGATAACATCATTTCTTATTCGGTCTCGGATTGTTAAGTTGGTAGCTCTCCTCATGTATCTCATCTCGCAGGTGTTGGTTTTCAGTAGGTGCCATTTGGATACTGTCCAAGTTTGAGACTAGTAGCATAGCGAGGTGTGAATATGCTATTTATTAACTGTCGTTTTGCGGACAAAGATATATTTGGATGTATATAATCCTAGGACTCATTCTTTAAAGGTGTTATCAGCAGATGGTAGTAAGATCAACTTATCCTGTAGTTCTATAAATTATGATGAGTGCTGACTTCTGCTCTCATACCTACACATGGTCCACGAGGTGATTTGAATGGATCTTGGCTAATAAATGTATGATGATATTACAACTGATGGCCAGCATACCAGTCTATAATACCACTAGATAATAAAACAAAGTGGGCTCCTTTTATAAGCAGTCCGCATTGGAGTTTAGATCATGACAGTAACAGGACTCCAGTCCTCATATAGAGCATACAGTAAGTGACACTTTATCATTAGTATAAAATTTGCAGACATGCCGATCTGTCCTTGGCTATCAAAGCTTACCGATAACTCTACATTCTCAACACTCTACCAGTATCATAACATCACTATTTACAATACCACAGTTTCAAACCAGATATTCTGCAAAAGAGTAATGAAAAAATTACAATGAGAACATTAAAATATGTGTTTGTGTTTATTTTTCATACAGTATTTTAAACTAGTCCGTCTTGATGATGATAGTGAGTGTACATAAAACATACAGTACTCAATGATCTGCGGCGGTGTTCTTTTCATAAAACACCCAGTGACTCTTATTTTTACTTTTACAATCTCACACTGTCCAGCTAGTGTATTTCATATTGACCGGAAATATTCAACACTTTAAACATTACGTGTTTAAAACACAGAGAGTGTGACTGGCTGAAAGATTTTGACTATGAATAAAGTTATGCGAGAGAAAACACAGTGTGTTGTGTTTTAAAGGACATCAGACTGTCTGACAATCGTTTGAGTGAATAAACACAAGAGACAGAACACGCGTGTTGTTATAATCATAATGATATAATCAAGACAACACAGGGTGTTTGCATGAGAAGATGAAGCAAGTGTGACATTGTTTTTATTCTAAGAAAACCCCTTTGTATTGTTTGCATATTAACATAAGTAAATCTGACACAGTTATCGCTGACAAAATAGTTATAATTTTCTGGGGGGAAGGGGGGCTGAGTGGTTTCAGGGTATGGTGTCCACCTCGAGTGCTGGAGTTCCCGGGTTCAAGCCCCGGTGAGAGCCGGGATATTTTTCACTTTGACATCTAGTATCACAATGTCCCCTGGTCTCTGGGTTGTGAGATCGGATGCCCGCGTGTATTGTTGCGCACATAAAAAAATCCCTTGGCAGTTGGAAATCGCAAAAGAGTAGCTTAACGGCGCTGCCAGGACGCTGAGATTCTCAGGATTCAGGCTTGAGTTAGGAGTAGAACG
>JACEFZ010028205.1:52500-57500 GCA_014155875.1 Cepaea nemoralis
GGAGGAGGATGGAGGAGGGAGAGGGAGGAGGGGAAGAGGAGGAGGGTAGGAGGAGGAGGGGAGAGTAGGAGAAGAAGGGAGAAGGAGGGAGGAGGAGAAGGAGGGGAGGAGGGGAGAGGAGGAGGGAGGAGGCAGAGGGAGAAGAAGGAAGGAGGAGGAGGAAGAAGGGAGATGAAGGAGGGAGAATGAGGAGGGGAGGAAGGAAAGGGAGGTGGAAGAGGAGGAGGAGGGAGGAGGAAAGAGGTAGGGGGAGGAGGAGGTAGAGGGAGGAGGAGGAGGAAGAGGAGGAGAAGGGAGGAGGAGGGTGAAGGGAGGAGGAGGAGGTAGAGGGAGGAGGATGGAGGAGGTAGGACGAGGAGGAAGAGGGAAGAGGGAGAAGAAGGGAGAAGGAGGAGGGAGGATGATGAGGGAGAAGGAGGCAGGAGGAGGAGGAGGGAGGCAGGAGGGAGAGGGAGGAGGAGGGAAGATGAGGGAGGAGGGGGAGGAGTCGGAGGGAGTAGGATGGAGGAGGATGGAGGAGGAGGGGAGAGGAAGAGGGAGAAGGAAGAGGGAGGAGGGAGGAGGGAGAGGGAGGAGGAAGAGTAGGATGGTGGAGGGAGGAGGTAGAGGGAAGAGAAGAGAAGAGGAGAGAGTTCGCCATTCCGAATTCATACTCGTCTAGTTCTTCCCTTCTACACGACTGTAGATAACTTCCTTAACATAAAAAGATGAATTGTTATTGATATTGCCGTGGCATGGAGGAATATCAGCAGCAGAGTTGATCCAAAAAACCAAAGACTGAGATCTACGGAGAGCCATGAACGCCTACGCCAGCCGGCACGGCACTTGATGATGATGATTGCCGTGTGACGATTCTGTGTAGTCACGTCATTTTCTTCCCTTTCCCTAGCGTTTTGGATCGGGGATTCTTTCATCATCATCATCATATATTTACGTACGTATTTTGAGAGGGGGAGGAGGGAGGAAGAGGAAGAAGAAAAAAAAACCTATGACAGTTGGCAGCTCTGGAATGAAAGGAAGGCGTGTAGAAAATTTCATCTCAATCGGATGGGCCGTTCGCGAACAAATAAAGGACACACGCACGCACGCACGCACGCACACACACACACACACACACACACACACACACACATACATACATACATACATACATACATACATACATACAGACAGACGATCCTAATTTATATATATATATATATATATATATATATATATATATATATATATATATATATATATATATATATATATATATATATATATATATATATATATATATATATATATATATTCACAAACGTAACATCGCGTTAAATATTCCAGGACGACAAAATGAGACTTCACAGCAACAATGCTAAGTTTGTTTCATATTACTACAATCCCATATTTTACAAGGACAGACTCATGGTCCACGGGAAAGGCAAAACACGGAACGGAGAAATCTAAGATATAAACAGCTACAATCGGTTTCCGGCCTCATTGTACAAACTAAAAACAACTCGTCACAAACCAAGAAAAAGGCCGGCTGTGCTTGCGGAATGGTAGCTTCTCAACTCGCCACGACCAAGTGAGAAAATTGTCTAAAGATAATAGAAGGAACATGCATGCAGCAGCCAGTATTTGGAAACAACCAAATCAATGACCTTACATCGTGATGTTGTCAACTGTTGACACGTGGTGTGAAGCTCTCCTGTTCGGATGAGGTGAATATGATATTCATTTAAATGTTAGATTAGTTGTGAGTCTTTTTCCCAGAAGAGGAGTTGGTAAGTAGTCGTGTTGTAAAACCATGTGGTGAGTTCTTAATAAATTAATTTAGTAGGAGGCTAATATATAATATATTTAATTGTTACAGTTTATATATATATATATATATATATATATATATATATATATATATATATATATATATATATATATATATATATATATATATATATATATATATATATATATATATATATATGAACTGTACATTAAGAAAAACCATAGTGAGTTTTATTTTTCTCCTAAAGTAAACAACTGATTTAATGTATAAGCATTAGTCCAAGTTGTACATTTATTTCTTAAGCAACTCAATCTACAATTAATAGTGCAGCTTTCCGCTGGATAGAGAACAAAATACATACACACATTGTGATTGTAACTAACTCAGAAAGCATGCTGAGGAGGGTGAGAACAGGCAAGCTTCGTGCAGAGTGGCTTGCTGCGCTTCGGAGGTCACGAGTAGCAAGCATCACCTGGATCTTTTCTCCTGGTCATACCGGTGTGCTGTGGAATGAACAGACGGACAGATTGGATGGCTTGGCAAAACTTGGTGGAGTATTGATGCATGACGAAACAGACGTGGTTGCGGCCTTGTGGGAGCACGTGTACACCTCGGAGGAGCAAATGGATCACCATAGTCTGGTAAGAATGAGGCAGCGAGGTGTGACGAGGGGATCTGGCCGACGTTCGACGCTCAGAGGAAAGGCGAGACGGACATATAATCAGATTGCTACTGGAACTATTAGTGTTGGAACTCTTCGCTGGCTGCTGAGGATGGGGACGAAGCGCTTATTGGAATGTCCTGAATGCTGTGATGTCGGTTCCTAAATCAATCAATCAGTCTACAATGATTTAGAATGGTGAGTTCTTAAGAATTTAATCTAGTAGAAACTAAATAATATTATACTCAGTTATCATAGTCATAAGATAAACTGTACATTAGGAGAAAACTACAGTGGTTTATTTTCTCCCAGCTAAACAACTTAGCTAATGTATAAACATTAGACACATGTTGAACATTTTATTTCTTAAGCAACTCATCCTACAATGAATTAGTGTAACGTAAGACTTAAGGAAACTCAGAATTCTTAGTACAGTGGTAAGTACATTTGGTGCATGTACCCACACTGGTAAGAGGAAACTCATTTAAATGTATCAGCACTGATAGAAAAATTAGTGTAATGCGTATAGTCAGTAGATTTATTTTATTTTTGACATGAGCACATGGACAAACAAATAGTTATTTTTGTAATTCATGAACATATGAGAACCAAATAGATTCTACAGGGATTATAATTTTGTGTGTTGAGTTAAAGCACCCAATTGGTGAGGCCAATGTATTTCAATGTTGTCAACCATGGGAACTAATAATATTTGTGCCACATAATAGTGTGTAATCAACCGCCATGCAAGAATTATTACAATTTATAATGCCTGAATGTGAATTGGAGTATATCACATAAATTGTATGTATTTGATGAGAGCATGTGGTGAATCATGGATTTCATGTTGCTAAATCTTGGGTGAATTTCATAAGTGTGCCTAATGATCACATGTCTATGTCATTGAAGAGCATGCTTGTGTCATATGAGATTTCCTTGTAATGTCATTCTTGTTGAATCTGTAAATGTATTCTGTTTAAAGCACCTACATAGGCATGATTGTCATTCCTACAGATATGATGTGTCTGATGAGTGATTGTGCAAGAAGATGTTTCATTGTGATATCAATGATGGTAAACATTTAAGTTATCATTGGGAAATCACATAAGTATAATTACCCACCTTACATGCCAGTATGAAGGATGTGTAATGAATGATTTCTATATGATCACCCATACCGATATGAATGTGTCTACAGACTGAGTGAAATGATCATCCACACATATGAATGATGTCTGAGATGAGTGAATTGACCCCGCATGCGCAGATGGATATGTTGACTGATGCATGAGGAGCTTGAGTGAGTGAATGAAGTTACAGGCTGAAAGAGAGGGAGTATAGGCCAACAATCAATCTATGATGTGTAATACCATGACTATCACCAGAGAACTGGTTCGGCGGAACCCATAAACTAAATAATAATTTAGTACAATCCGGCGCATAACAATACTTTTTATAAAATATCATTCATGCTATAATCATCTAGTTTTGTGCGCTAAGCATGACACAACCAATATCATACATTACGCATACTACCAGCATCTGTGTTTGTAACTGAAGCAAAATCCCACTTTGTAGTTCATGTCACTCCTGTTAACACATATGATGACTGTAATGTAATGATAATGATGTAATAATGATTATGATGATACTGTCAGAATGATGTAATGATTTCTAATGTCATAAGCATGATAATAATGATAATGATTGTAGTTTCAATGATATAAGGAAACAATGATGATGCTGATGATGATGATAATAAAATTACATCGATGAGAATGGAAGAAAACTTCTCACTTGAAGCATTTAATGAAGAAGAATACACCTGAATGCTATACAAGAATTGATACCATAATGTACTTATATTGTTTTAAGCAAATACTCATTGAAATGGGAACTGATTTTTTAAAAGCCCTTAATGGATGAGACCCTTTTCTTGAATAGAAAAAGATGAAGAGAATTAACAAGGTACAGAATGGGATGGGAAACATAGTTGTCAATTCCAAATCAATCAAGGTATTACTTAACCGGTAGACCTGAGGACATACATAGGTGAAGATGAAACTGCACGTCTGCTAGTCTAAACCTTGAACACCATATAATGGAAGATGGAATGGAGAGCAACCAATTATGTTGTGGATAACTATTTAAGAGCATCAAAACTCTTTACCTTCCACTGTTTATTTTACTAGGATCACAATTCTTTTAGGTATTTTCTTTGTGATGTTCTTGAGAAAAATATAGAACATTTCAGTTCTGATGTTCATAGTGCTGAGATTTTTAGATTTATGACGGATGCTAAAATTTCAGGTAGTGGTCATTATCCAGACCTGACTTTGTGCATGCAGCACTTTGTGAAAGTAGTAGTAGCAGCTTGACTGAATGCAGTAGCCACTTAACTGAGTGAGGCAGCTGAGATAGTGAGGCAAATACTATTTCACAGCAACTTCCTGCCAGTTTTCACCACCTTTCCAGGACAGGCATCACATATCCTTTTGTATAGGTATAGTGTGGAGGAAACACAGTGAGCCCAAATAAGTCTAACCGGAAAAAAAATAAAGAACATTC
>JACEFZ010028205.1:60000-202500 GCA_014155875.1 Cepaea nemoralis
TAAATTACAGGGCATATAATGATGATGATTATTATTATTAGATGGATCTGTTGTACAGCAGCAGAGAAGTACGTGGACATTCATGGCACGTTCAGCGGGCCGAATCTTTCAAGAAGTCAGTGATGCCTTCTATATGACCACCAGCAGAATGACGATGGAGATGATGGCAGCAACATGGCTTTCGTGTGGCTGTAATCACAGAACAATACCGACGTGTGTGTACTAAGTGATTCAATGAGCATGATTAGAAAGGTCGAGCCGGGTTCTGTACGTAGACAGTGGACTGAGTCGCTGTAGAGATCTCTTGTCCGCAGTGACACCTTCATCTTCATTCCGGGACAAGTGGGAATTAAGGGGAATAAACGACCTGATAAACCTGCTGGCTCTGCCTTCCTTGCCGATGTTATTAACGCCCTTAGAGAGATGTCGAGAGCGGAGGACACTGAAGTTAGTGAATCCACACCGTTGTCTACAATAAGAGACTCGAGAGTAAGGTTTGGCACTGCCAGACTAGAGAGGACCATCGGGAGAACGAGGGCCCTCGTTAACCAACACAAAACTGACACTCTTAGCCTCTGGAAACTGATGCAGATATTGCGCGAGGGGGGGGGGGGGGATTTGAGCACCTATGAACTTGTTCGGATTGCAAGGATGATACCCCAGCAGATAACAGATGTAATACATTTGGCACCATCAATATTGTCCCATTCTGTATGAGTACTGCTACATCACACATTACAGTAGTGTAACAGAACTTCTTCAATTTCTGAAATCCTCATCTTATAGAAGGTAGTTGTCAGGGTCTTAAACTTGGCTCGCTAACCTAACAGTGTGGGACAGTACAAGTACAACGTGATTTGACGTAAGACTCAACGACGCACCGTTCTATGGATTTATTCACATATCAAATACAGAACGATGATCACAACAATATATACTCGATACCTTCAATACACTCACATACAGCTCACAAGTCTCACTCAAGATGTCCAGACACTCGACTTTCAGTACAGATACCACACAACGCCTTTCTCTCTGCACACGTCTGTCCGAGTCGAAGTCCCCGAGCTGTCTGCCGCTAATTCGCAACTCGCCTCTCACCTCAGGTGACGTCACGAGGCATGCGTGCGTTTAGCGTCGTCCTTGCTTGACCGCTGGTCGCTTGTCAGCCAGCAGTCTTGCAGGCCGGTAACCACTATGCGCCTGGCGGCGTAACGAAGTTACTGCGTCCCTACTGGGAGCTAAGTCGCCTGGCGGGCGTAACGATGTCACTGCATCATCGTCCCCTTTCTGGACTCTGACACGCTCCCCCGGCAAATTCATGAAAGATATCATCTTTCATGTATCATATATATACATAATGGGTTAATATTTAAACCTTGTCAGAGTCGACCCTTCTATTGTTATGTACATTTCTATCAAAATACAAATAAATACACATATGCCATAGAAATATATAAGAAATGGAAGTTGCATTCAACGACATGTGGTGTTCAACCTTTAACACTTGTCAGGTTTCATCATCTCGATGGCTGATTACCTCAATTGCATGAGTGACCCAGTCAGATCGGTAGTTCCAGCTTCACGCATCTACCTCGCAGCAAATAGAAAAAAAACGTAATAATATGGTTCTTGAAACAAAAACCATCTAGCTAGACCGAAATACGACTTTATATAAGTCGTATAAAACGCTCAAACCCTGACCTTACTTGGCCAGTAGCTCTTGTGTTGGTCTGCAATGTCGGCAACCCTCTGCCATGCTAGTAGATGTCTACCTGTTGTGTCAATAGTCTGGCAACACTTGGCTATTTATACACAACACATTAGAATATACATTTCAAATTATGGCCCTTTGTGTAAGGATGTAATAACAAATAAATGAAAGGGAAATAATTTTAACATTCATGAAATACAATAATTTACAATAATTATTTTATTTCTTAGTGTCATCGCTTGAAGTTTCTTCATATTAACGAGAAAAAGTCGGTAATATGAATACATTAATCAAGATATGATTCTAAGATTACACTACATAAATAAATAAACACACAATTCGTGTATTTAATTTTATAGATTCCTACAGATTTTAGAATCGTCATAGATATTTGAACTTTTATTTGTCGTCTGCTAATTTTACTCTAAATTTGTAACTAATCCGGAAGTACACACGAACATTAAAATCAGCTGATGTTGAAGCTTGCAGAACACACTTGTTCCGGTTTGATGTAGTTACGGAAAGTATCTTTCTCACAGTTCATGTGTTCGATGTTTCACAAACCTTCTGGATTACGATTGAATGTTCATGTTGGATGTTTCACTACCGAACATTATGGATTTCGGTTCACTGCAGTGGAGTAGCTGTCAATGTTCAGTTTACACATTCATACTCGTCATTAAAATGGAATGATCCACACGCAGATGTCACTGTCAACTTGGATAGTTCGCTTAAGGTAAGTACTTGCGCGAATGTGACACTGTTCTTGTTGGTAATATATACAATTAATAAAGTTCGCTTTCTACCACACACTACACAATTATACAGGACAATCACTACATGAACTAGTAAAATAAGAACACTATTTATAATGGGGGTAATCCCTATCACAATATTGTAGACATTGCACAGCTTTTTGTGAATGGAAAAAATTATTCACTTATAAATGGCTGTGTCGGTCTGAGTGTGTACATACTGCACTCAGACATTGGTGCTTACTGGGTCGGTCGGACAACGGGACAAAAGATCGGCAATTGAATTGGATCTGCCTGGAATATGTCGGACCTCAAAGCTATAATCTTGAAGTTTAAGAGACCATCGCGCTACCATATGATTTGAGGGTACTCCTGAATTTATAAATCGTAAAGGGCTGCTGTCAGATTCCACGATAAAGTGACGTCCTAGAAGAAATCTGGACAATTTTGTTATACCTATCACTAACGCTAGGGCTTCCAACTGAGGAATGGACCAAGCCCGTTCTCTGGCCTTTAGTTTTCTGGATACGAAGTAAACGGGATGGAGTATGTTGTTGTACTCCTGCAACAAGACTGCTCCAATCGCCACGGAGCTAGCATCTGTACGCAATCTGAAAGGTAAACGGAGGTTGGGCAATTTGAGGATGAGATTATTCAAACTATTATCAGAAAAATATGATAGCACTTTTCGGAATGCAATTTGTAGGCATTCATTGTTTACAATTTTTTCTGGTTTGTCTTTGGTTAGTAAATTAGTAAACACTTCGGTCAGTTCGGAAAAATCAGGAATGAACTGCCTGTAATAATTTATTAATCCCAACAAACTTCTGACTTGTTTCTTAGTAGTCGGAAGTGAGAGTTTTAGTATCTTGGACACAATTTTATCGTCTGTCATGACAAAGCCATTGGATATTTTGTACCCCAAGAAAGTTATTTCCTGGTAGGCTATGTCTACTTTCGCAGGCTTTACAGTCAGTCCGTGCTGTCTAATACGTTCAAATGTCTGTTCTAACGTCTTAATGTGCTCTGTCATTGTCTCTGTGTGAACACAGATGTCGTCTATATAGCAAATTATGTTAGGAATGTCTACAAGAAAAAGTCGTGTCATACGTACGAATGTGGCAGGGGCATTGACTAGCCCAAATGGAAGTTTGCACCATTCGTACAGTCCCCAAGGTGTGGCAAAAGCTGTCAGATGTCTGCTCTGTTCGTCTACTGCTATTTGCCAATATCCTTTAGTCATGTCTAGCGTCGTAAAGAACCTAGCGTCTGTCAGTTCTGTCAGCAGATCGTCAGTGTTTGCCATTGGCTCCAAATCTAGAACAGTTATTTTATTTAGTTTCCTATAGTCGATGCACAGTCTTATTGTATTGTCCTTTTTGCGTACAATCACCATTGGAGATGAGAAGTCTGACTGGGATCGTCTTATGATGTTGTTTTTCTCTAAGTTGATGATTTCCTGGTGTAAATGTTCTTTGTAATGTAATGGAATGGTGTATGGTCTGCATTTTATGGGTGTGTTTGATGTGAGTGTGATGTGATGCTGTACTAATTCTGTTTGTCCTGGGTTGTTGGAAAAGATGGTGTTGTATTGCTGTATAAGCTGTTTGCAACTGTCTGTCTCTGCTTGAGTCAACTTTGGGTTGATTTTGATCTCCTTCAAGCAGTTTGTCGTGTCTAATGCAGGCGTTGGAATCTCGTCACTAGCATCGTCGTCTTCGTGATCTATTATCACTGTACAAGCTGTCGTATCGTCTTGTTCGTTTTCTCTGTTGTGGTATGGTCTTAGCATATTTATGTGAAATATGTCTGTCATAATATATATGTTTGTCTTTTATGAGGATTTCGTAGTCTACAGGTGAAATCTGTCTCGTCACTTTAAAAGGTCCCTGCCAAGAATCAGTCAATAGGTGTCTGTCACTAGGTAGTAGAAAAAGAACGTCCTGTCCAGGTGTCAAAGTTATCGTCCTGTTACCTTTGTCAGCATACTGTCTATAAGTAGCACCAGATAGTTTTAGTGCATTCTTTGCAATAACACAAGATTTGATGATTCTTTCACGCAATGATGTGACATATACGTATGATGATATGGGTTTAAGTACTGGAGTAGAATCAGTTAACATTTGGTGATAAATGGTCAATGGGCCGCGTGGTTTGGCACCATAGATAAGTTCAAAAGGAGAGAAACCGGTACTAGAATGAGGTACCTCGCGATAAGCAAAAAGAATAGCTGGTAGATATACATCCCAGTTATTGTGGTGCTCTTGCGTTACTTTGGCAAGCATGTGCTTTAGATCCCCGTTAAATTTTTCCACAATTCCACTACTGTGAGGATGGTAAGGGGAATTGAAACATTGCATTACTCCCAACATTTTGGTGAAAGCTTAGGTAGATGCGGCAATAAACTGAGTGCCCCTATCAGATTGGATAGTATCTGGAAAACCTATCCTAGAAAAAATATGGAAGAAAACTTCCATTATATCATTGGCAGTAATGTTCTTTAGCGGAATCGCTTCTGGCCAGCGACTACATTGATCAATGACAGTTAGAATATATTTATTCCCTTTAGTTGTTGTATGATTAAGGGGGCCCACTATGTCAACAGATAGTTTTTCAAAAGGTCGACTGGCTAAGTCAGTAACTTGTAACTTTGCCTGTGGGTTTTTTCCATTTTTTACCAGTTTTTGGCAGGTGTCACAACTTCTGCAATATTCTTTAATGTCATTGCAAAATTTTGGCCAATGGAACTGTGTCAATAACCTTGATCTGGTCTTAACGTATGCCATGTGCCCTGCAAGAGGTATATCGTGAGCAAGATGCAAGGCTTGCTTGCGATAATATGTTGGCAAAACAGTTTGCTCTGTTGTATTGTCACCTTTGGTGTAATACCTGGTGAGTATATCATTTTTCATAGCAAAATGCCATTTTGCATTCTTTGTTACCTTTGGCTTTTGGCCGATCAGATTAAAGTATTTTGACAATGAAGGATCAGCTTTTTGAGCTGTTACAAATGTTTCCTTCATGGTGTTAGTAGGTAGTGATTCTGGGCTAAGCATTTGTATAGCCTCAGTTTGATTACTTTCATCTCGCACTCTAGCAGTAGATCTCGTTACTGCGTTCACACATTCAATGATATCAGATGATGATGGAACAATGTTATCAATGATGTCATGAGAACTTAGTGCTACATTAGCTACATTTACAATACAATCAATAGGTGGTGTGACATTTTCAATGACATTGGATGGTGATGTCATGGTATCATCAATACATAGAGATGTTATGTCATGAGGTTTATTATTCACCTCTGGTAAATTTCCAATGATTACATCACACACTGGGTTTGTTAATGCAGCACACTTTACTTTCCCAGTGAGGAAAGGTGTTTCAATATATGCCCATGCTAATGGGTATTTCTCAATATTGCCTGAGAATGTTCTGCATGTTACGTGCCTGCCTGTATAGTCTGTAGGCATTATGAACGTTCTCTTTAGACCAATAAGTGAACTGCCTGTGTCACGAAGGACTGTAGCTGCCTTGCCATTCACATATCCGTGATGGATGATTATCTTGCCTTTTGAATCTACTACCAAATTAGCTTCTTCATTGGCAATAGGGATGGTGTGACCGCATGTTAAAATACCATCTTCATAGAAGGTGTTACAAACAGAGCATTTATTTGCGCTAAATATGTCAAAAGCCTGTGCTGAGTTCACAGGGTGTTTTTCTGGCTGTTCTTCGTCTGACGCCGAACTGTCAAACAAGGCGGCATTTGCTTTGTTGGTCATGTGCCTACCTTTACAATCTTTTCGATGGTGTCCGTACGCCTTACAGAGGAAACATTTATGCAAACTTCTGAAGGATTTACGCTCCTGATCTTGTCTGTTTACCATGTTTAATAGGTACGTATGGTATCCTGGTTGTTTATCGCACATTTCATTCTGATTATGTGAAAATTTACAATAACTACAATGCTTAAACTTCTCAGAGGTAGGCCTTTGAGGTTTCTGCCTACTGTAGGGTTTGTCATAGTTAGCCGCTGCTACTAAGTTAATGTCAGTAGCTTCAGTGGCAAAACAATGTTTGTTGGCTGTGTAGTACGCCGAACCCCGTCTTTCAATCGCATCCACACTAGTGCATTCATTCTCTAACAAGAATTTAGAAAATGCTGAAGGAATAGATGATACAATTTTGTCTCTAATGATCAGATCTTCTAATTTCTGATAATATTTGTCGATTTTGGCTGCTGAAGTCCATTTGGTGAATATATCTCGGACTAAGCAGAGGTAATCAGAGAACTTTTGAGTCGGTTTTGGGCTCAACTTACTGAATTGTTCTCTGTAACCTGCCTCGTCTAACATAAAATGTGCCATAATCTTAGATTTCAGATAATGGTAATCTTTTCTGAGGTCTTTGGGGATGGTTTCAATGACCTTAAGAGGTTCCCCTGACAAACTCCTCATGTAAACAATATTCCATTCAGACAGTGGAACTTGGTAATGTTCCATTAAAGTTTCAAAATTTTGGGTAAAAGCTGCAATGCAGTCACCCGAGGTATAATTACGTACAATACCTTGATATTTCTTGTACTGGTTTTCTTTCTCCAGTCTCTCAGATTTCTTAGACTCTTTATTAATCGCAGTCTCAGTATCAAGTTGTTTCATTTTCAACTGTAACTCCAGTTCTTCTCTCTTACTCTGAGCTGCTATTTCTGTCTTCTTCAGTTCACTGTCTATCTCAGCTTGTTTTGTCTTTGCAGCCAGTTCTACTTCTGCTTGCTTTAAAGCTCTTTCCGCTGCTCTTTCATTACGTTCAGCAGCTTTCTCCTGTACTAGTAGGTATTCAGAGTATTTATTCTCACTCAACTTTGTTAACTCATCACCTGTTAACTTTAATTTTAAACCCATATCGATGAAATCAAATAATGAAGACATGATGAAAAATGTCAATGAAATACCAGCCACACGAAATATGTTATAAGTGGTTAGTAATAAACAATTTACAATTGATTTCTATTGACAACACGTGCCTCAAATTGCTTCCTTAAAGTATAGAAAAAGAAAAATATACTCAAGTACCCTCGGTGCAGTGAAGAATGGTTGGAAATCGGGCTAGGAACTGTAGGGTCGTTACTTCGAGAACACAAATGACCTCTACGGCAAGGTTTCGGATGGTACGGAAAAACCTGCTTTATTTTGGAGGAAAATAAATTAGCGTCTATTTGTTGGTGTGTGGCTGCTTGTCACTAAGTGTTGATTAGGTTTGTATGGCGTCGAGTGTAGTTGTAGGTCGTAAGTTTGTCTGTCAACAATTTTTTTTTTCAAAACACAAGTCACTTTCTTTCCAAACTTTTTGCTTCCGACAACTCACTTCACAAAGACAATCTACAAGTATCTCAACACTCTACAACATTGATGACACATCACTTACATCAAGATGACATTCAGTAAGGACATAGACATCAAGTTTACAAGATGGCGACAAGGTCAAAATGGCGACAAGATCACAATGTCGACAAGGTCAAAACGGTGACAAGTTTACAAATCACAAATGTTTTACACGTTTACAAGATGAAACAATATGTATGCACTGTACGTTTACAAATAGTCTTACACATGTTTAAACAATGTAGTTACTAATCAAAATGAGCCTTCCATGATCACAATACATGTACTATAAAGTTTGACAAAAATGTTACGTTCACAAACTCTAGTTTCAAATCGTTACTCACATAAACACGTTCATTTTAAAGCCGAACGAATGCCACCACGTCCACACTTGTCAGGGTCTTAAACTTGGCTCGCTAACCTAACAGTGTGGGACAGTACAAGTACAACGTGATTTGACGTAAGACTCAACGACGCACCGTTCTATGGATTTATTCACATATCAAATACAGAACGATGATCACAACAATATATACTCGATACTTCAATACACTCACATACAGCTCACAAGTCTCACTCAAGATGTCCAGACACTCGACTTTCAGTACAGATACCACACAACGCCTTTCTCTCTGCACACGTCTGTCCGAGTCGAAGTCCCCGAGCTGTCTGCCGCTAATTCGCAACTCGCCTCTCACCTCAGGTGACGTCACGAGGCATGCGTGCGTTTAGCGTCGTCCTTGCTTGACCGCTGGTCGCTTGTCAGCCAGCAGTCTTGCAGGCCGGTAACCACTATGCGCCTGGCGGCGTAACGAAGTTACTGCGTCCCTACTGGGAGCTAAGTCGCCTGGCGGGCGTAACGATGTCACTGCATCATCGTCCCCTTTCTGGACTCTGACAGTAGTGGTGTGGTACTTTGTAATTATGGGACCAAGAAATCTAACCAGATACACCCCCCCCCCCCTCTCACGTCAATCCACGAATCAAATATCGAAATTAATTTTACATCAATGCTAAATATATAATTATAAAATTGATACATAAACATATTCAAATAATCAGCGTCATGAATGCGTGTTAGTAAATCTGGGCAATGTAGAGGAATATGATGTTGTTGTTTTTTTTTTTTTTGGGGGGGGGGGGGGGGGGGGTAAGAGTCCAGCTTGGGGTTTATGGCGACACACAGCAACAGTTGTCATACAAGAACTTTGAGTCTTGAAGAGTAACGTATAAGGTTTTAGTTGTTGTAGGCAAAATAAGTGATAATCCCTCAACTCTAATAATGTACTATTTGTCCACTACTGTCTTGGAAAATAGACATTAAGTTAGGCATTTGTTGCTGCAGGCGAAGTAAATACGATACTACCAACAACCCGCTCTCAATGTGCCATAGCAGAAAATTGACGTAGAACGGAACCCCGTTTAAGGAACTCTTGTGTATAAATCTTCCGTGTGTTGTTAGGGCCGAATTATTTCTAATTCTGTAAATTAATTCCAAACGTATCTGGTGTTGGCGTCTTTAAACAAATTATAATTAAGCAGAAGACGATATTTAAGGTGACTTCGTCACACACCATTTAAACAAGGAGTTGAGTCTCTTATGTTATCGAAGTATCTCAATTGTTCGACTTTTGATATATAAATAGACATATACCTGGGTATCTGGGGCACAGTTCATTTAGATTTGAATATAACTTTGACTGACTATTTTAATGCTGAACAAAAGTTTCCAATTACTTAAGACTAGATCATGTACGTACATCAACCTTTTCGATTATGAATTAAAACGTATACATCAATCTACATTTTAACAACTTGCAATCGCCTGAAAAGAGACTACTTCAAACACCAGACCTAGTTTCTCAAAGCGCATAGGCTGATTTTGTGAGTTGGAGCAAGACATTATTTGTAAGAATTTTTTGGTGTTGGAGGTGTAAGATACAAGTACCCACATTTTCTAACTAACTACCACTTTTTGTACTTTGCTATTTTAGTTTTGCTTATTATACTAGCTTGTGTTTTTGTGATGTATCTTTGCTGATGTAGGGTTTCTACCCGTAACGTCGGTACCGTCACTTCTGATTGTGTTCTTGCACAGCTGACCTTTTCTACATTCGGTTTGCGTTCATGTCTTCATTGTAGTATTACCGTTTAACCTCAGGTCAACGCTTTTCATTTTACTATAACCAGCAAAGGAAACAAGAACCATACACATCCAGAAACATCATCGAGCTGTGTGACAGGACGCTCATCTCATCAACCCATAATCACATGTCATAGATTAAGACAATTGATAAACGATGGCAATTAGGCCGGTAACGATGCCGGTGATCATGAAAATGATGATGAGACCAATATAAACGATAATAATGTGGATTAAAAAAAATTTCCACAAACAGATTCAATGGCTTTCTTTAAATAGTACTTTCATATTTAAATGAAGTGGACAATAACTTCTGACGTCATGGATGGTGACAATGATCTCATAAACGCCCACTGGTTTTCATTATCGATGCAATCAAATGTGAAGGCCATAAATCACATTTCTTTGCTGCGATCGTGTAAGTCCATCTGTTTATTCCATAGCTCCGTGGTGACTATGCTTTGAATGGTTTTCTTGATAACAGAAAGATTCCGTTTAAAATGTGAGATTAACTCAGGGGTAGCAATTGCTCCGCAATTAAACAATACCTGTGCCTGTGTGTTTTAAGTATTTCAGCCAAAGAATTATTCATGTATTCATGTCGTATGATATGTAACGCTGCAGTAACCACATGACCGAGGTGCAGCCAAATATGCAAGGCAAAAATAGCAACGAACATATAGTTGTTGCTTCTGTGTTGAAATTAACTAAGGGAATACAATGTTTTGAGAAGTATACGTTTCGTGTGTGTGTGTGTGTGTGTGTGTGTGTGTGTGTGTGTGTGTGTGCGTGCGTGCGTGCGTGCGTGCGTGCGTGCGTGTGTGTGTTTTATTTTTTCTATGTACGCGTTGTCAGTTCGCTACTATTCGTAATGTCCGTGTTACATTGGCCATTTTCAATAATTGTTTGGCAACTGTAGATGTAGCTGAAACGAGTTGCAGTCTTTCAGTATTTGCATAAATGTCACTTACCTATCTACCCACGTACGCACGTACACACGTACGTAGGTAGATAGGTAGACACCTACCTACGTATGTACGTACGTACCTACGTACCTAACTACATACATACCTACCTACCTACCTATCCGTCCATTCGCCTGTTCGTCCATCCGTCGGTCCGTATCTGTCTGTCTGCCTGTTCGTCCATCCGTCGGTCCGTATCTGTATGTCTGCCTGCCTGCCTGCCTGCCTGTCTATCTGTCTGTCTGTCTGTCTGTCTGTCTGTCTGTCTGTCTGTCTGTCTGTCTGGCTGTCTGTCTCTTTCTCTGAGCGTCTGCATGTGTATATGTCTCACACTAGATGTTTATTTTCTCATTATGTAACGAACCAAAAAAAAATGATGTTGATAAATGAACGACGCAAAATGACAGCAATTCTAATAGAAAGACAAGATGCTATAACATTAAAAAAGAACATTTTCTTAAGCGTGTTATTATTTAGCTGTTTTGCAGGGAAGAAGTATTGTTTGATAGTTTTGTAGAGATTATAAAAAGATTGATTAATTGTAATAGTTAAGAAGATGGAACATAAAAACAAGCTATTTATGATTACTGATTACACGAAGCATAAAAGTTAAGGAACCAATGTTTATTAACGTTCTGCTTCTGCCTATTTAATTTATGTTTTGTAAATGAAGGAGGGGAAGGGGGTGGAGAAGAAAACCTGTCGTCAGCATAAATATTTCTACCAAAATAGTATTCTCAGAAGACAAAACCATCAAGAAATATACTACAGGATCACAAGGCAAAGCAAATATTCTGAACATGAGATGAACACATAAATGACGTACAGTTTGAGGCAGGTTCACAATTTCCAGGAATATCTAGTCGAAGGTTCGAAACCATACGCGGGCGACTGGCATGCAGATCACTTTGATTTTTGTGGCATGAGGTATCGACCCTTCAGAAACTAATGTCAAAATACTGAACGTGTTGTTTGTCCATCAAGAATGATGATGCCCATTCATTTCATTCAGTGGGGTTGAAAGTATGGAGCGGTGAGTTCTAAGATGGCTGATAAGGCCTATTTTGGCCCGAAATGTTCTTTGACAATGTGGACAAAGATTGTTTGACGTTCCAGAAGGAGGATCTCCTGCAGTGGTTTTTCTGTCCAGCATTTTCTTCACAGCTCTTGCAGTCCTGGTTGCTTCACAAGTGACTGCACCCTTTATGTAATGATGTACGCCACGAATTACGCCAGTGTTTCCCAATTTGGGGCCCACGCCGCACAGAGGGGCAATTCGATTGTTAAGGGGTGCAATTCGAAAATGGAAGAAATCGGCTGGATATAAATAACAAATCGGGGAGACTTGAGACTGAAGTTAACTAAATTGGAACCGGACATAACATATCTTTGCAGCAAGCATCAAGTGCAAGAATCTCTTCTTCTTCTTCTTCTTCTTCTTCTTCTTCTTCTTCTTCTTCTTCTTCTTCTTCTTCTTCTTCTTCTTCTTCTTCTTCTTCTTCTACTTCAGCATTCCGAGCCATTGAGGTTCTGTGCTGCAGATACAAGCCGTCTCCATTCGTCTCTATGGTTGACCTTCTCTTGCCAGTCGCTGATTACAAGTGCTTGTAGGTCTGTATGTATATTATCTCTCCACAGTCGTCTTGGTCTACCTCGGGGTCCACGGTCATGTATTTCCTGAGTGTAAGTGAGTTTTGTTTCCCTATTATCTTCCATTCTTTCTATATGCCCCAGCCATTGCAGTCTATTAGCCTTCATGATACCAATGATTATCGGGGACTTAAACAAATCATAAATGTCTTTGTTGCTTCTTCTTTTCCACTCTCCACTTTGTGTATCCCTAATGGGCCGAAAGATGCGTCGTAAGACTTTGTTCTCAAAGGTTTGTAACAAGGCTTAGTCTCCTTTAGTTGTACTCCAGATTTCAGAGCCATACAGCACAACTGGGCTGATCAGTGTTTTGTATATTGTGATCTTGGTGTTGCGACATAGCGCATTTGATTTTAGCAACCAAATGTGTTGTGCTGGTGCTCTCGTTTCATTGACTTCAGTTCTTTAAAAAACTTTCTGGATTCGTTTTTCTGGTGATTAGTTTCCATATCTTTGATTGTATTGCTTATATATTCTCGCTTCTGCTGCCGAACTATTTGTGTAGCCTCTTTACATTCAGTTCTATATTGCTCTTCATTTTGAATGTTATTGATGTCATTTAGCCATAACTGTCTGGCACTCTTTTTTCTAATGACTGCTTCTTCTCATTTTTGATTGAACCATCTGTTCTTTCTATGCATGTTAACACACCGAGACATTCTTTTGCGGTGGTTTGAAATGTATTCTTGATGTTCAACCAAGTTTTGTCAACGCTTTCCTCCAACTGGTTTTGTAGAGTTTCAAGTTTACATTTTATTCCATCTGTAAATTTTTCTTTGACTGTAATTTCAGTGGTTTAGTATAGAAAGCGCTTTTAAGTTTTATTTTAAAGTTTCCCCCAACGAGGAAGTGGTCGCTGTGACAAGGATTTCACTAAATTTAAATAATAAATATTTAATAATAATTAAAATAATATAGTAAAATCTTTCATTAAAATTATTTTGTGCTTGAATTTCAGTTGTCCATTATATTTTTTGAAAATTTACTTACTGTGTTTCCTCAATAATGTCCTAGTGATATCTTCCTAAAACCTATAATTCAAGATTCTTTAGTGAGCATTTCAATTTTTGAATGTTAAAATTTATGTATATGTTGGGGGGGGGGGGGGGGGGGGGGGGGGGGGGGGGGGGGGGGAAATAAGAATTTTAGAAATGCTTAGGTGGGGCATGGCACAAAAAAGGTTGGGAATCACTGAATTACGGTCTCTAACAGAAGTCTCCCAGGTGTCAAGATGAATTCCAAAAGCTTTCAGTGAGATTTTCAGAGTGTCTTTAAGGCGTTTCCTCTGGCCGCCTTGGGAACGTTTAACCCCAACGCGTCTCGCCGTAAAAAAATTGTTTAGGGAGCCTGTGATCTGGCATACGAGTTAAGTGACCAGCCCAGCGAATCTGATTTTTCATTAGTAGAGTGGTTACTGGGCATGGACACTCTTTCTAGAACTTCAGTGTCTGGGATCTTGTCTTGCCATTTAATCTTCAGTAGCTTCCAAAGGCAGACTGTGTGGAAGTGGTTTAATTTCCTGTCGCTGATAAACAGTTCATGTTTCACAAGCATATATCAGTGTGGATAATACAACTGTTTCATAGACTTTCAGCTTTGTTTTCAGGCTTATTCCTTTGCTGTCCCATACATTATTGTACATTCTGCCAAAGGCCGCGCTGGCCTTGGAGATTCTTGCATTCACGTCGCCATCAATTGTGGCAGCTTGTGACACAGTGCTGCCAAGATAGATGCATTTGTCCACAACACTTAGTCTATGATCGTTCACTGTGATATTCGGCACGGTCTGATTATTCCCTGGAGCTGGCTGGTACACAACTATAGTCTTCTCCAAGTTGATATTGAGCCCAACGTTGGCACAAGCATATGAGAAAGCTGAAACATTGCGTTGCATGTCTGCCTCTGAGTTGGCATATACAGTGCAATCTTCAGCAAACAGAAGTTCTCTGCCGGTGTCGCTGTTAGTTTTAGTTTTGGTTTTCAGCCTTCTGAGATTGAACAACTTTCCATCCATGCGGTAGTTGATGTCTATTCCAATGTCATTGTTCTCGAATGCATTCGTCAGCATAGCTGAAAACATGAGGTTGAACAGTGTTGGTGCCAGGACATATCCTTGCCTCACTCCATTGGTGATAGGAAAGGGCTCAGACAGTTCACCATTTTCCTGTACTCTTGCCTGCATACCATCATGAAATAGCCGCACTATTTGGACAAACGTTTGTGGACAGCCATATTTCGGCATAATCTTCGACAGTCCTTCTCTGCTGACTGTATCAAAAGCCCTGGTAAGGTCAATGAAAGTGGAGAACATTTCAGAGTTCTGTTCCTGATATTTCTCTTGCAGCTGCCTTGCAGCGAAAATCATATCAATAGTTCCTCGTTCTTTTCTGAAGCCACATTGACTCTCAGGGAGAAAACCTTGATCGAGATGGGCCGTGAGGCGATTGAGAAGAATTCTAGCGAGTATCTTCCCTGCAATTGAAAGCAAGGAGATTAGGTTTCCTTTTCGTTTGTAAAGGTGGACTATTGACGGGTCCTTGAAATCTTGTGGCATGGTCTCGTTCACCCATATGTTTGTAAAGAATTGGTGAAGCTGCTCTATTAGGACCTGGCCCACCTGCCTTGTATATCTCTGCTGGGATGGAGTCAGGACCAGGCTCCTTTCCACTGGAAATTTGCTGGATGGCTTTGTTTTGTTCCACTATGGTTGGTAGGTCATCAAGTGTATCATAAGTGGGAACTTGAGGAAGGCAGTTGATGGTTTCATCATCGAAGAAGGAAGTTGCTTTTAAGATGATGCTGAAATACTCTGCCCAGCATTGAAGGATTTCTTTCTTATCGGTGACCAATGTTCCCCCATCTGCACTGAGGAGGAGAACTATGCCTGGTGATAGAGAACCGTAGACCGCTTTCAGTGAGTCGTAGACGGTTCTCATATCATGTGTGTCAGCAAAGCCTTGAATTTCATCAGCGTTGTTGCTCAGCCAAGAGTCCCACATGTGCCGACATTTCTGCTCCACTACTTTCCGAATGTTATTGAAGGCATCTTTTTTTTTTAGGTTTACTTCGGGTCATTCAAATGTGCCTTGAGGAGAAGATGTTTCTTGGCCAGCAATTGGTTGATGTCTTCAGAATTTTCATCAAACCAGTCTCCATGCTTTCGGGTGGGGGTGGGGGGATGGGGGGGGGGTGGGGGGGTGGGGGGGTGCTGGACCCAGGATTTCCATAGCAGTGTTGTAAATCATGTCCTTTGGAGCTCTTCACCCTGTTTCCGCATCCTGTTTAGCTGCAGCATTTGGCTTGAAGCGGTCTTCGAGCATACTGAACGTAAAATAACCTAGTTAATCAAAAACAGCCAAGCCATGGCGGGATTGATTGCTACGTACTGTAAAGGGCATGAAACTAAAGTGAACAAACTGTGGAACAAAACTGGTCAGGCGACAGCAACCTTCACTTCGGGGGCTGCGTGGTCTCGAGGTACGGTGTCCGCCTCGAGAGCTGGAGGTTCCGGGTTCAAGCCCCCGTGAGGTCCGGAATTTTTTAACGTGGACTTCTAGTAATAAGAATTTCCCCTGGTTCTGGATAGTGAGATCGGACGCCCGTGTGTATTGTTGTCTCTGGGTAGTGAGATCGGACGCCCGTGTGTATTGTTGTCTCTGGATAGTGAGATCGGACGCCGGTGTGTATTGTTGTCTCTGGGTAGTGAGATCGGACGCCCGTGTGTATTGTTGTCTCTGGGTAGTGAGATCGGACGCCCGTGTGTATTGTTGTCTCTGGGATAGTGAGATCGGACGCCGTGTGTATTGTTGTCTCTGGGTAGTGAGATCGGACGCCCGTGTGTATTGTTGTCTCTGGGTAGTGAGATCGGACGCCCGTGTGTATTGTTGTCTCTGGGTAGTGAGATCGGACGCCCGTGTGTATTGTTGTCTCTGGGTAGTGAGATCGGACGCCCGTGTGTATTGTTGTCTCTGGGTAGTGAGATCGGACGCCCGTGTGTATTGTTGTCTCTGGGTAGTGAGATCGGACGCCCGTGTGTATTGTTGTCTCTGGGTAGTGAGATCGGACGCCCGTGTGTATTGTTGTCTCTGGGTAGTGAGATCGGACGCCCGTGTGTATTGTTGTCTCTGGGTAGTGAGATCGGACGCCCGTGTGTATTGTTGTCTCTGGGTAGTGAGATCGGACGCCCGTGTGTATTGTTGTCTCTGGGTAGTGAGATCGGACGCCGGTGTGTATTGTTGTCTCTGGGTAGTGAGATCGGACGCCCGTGTGTATTGTTGTCTCTGGGTAGTGAGATCGGACGCCCGTGTGTATTGTTGTCTCTGGGTAGTGAGATCGGACGCCCGTGTGTATTGTTGTCTCTGGGTAGTGAGATCGGACGCCCGTGTGTATTGTTGTCTCTGGGTAGTGAGATCGGACGCCCGTGTGTATTGTTGTCTCTGGGTAGTGAGATCGGACGCCCGTGTGTATTGTTGTCTCTGGGTAGTGAGATCGGACGCCCGTGTGTATTGTTGTCTCTGGGTAGTGAGATCGGACGCCCGTGTGTATTGTTGTCTCTGGGTAGTGAGATCGGACGCCCGTGTGTATTGTTGTCTCTGGGTAGTGAGATCGGACGCCCGTGTGTATTGTTGTCTCTGGGTAGTGAGATCGGACGCCCGTGTGTATTGTTGTCTCTGGGTAGTGAGATCGGACGCCCGTGTGTATTGTTGTCTCTGGGTAGTGAGATCGGACGCCCGTGTGTATTGTTGTCTCTGGGTAGTGAGATCGGACGCCCGTGTGTATTGTTGTCTCTGGGTAGTGAGATCGGACGCCCGTGTGTATTGTTGTCTCTGGGTAGTGAGATCGGACGCCCGTGTGTATTGTTGTCTCTGGGTAGTGAGATCGGACGCCCGTGTGTATTGTTGTCTCTGGGTAGTGAGATCGGACGCCCGTGTGTATTGTTGTCTCTGGGTAGTGAGATCGGACGCCCGTGTGTATTGTTGTCTCTGGGTAGTGAGATCGGACGCCCGTGTGTATTGTTGTCTCTGGGTAGTGAGATCGGACGCCCGTGTGTATTGTTGTCTCTGGGTAGTGAGATCGGACGCCCGTGTGTATTGTTGTCTCTGGGTAGTGAGATCGGACGCCCGTGTGTATTGTTGTCTCTGGGTAGTGAGATCGGACGCCCGTGTGTATTGTTGTCTCTGGGTAGTGAGATCGGACGCCCGTGTGTATTGTTGTCTCTGGGTAGTGAGATCGGACGCCCGTGTGTATTGTTGTCTCTGGGTAGTGAGATCGGACGCCCGTGTGTATTGTTGTCTCTGGGTAGTGAGATCGGACGCCCGTGTGTATTGTTGTCTCTGGGTAGTGAGATCGGACGCCCGTGTGTATTGTTGTCTCTGGGTAGTGAGATCGGACGCCCGTGTGTATTGTTGTCTCTGGGTAGTGAGATCGGACGCCCGTGTGTATTGTTGTCTCTGGGTAGTGAGATCGGACGCCCGTGTGTATTGTTGTCTCTGGGTAGTGAGATCGGACGCCCGTGTGTATTGTTGTCTCTGGGTAGTGAGATCGGACGCCCGTGTGTATTGTTGTCTCTGGGTAGTGAGATCGGACGCCCGTGTGTATTGTTGTCTCTGGGTAGTGAGATCGGACGCCCGTGTGTATTGTTGTCTCTGGGTAGTGAGATCGGACGCCCGTGTGTATTGTTGTCTCTGGGTAGTGAGATCGGACGCCCGTGTGTATTGTTGTCTCTGGGTAGTGAGATCGGACGCCCGTGTGTATTGTTGTCTCTGGGTAGTGAGATCGGACGCCCGTGTGTATTGTTGTCTCTGGGTAGTGAGATCGGACGCCCGTGTGTATTGTTGTCTCTGGGTAGTGAGATCGGACGCCCGTGTGTATTGTTGTCTCTGGGTAGTGAGATCGGACGCCCGTGTGTATTGTTGTCTCTGGGTAGTGAGATCGGACGCCCGTGTGTATTGTTGTCTCTGGGTAGTGAGATCGGACGCCCGTGTGTATTGTTGTCTCTGGGTAGTGAGATCGGACGCCCGTGTGTATTGTTGTCTCTGGGTAGTGAGATCGGACGCCCGTGTGTATTGTTGTCTCTGGGTAGTGAGATCGGACGCCCGTGTGTATTGTTGTCTCTGGGTAGTGAGATCGGACGCCCGTGTGTATTGTTGTCTCTGGGTAGTGAGATCGGACGCCCGTGTGTATTGTTGTCTCTGGGTAGTGAGATCGGACGCCCGTGTGTATTGTTGTCTCTGGGTAGTGAGATCGGACGCCCGTGTGTATTGTTGTCTCTGGGTAGTGAGATCGGACGCCCGTGTGTATTGTTGTCTCTGGGTAGTGAGATCGGACGCCCGTGTGTATTGTTGTCTCTGGGTAGTGAGATCGGACGCCCGTGTGTATTGTTGTCTCTGGGTAGTGAGATCGGACGCCCGTGTGTATTGTTGTCTCTGGGTAGTGAGATCGGACGCCCGTGTGTATTGTTGTCTCTGGGTAGTGAGATCGGACGCCCGTGTGTATTGTTGTCTCTGGGTAGTGAGATCGGACGCCCGTGTGTATTGTTGTCTCTGGGTAGTGAGATCGGACGCCCGTGTGTATTGTTGTCTCTGGGTAGTGAGATCGGACGCCCGTGTGTATTGTTGTCTCTGGGTAGTGAGATCGGACGCCCGTGTGTATTGTTGTCTCTGGGTAGTGAGATCGGACGCCCGTGTGTATTGTTGTCTCTGGGTAGTGAGATCGGACGCCCGTGTGTATTGTTGTCTCTGGGTAGTGAGATCGGACGCCCGTGTGTATTGTTGTCTCTGGGTAGTGAGATCGGACGCCCGTGTGTATTGTTGTCTCTGGGTAGTGAGATCGGACGCCCGTGTGTATTGTTGTCTCTGGGTAGTGAGATCGGACGCCCGTGTGTATTGTTGTCTCTGGGTAGTGAGATCGGACGCCCGTGTGTATTGTTGTCTCTGGGTAGTGAGATCGGACGCCCGTGTGTATTGTTGTCTCTGGGTAGTGAGATCGGACGCCCGTGTGTATTGTTGTCTCTGGGTAGTGAGATCGGACGCCCGTGTGTATTGTTGTCTCTGGGTAGTGAGATCGGACGCCCGTGTGTATTGTTGTCTCTGGGTAGTGAGATCGGACGCCCGTGTGTATTGTTGTCTCTGGGTAGTGAGATCGGACGTCCGTGTGTATTGTTGCGCACGTAAAAAATCCCTTGGCAGTTGGACATCGAAAAAGAGTAGCCTAATGCCGCTGCCCGGGCAAAATTTCGAGTTATAATCTACCCAAAGTATTTCAGGATCCTAGCCGGTGCTACGGAGTTCGTGCACTGAGCTGAGTTTCTCCAAACTCAGGTTTGAGATAGGGGGAGAACAGAGCACATATGGGTTACACCCGTGTGCCGCGTTGTTGATCCAACGACTAAACTAAACTAAACTAAACCTTCACTTTCAGCATCTTCTTTGTGGCAAATATTGACTGTGATTCTCTTTACTCGTTCGTTGTAATGTCATGGAATAGTTTCTTTTATGGTCTTATCAATGGTTTGGCTTGTAAAGGCATGGGGTCTTTGCATATACTTCCATTAGTGCACCGATATTCTGCCATACATCACACATGTAAACATCTCAGTATAACTGTTATCACGCGGCCATAATTTCATTGTCGTTAGTCCTTAGTCGCGGTTCCAACATCACAGCAAAGGGTCGTCCCCATTATAATCGGTTCCCGAGCCAGTGAATATCACATAAAATGTTCCCCATTGCCCCATGTGAAAAATGGAAAGACAGGGGTCTCGACAAACATCGGCCCGCGCAGGCACACCGTGCATAATGCCGCCGCCAGAATGTAACCACAAAAGTCCTCTCCGAAACATACCGTTCATCCTTGATTGATGGAATTGACAGTCACTTTCTCGATATTTACAAAGTCTCGATATTTCTAGATGTTCTTATTCCATTTATAGATGTTTTCTAGCCAGCCACGCCATTTTGTCTCCGAATTCACGCAACAAAACAACATCGAACAGATGTAAGGAAACATTTCACTGTACATAATGCCGTCACTAGAATGCCAACACAAACGTCCTTCTCAAAAACACAGTTCATCATCGATGGAAGCGGAAGTCACTAGAAAACCAGCAGCCACATATTTCTGCATAAGAAAAGACAAACCATTCGCTTCTGCGACACTCCAGCCGCCATACATGCAGATATTTCTGGATGTTGTCGTTCCGTTTCTAGATGTTATCTAGCCAGCTACGCCATTTTCGTGCATGCAGATCACGCCACAACACCTCGGACAGATGTAAAATACACTTCACTCCAGAATGCCAAAACAAGAGTCCTCCACGAAATTTCAATGTCTAGATCCGACTCAACAAGATCTAAAGTTGGAACGTGGCTTTGTGATGTGCTACTGCCGTGATATTTTACACGCCTGTGAATGCACGGATGAATAGGTGGTCAGTATTTCCCTCTTTTAGAGGACGATGAACACAGGCGTCGGCTCCTCGTCCGGCCGGAAGTAGGACATTATCATCGGAGTCTTCTAGAAACTACACTAACGCGTTCGCTGCACCAGACGCACACGATATCCGTAGCGAAGTGCTTGGAAGGTTGTGGGTTCGATTCCGGGTCGCGTCCTCCGGTTCACGAGTGCATTTTGTCGGAGACTCCTGTGGGACGTTTCTGGAGCTACGGAGTTCGTGCTTTGTACGACGCTTTCGGCATTTCGCTACGGAAAGAGATTGAGCCATATAGGATTAAAAACCCGGTGCAATGAAGTCGACCCTGTCGACTTTTAAGCGACTTTTTAAGATAATAGAGATCGTTGTCAACATGATCATATTATTATTTCAGTTATACGTTCAGTTTTTCACTATCATAGTCTTTCTTTATCATCATATGTCAGTGTTGTTGTTGGCTATTCTTTTCGATTCTTAGAATACACATATTTAAAGTAGTAGCTTCTTCTGCTCATACTTTACATATTTTATTATACTTTCCTCATCTTGTTTACAGTTCTGTTGGCGTTTGCTGGTTCACTCTGAAAAAGACAATAGTTGATGATTGATTTATCATTTTTAGTGCTTATTTGTTTCGCTGTATCATTGTATTCGTCCACAAGACGTCCGCAAGAGAAGGTCAACCAGGGAGACGAATGGAGACGGATTGTATCTGCAGCAAAGAACCTCAATGGGTCGGAACGCTGAAGAAGAAGAGGATTGTATTCGTTGCTATTGTAGACAACGGACTCCTTTTTCAATGCCACAATCACTTACAGTATTAAAACAAGCGAACACAATAGGAGAGAGGAGAGAGAGAGAGAGAGAGAGAGAGAGAGAGATAGAGAGAGAGAGTGTGTGTGTGCGTGTGTGTGCGTGCGTGCGTGCGTGCGTGCGTGCGTGTGTGTGTGTGCGTGTGTGACACTTTCAGCAGAATAAAACAGTACATGTGATAAGTCAAACCAAACACTTCATTAACACGAAGTTTGTCAAGAAAGCGCACTGAGCATGTATTGGAGTTAGATGAATGGTTGTCTTCTTCTCCTTCGCATTCTTCAGTCTTTCTCACTTCCTTAATTGTTTATTTTCAGTTCCACTTTCCTTCCTATATTCAGGTTAATTGCGTTTCTTTTCCTCCTCCTCCTCCTCCTTCTCTTTCTCCTCCTCTTTCTTCTCCTCCTCCTCTTACCCATTCTTCTTCTTCTTCTTCTTCTTCTTCTTCTTCTTCTTGTTCTTCTTCTTCTTCTTCTTCTTCTTCTTCTTCTTCTTCTTCTTCTTCTTCTTCTTCTTCTTTCTTCTTCTTCTCTTCTTCTCTTCTTCTTGTATCTTCTTCTTGTTCTTCTTCTTCTTCTTCTTCTTCTTCTTCTTCTTCTTCTTCTTCTTCTTCTTCTTCTTCTCTTCTTCTTCTTCTTCTTCTTCTTAATCTTCTCTTTCTTCTTCTTATTCGTCTGTCTCCTTCTTCACCTCCTTCTTCTTCTCATCGTCGTCATCTCCTTCATCATCATCATCATCATCATCATCATCATCATCATCATCATCATCATCATCATCATCATCATCATCACCATTCTCCTCCTCCTCATCATCGTCACGATCATCAGAACCATCATAATCCTAGTCCTCATTATCATCAATATCGTCATTATAATCGCCGTCCTCATCATCCTCCTCCTGATCATCATCATCATCATCATCACATATTTTTCTTCTTTTACTCCCCAGGCTCCACTTCCTGCTCCCAATTTTCACTTAATCCTTTCCCTTCCTTGTCTATCTCCTCATCTTCATCATCATGATTTTAAATTTCTCCTTCTTCTCCTTCTTCTCCTTCTCCAGCAGCAGACGTTTTGATGGGTGAACATCATAACATCACCAGGTGCAAATTGATTGAATCAGGAGGTGATGAAACAGTCAATTACTTTCAATCATCGAACCCAAATCTGTATGATCGGGAGAACAAAATGCCAGCCATGTTCAGGGATAATACTCGTGTCTATTAAGGAAGTGATGTGTAACAGGAAGATGAGACTTCAGAGTAATGTCCCCAGTCTCCCGCTGCCTCTGCCCGCGCCACACTCCATAGTCTAACAAGATCAACGAAATAAAAGGCCGAAACTTGTAACCGAAGACAATAATTACTTGCGATAGACAGCAAATTTTGAAACACCCCCCCCCCCCCCCTCTTCTTCTGTTCCACATTTTTTTAATTGCCGGTGGAATACCAAAACTAACTCCACTGACAGGACCTCTCTTTTATCATTTGTTTCACATGAATTTTCCCCCCTGGATATTTCTCTGAGTATCTTATCGGTAGATGTAAATAATAGTGAACTCTGCCTCTTTATGGGTCTACTATTCTAGACAAATATGATATTACACACAACTCATTTGTGTTGTGCTTCACTGTAAAATTTACGCCACGAAAAAGTAGTATATAACAGTGGTATTTGGAGCATAGCATGGACATACTGTACAAGCAAAGGCAATTTACGAGTATATACCCCGGGCTAGAGATAGATGAAGAAGGATGAATGAATGAAAGAAAGAATGATTGAAAGACTGAATGAATGAATGCATGTATGTATATATGAATGCATGCAATGATGGATAAGTGAATGAATGAATGAAAACATGAATAAATAACTGAATAAAAACATGAATGAATAAAAGTATGAATGGGTGAATAAATTATGCATGACCATGAGTTTGAAGAAAATAAAACAGTATAGATATCTGGCTTTATCAAGAGGCTCTCTAGTCAAGCTTCGCTTGAGAGGATAATGGTTGTCTGATAATGGTGACGGCGATGATAATGATGATAATAATCACCGTGACGATGACGGCAATGATGGCCATGATAACAGTGATGATAATGATGATACGTGTGATGATAATGATAATGATAATGATAATGGTGGGATGACAATGATGATAACTACGATGGTGATGATGATATGATGAAGATGATGATGATATGATGATGATGATGATGATGAAGATGATGATGATGATGATGTTGATGATGATGATGATGATGATGATGATGATGATGATGATGATGATGATGATTAGTATGCTGTTTGTTTTCATTTCCACTTTCCTATAATAATAACGATTATAACGACGATAGTGATTATGATAAGTTTAGTGATGATAACGGGAGTAGAAGTTGGAAGACAGAAAGACAGAGGGAGTGGGAGAAACAGGAGCGGGAGAGAAAGTGGGAGAAAGGGATTGAGAGGAGAGGAATATGAAGAAAATAGAGAGGAGAGAGAGAGAGGAGAGAGATAGAAAGAGAGAAGGAAACAGTGAGAGATAGACTAAGAAATATGGAGTGAGAGAGGAAGAGGGAGACAAAAAGAGTGTGGGAGAAGAAGTAAAGGGATAGATAGGACATGGGAACGTGAGGAAGCCGGGAAATGAGAGAGGGGAAAAGAGCACGCAGTATAGATTACAAGGAGCAGATAGAGGTAGAAAGAGGAAGAAAGAGACGACAGGAAGAGAGAGCGAAACAAAGATGGACACTGAAATAAAGAGGGAGAAAGAGGGAGCTATATAGACTGGCGAGAGAGACAGAGACAAAGAGGACGGGGACCAAATAGAGAGGCAAAAAAGATAAAGAGAGAGAAAGCGAGAAACATATAGCGATACAAAGAGTGACAGAGAGGTGAAGAGAGAAAAGGTGATGGAAAAAAGAGAGTGGAGAGAAATATGAAGTTAGAGAAGGAAAGGATTGAAGTGGAGAGATTGATGCATATGGAGGAAGAGAAAGATTAGGAAATGTAGAAAAAAAGACAAAGGGAGAGATAGAGATGGCAATAGAGAAGGAGAGATAGAAAATTGGTTGAATGCGGGGAAAAGAGAGAAATAGAAAGAATAATGGACGAATTCGGAAAAATAGGTGTACAGACATAAATGATAGAAAGAAGAGAGGTGGAAAACTCGTAGAGAAATAAAGTCATTTTCAAATTATTAATCAAGAACACACGACTCTACCATCCCAACGTAAAAGAGGGAAAATGATAAACGAACGAATGGGTGAGTAGCAGTAGACTAAGACCTGTTGTCTCAATCAATCTTGTCTACCATTCCACTCGAGACCACGCAGATAATCACCGACAGACCACACAGTCAGCTCGGCTTCCCTCAACCCTGACTTCTCCGGCGATCGGTTAATGAAGGACCACAACTTCTAGTAACGTCGATCTTCTTATCTGATTTGATATTGACCTTATTGTAAGCATCCATTCCTGATGATAGTAACCCCCGCCTCCCTCCCCTATTCCCCGTTCCTACGAAGTGTTCAGTACAGTGTGAGCACGGCAAGCGGGCCTCCAGCCACAGTACTGAATTATTGATAAGAGGATAATTGTTACTTGATTTTTTGGTGAAACCCTTCATAGAAAATTAACTTGCTTGATTCGAGTTTTTGAAGTTCTGTTGCCAAAATAGTAATCGTTTTAGTAAGTCTACTTCAGGGTGAACTTTAGAAAATAGACTGATATGTTGCAAGAACAGCGTTGTCAAAAAGGACACATATAACAATAGATGTTTGCGAAATCCAACAGATCGATTTTTAATTTTAATATCTGTGCTCAAGGCTTCCCAGGGAGATTTATTTATTTTATTATAAAATTTTCTTCTGTTCACAATTCCCACTCCCCCCTCCACAACTAGTTAATTCTCCTACCACTTCTTCTTCTTCTTCTTCTTCTTCTTCTTCTTCTTCTTCTTCTTCTTCTTCTTCTTCTTCTTCTTCTTCTTCTTCTTCTTCTTCTTCTTCTTCTTCTTCGTCTTCTTCTTCTTCTTCATGTATATGTCTAGATATGAGGATGTGTGTGTGTGTGTGTGTGTGTGTGTGTGTGTGGGAGTGTGTGTGGGGTGTGGGTGGGGCATGTGTGTATGTGGGCGGGGGATGCGTGTGCGGATGGGTGATGTGTGTGTGGGCGTGGGTGTGTGGGCATGTGTGTGTGTGTGGTGTGAGTATGGGATGTATGTGTGTGATGGGAGTATGTGTGGGGGTGTGGGAAGATGTGTATGTGTGGGTTGGGTGTGTGTGTGGGTGGGGGACGTATGTGGGTGGGGGATGTGCGTATGTGAGAGGGTATGTGTGTGTGGGTGGGTGGGGTATGTGTGGGGAGATGTGTGTGTGTGTGGGAATGTGTGTGTGTGGGGTGTGGGTGGGGCATGTGTGTATGTGGGCGAGGGATGCGTGTGCGGATGGGTAATGTGTGTATGGGTGGGGAGACGTATGTTGGTGGGGGTTGTGCGTATGCTAGGGGGTATGCGTGTGTGAGTGGGTGGGGTATGTGTGGGTGGGTGGGGAGATGTGTGGGTGAGGGATGTGTGTGCGTGTGCGTGAGGGGATGCGAGGGTAGGTGGGAAAATGTGCGAAAAAGTGGGGATGTGTGAGTTGGGGTATGTGTTTGGTGGGTGGGGTCAGTGGGTGTTGGTGGGTAGTGGGATGTGTTTGTGGGTGTTTTGGTTGTGTGTAGGTGGTGTGTGAGATGTGTGTATGCGTGGGTGTGTGTGTGGGTCGGGATGTGTGTGGGTCGGGATGTGTGGGTGGGCATGTGTGGGTGGGGATTCTGGGTGGGGGATGTGTGTGTAGGGATGTGTGTATCTGTGAGGAGATGTGTGCGTTGGTGGGGATGTGTGTGTATGGGTGAGTTGTGTGAGGGTGGGGATGTGTGGTTAAGGGATGTGTGGGTGGGGGTGGGTGGAGGATGTGAGGGTGGATGAGTGTGTGTAGGTTGGGGATGGGTGTGGGATGTGTGTGTGTGTGGGTGCAGGATGTGTGAGAGAGTGGGGGAGATTGTGTGGGTGGGGGAATGTGTGTAAGTGAATATAAGTAGGTGTGTGGGGCAAGAGTGTGTTGGCGGGGAGATGTGTGTGTGGTGGGAATGTGTGGGTGGGGGATATGTGGGTGGGGGATGTGTGCTTGGCTGGGCGGTTGGGGTGTGTGGGTAGTTGAATGTGTGTGGGTTAAGGTATGGGTGGGGAGACGTGTGTAGGTGGGGGATGTGTGTGGGTGAGGGATGTGTGGGTGGGGACGAGTGGGTTGGTGCATGTATGTGTGCCTGAGTTGTGTGTGGATGGATGAGGGATGTTTGTGTATGGGTGGATGTGCGTGGGTGGGGGTTGGGTGGATAGGTGGGGACATGTATTTGTGCCTGGGTGTGTGTGGGTGGGTAGGGGATGTGTGTGGGGGATGTGTGGTGGGTTGTGGGTGGGTTGGGGATGTGTCTCATAACATGGTAATATGCATTGTTTATGTTTACAACATTCATTTTACAATGTTTTTTGTCCTATGTGAATGTACCATGCACTATTGATGAACGAAAGATGAGTGATTGAAAGGGCCGAACGTAAGACGGTCCTGCGTGTCCAATTTGTTACCCTTTGAAAATAAAGTTCGCTCGTTCGTTTGTTCGTTAGTTCATTCGTTCGTTCGTTCGTTCGTGCGTGCGTGCGTGCGTTCTTCTTCTTCTTCTTCTTCTTCTTCTTCTTCTTCTTCTTCTTCTTCTTCTTCTTCTTCTTCTTCTTCTTCTTCGCTTTCTTCCTCTGCTTCGTCTCTTCCTTCTCTGTCTCATTCTGTTACTGCAGCCCCTCCTTGTTCTTCTTCTTCGTTACCTGTACCGCTATTTCTCCTGCTCCTGTTTCTCTTCTTCTTCTGCATATTCCTCCTATTCTTCATACTCCTATTTGTCTTCTTCTGCCTATTCATCCTCTACCTCTTACTACTCGTTACCTCCTTCCTCTGCTGCTGCTTATTATTTTTCTGATACTGTTGTTTCTTCCTCTTCTTTATTTTCCATATGCCTCTCGATATACTACAAATGTTCTGGAACAAGCTCAGGCGTGCAACTGGTACACTCTAATAGTTATTGGCACTGTTAAGACGTTTATCCTTTTCGTATGTGGCCACGAGTTACTTGTTCCCCGTTGTAACTAAGCCTAATTACCTTATTGTGCCTAAACATATAAATGATTGGTTTAGCGGACTGTAACACTAGTATTAATCTAGGACGCAAACTGCTGAGGTGCATGATCGCCCTCACCAGTCAGCAAAGCCCTTGATAATGCTGATTACGGTAGACAATGTCCTAAAATTAAGATGTCTTTTATTCTTACGCCAACCATCGTTTATAGTTGTTACGTTATTTCAGTTTTCTTTCACTTTATGTCTACTAATACTACACACTACAAACATCCTACGTCATTATGGAAACCGACCACGTGATTAATAGGGACAATGCGTTTCGTGAGTTATTTAAAACACAACATGGTCGTATGTTAAATGTGGCAGAAGCATTCGCCATCCATTTACAGAAGCCAACTTTATGCAAACAGAAAGACGTGATAGTCAGTCTAAAATTACCGCGGGAGACAACTGAAATTACGGTGTGAACATGTGTGCTGTATATTTCATCTTGAAGGATTTATCTAGTTACTTGAGTTTACGTTGTATGATTTCTGCAGTACGTATCTGACGAAATATAGCGAAATAGGCCAGGCAAAAATGGTGAAATCTATTGTTTGTATCTTCGCTATTTACATCTACTAATACTGTTGACATCTGACAATGATGTTAAAGGGATACAGTTGAGTGAAGCCAAGGAAGTAAATCCCATCGGACAATCCATTCTACAGTGTGGAGGTGTTATCCGGCTTGAGATGGCACCCAGACAATGTAAATAGCAAAACAAAACCTCATTGAATTGGAGACGCATGCGCATATCTACTGATGATTCTAACAGAAAACGACTTTAGCAACCCACAGGGGATATTCAAATAGCATCAAGAAACACTGTCCTTGAATTAGGGCAACGAGGTTTCGAAATGCTATTCATGTTTAAAACAGGAATTATCATCATCATGTGCCGGTCATGTTTTTCCACCTCACACGAACGCCAGGATCATGGATCAGCTGAATGTTCTTGCCTCACCCGACGTTCATGACAATCCTTACCGGGGAAAGGTGCTCCTATTTCTCTGATTCTCTATGAAGTGACGAAACAGGAATACCCTACGACAGTGGTTCTCAACCGGTGGGGAATTCCCCCCCCCAGGGGGGAATTGTAGGGTTTCCAGGGGGGGGGGGGGGGGGGATGAAAATCATTTCAAGATCGCGTTAATACAGGAACCGATTACTTGATATTGCTTTTCCCTTCATACTTTACAGTTATGCATGTCTCATCCTTCTAAAATTCATTTTATAAAGTAAGTAGACCCACAAATCACGTTTTATGTGGATGTCTAGACCTGTCTTAACATATTTACCTTCCATTTTTACGTATACTGTGTAGGGGTGGGGGATGTTTAGGTAGGAAATATGAAAGGGGAGGGGGGGGGGATGACGTTCTGAAAATATGGTGAAGGGGGGCACGGGCCAAATAATTGATAGGAAAGGGGGGGGGGGGAGGGAATGACGTTCTGAAAATATGGTGTAGGGGGGCATGGGCCAAAAAAAGGGTGAAAACCACTGCCCTAAGATATAGTGGCTAGATGATGACACGGGACAGTGTACACGTTAAGACTGATTTATGTGTTTCCAGTGATATTGCATCTGATAAACATGTACTGGGAACATAATTCAGCACTCACTTGAGAAGCTATGACAGGGGTGTGCGTGTGTGTGAGTGTGTGTGTGTGTGTGTGTGTGTGTGAGTGTGTGTGTGTGTGTGGTGTGTGTGTGTGTGTGTGTGCGTGTGTGTGTGAATGCATTTTAACCGATTGTGTTAGTTGTACATTAATGTTCATTTCACTTTATGGTAATCATACTCGCTGATCCTTTGAAAGACGTGTCCAGCTCACAACAAGAATATACATAAGCAACTCTTCTATTTATATTTTATTGTAGTGTTTATCATGTAGTTATGTCTGCTTGTGTTTGTTTATTTTGTGCTGACGAAGGCCTTAGCCGCAACGTCCATGTTGTTACAAGTAATTGTGTTCTAGCAAATCTCACTGTCTACTTCTCGCGTTTTGGTTGATTTGTTCATTGCATATTAATTGTGTGTTATACTTTATAAATACGGTCTCAATATCATGTTAGTGTTATTCTTGAAAAAGCTATTATCAATACATGGCACATGTGTTGCGCAGTTAACCTATTTGCGTACAAGAAACACACACCTATTGTTAGATGCTCACAGAAGTAGAAACAAGAAGAAGGGATTAGATCAGTGTTTCTCAACGTGGGGCCCACGCCCCACAGGGGTGCAATTCGATTGTTAAGGGGGGGGGGGGGGGGGGCTATTCGAAAATGGAAGAAATCGGCTGGATATAACAAAACGGGCAGACTTGAGACTGAAGTTAACTAAATTGGAACCTGACATAAAATCTCTTTGCAGCAAGCATCAAGCGCAAGGATCTCACTAAATTTAAATAATTACTAATAATTAAAATAATATAGAAAAATCTTTCATTAACATTATTTTGTACTTGAATTTCAGTTCTCCATTATATGTTTTGAAAATTTACTTACTGTGTTTGCTCAATAATTTCCTAGTGATTTCTTCTTAAAACCTATCGGACCTATGGCTAGGATCTGGTGCATTTGCTGCTCTCCCCCCAGTAGTGCGCCTGGTCTGGTCGGGGGGCTGGGATGATCAAATAAAAACTCATCACATATCTTCACCTTTGGTCCTGGTGGACCACTGTGGGCAATAGCTCACAGTGAGACTAAGGGTCCACACAAAAAAGGGGGAGGCGGGGGAACCACCAAACCAAATAAAATTCACCCAACACATCCGACACACAGGGACGCGGCGGGGGGGGGGGGGGGGGGGGGCTCTGACCCCTCTGGGAACCGTGAACCCTTCTTTACAAAAATAATTTCAAATTTCTTTAGTGAACATTTCAATATTTTAATATTAAAAATGATGCATATGTTGGGGGGGGGGGGGATAAGGATTTTAGAAAGGCTTAGGTGGGGCATAGCACAAAAAAGGTTGGGAAACACTGGATTAGATGATGCACTAGACAACAAAAATTAAAAGCTATAGTTACTTACCGGAATTCGAACATGTCACCTCCAAATGACAACACATGGCCAACATCGCTAGTCAAAGTAGAATTGTTCTCGCAGCCAGGCGTTGTCGTCATTTGGAAGTGACAGGCTTCAATCCCCGTCTGTGACTATAGGTTTCAATTTTTACGTAGAGACAGGATCACGGACGCAAATCGTAATCCCGCATACCGCGTTCAAAACACCGCTGTGGGAGATTTGGCAGCAGGTCGCCTTGAGTATTATATATGGTATGAATATGATAGTCAGTCGTTCAGTAAACAATGGCGAACTACTGAATTTGCCAAGAAATTACAAACGGCCAAAAATGATGGGGTTGTCAGCGACGAACTGTAAAGGATTTGCAACTAACTAACTAGTGCGACCTCTAAATGCCTATTGTTTTCTACCTCTATGTTAGTTAGTTGCATATCCTTTTAAATGATGTTGCAGTCAACACCATCATTTTTCGCTGTTGTGATCTCTTGGCAAGTTTACGTTCAGTAGTTTGCCATTGCTTTCTGAACTACAGGCACCCACATAATTTCGTTAAAAAAAACTAACGCAAAGCGATCTGCTACCAAATCGCGCACAGCTTTGTTTTGAAACGCGTATGCGGGATCACGAATTGTGTCTGTAACACCTTCGCCACGGAGTCGACTTACTTCTATGAGCGTCTAATCGTGCGTTTGTGTTTATTTATGAACTGTCTTAGCGGCTTGAACTGGTTCCCCATTTAATATGTGCATACGAAGCTGATTCCTCGTATATAATACATTGAGTGAAATTAACTCACACAGAGAACTGGTTCCCCATTTAATATGTGCATACGAAGCTGATGCCTCGTATATAATACATTGAGTGACATTAACTCACTCAGAGAACTGGTTCCCTATTTAATATGTGCATACGAAACTGATTAAATTTTAAGACGCATCTTTGGACCCATTAGGGATACACAAAGTGGAGAATGTAAAAGAAGAAGTAACAAAGACATTTATGATTTGTTTAAGTCCCCGCTAATGACTGGTATCATGAAGGCTAATAGACTACAATGGCTGGGGCATATAGAAAGAATGGAAGATAATAGGGAAACAAAACTCGCTTACACTCAGGAAATAAATGACCGTAGACCCCGAGGTAGACCAAGAAGGCGGTGGAGAGATAATACATGTACAGACCTACAAGCACTTGGAATCAACGAGAGACGAATGGAGACAGATTGTATTTGCAGCAAAGAACCTCAATGGCTCGGAACGCTGAAGAAGAAGAAGAAGAAGATACGAAGCTGATGCCTCGTATATAATACATTGAGTGACATTAACTCACTCAGAGAACTGGTTCTCTATTTAATATGTGCATACGAAGCTGATGCCTCGTATATAATACATTGAGTGACTTTAACTCACTCAGAGAACTGGTTCTCTATTTAATATGTGCATACGAAGCTGATGCCTCGTATATAATACATTGAGTGACATTAACTCACTCAGAGAACTGGTTCCCTATTTAATATGTGCATACGAAGCAGATGCCTCGTATATAATACATTGAGTGACATTAACTCACTCAGAGAACTGGTTCCCTATTTAATATGTGCATACGAAGCTGATGCCTCGTATATAATACATTGAGTGACATGAACTCACTCAGAGAACTGGTTCCCTATTTAATATGTGCATACGAATCTGATGCCTCATATATAATACATTAAGTGACATTAACTCACTCAGAGAACTGGTTCCCTATTTAATATGTGCATACGAAGCAGATGCCTCGTATATAATACATTGAGTGACATTAACTCACTCAGAGAACTGGTTCCCTATTTAATATGTGCATACGAAGCTGATGCCTCGTATATAATACATTGAGTGACATTAACTCACTCAGAGAACTGGTTCCCTATTTAATATGTGCATACAACGCTGATGCCTCGAGTATAATACATTGAGTGACATTAATTCACTCAGAGAACTGGTTACTTGCTTTAGAAGTGGACAGTCCACATTCTATGGGCATGATAAGAGTAGAGGAAAGCTGGGGTATGTCATCGCAACGGACAGGTTGGAGAGGAAAAGCGACAGTAGAAGACCATGAGAAGATGCTGGACGGTTTAACATCATGACATGCAGGAACGTCGATATCAGAAATGATTTGAGGCACATAAGAAAGAAGATTGCCGACAAGTATTATCACCATCACCACAAGGCATGGACTATAGGACAACGTAATATTGTCACGTGATCCCCACGTTAGTTTGTGTATTTTTTATCTGTGAATTCTCTTTGAACTCCTGACCAGACAATTTACATAGTTTGTTAGTTGCCGGTCTCTCTGGCCGAGGGGTTGCAACACTTTCTCCGTAATCCCGTTTATCACGCAGAGTCTCGTAGCGGGCGAGAACTGGGACTTGCGGGATAACTGAGCCGGCCGCTCAGAAAGCAATGGCAAACTACTGAGCGTAATCTTGCCAAGAGATCAACATACAGCTGAAAGATGCTGCTGTTGACAGCTACGTCCTGTAAAGGATATGCGGAAAAAAAAAAGTTTGTTAGTTAGTCGACAGATCATCCTCACTGTACATCGAACCTTTCAGTTCATAAATGCTCGGATCCCCTCTTCAGTAAATCCCGCACCGAGTAGTGGCTAACGACGCCAGTTCTATGTTGGTTTATTAATCTTCTTTGGCTTCCTGCGTAGTGTTCTTGTTTAGCCACACCTCTTTTAATTTGCTGTTCTCGCATCCTGACCATGGTTGTCGATTCACAGTCACTACTTGGTTCTTGCGAACGATTTACTTCTCGTAAAGCATTCAGAATGTCAGCCTGATCCATGGCGCGTCCACCTTCCACAGTAGCCTTACCTGCGAGCTTGTCAGCCCGCTCATTTCCTTGTACACCCGCATGCCCTGGCACGAAAATGAAACTAATCTTTGCCAGCCGAGACCGCTCCAGAGACAGCAACCACTCTCTTCGGATCCACCCCATCTCTATCTTCTTGAGCATGCTCATTGAGTCGCTAAGGAAACATGCCCTAGTGAATGTCTGTGTCTCGAGCCATGTTATTGCTTTACTTACTGCCATGACTTCCATAGTCAGGCTACTTGTGGTCAAAGCAAAAGCACCAGAATCCTCCTTCACAATTCTCCCTCCGGCCTGAGCCGTAAAGGCCCATGAACTTCTCACTCGTCGAACGACCGACCCATCTGTGTAAATGACAGCATCACCGTCTAACGAATTCTCGAAGATCAACGCTTGTACTTCCGCCTCCACAGCAGCCGGATTTTCTTGTCTGCATTTTCTGTCTAGTTGGATGCAAACTGAAAAGGACGTACATAAATCTGTTGGCACTTGTACCCACTCCTCGCCAGGTTCTAAGGCCTCAAGTGAACACACCTGTTGAAGAATGTCTTCGGCTTGACCCATCCACGACCTTCCTCTTTTTAACCTGCTGCCCTTTACCTTCTTAATTTCACTATGCAGTGGATGTTGTGTGTTTGCATTGACTCTGAGGTAGGCACGTGCTCTGCAAATTTGTATTCTGTCTCCAATGGTTGGAAAATCAAGAAGATAGCGCATCGCCCTGCATGCTGTATCTCTTGTACATCCAAGAATAATACGCATAGCTTCGTTCTGTATCCTTTCCATCCTTTCCATCTGCTTACGGCTGAGAGTCAGGATCGTCATCGCATACTCAACAACATTTTACATAACATTTCTAAAGTTCTCAGTGACTCACTTTACGAGGCTGGGTCGAGGCTAGGGTTAGTTAGAACAGTAATGTGGCCACTGTGGGAGTGTAGTCGCTGGTGAATGTCGTGGTAAGCAAAGCGTTGTATGGCATCAGTTTTCTATGCGACGGACTCTTCATCTAGTTTAGTTTAGTTTAGTTTAGTCGAGCCTAGTTTAGTTTAGTCGATGGATCAACATCACGGCACACGGGTGTAACCCATAAGTGTTCCGTTCTCCTCCTAACTCAAACCTGAGTCTGGAGAAACTCAGCTCAGTGCACGAACTCCGTAGCACCGGCGAGGATCCTGAAATACTTTGGGTAGATTTTTAACTCGAAATTTTGCCCGGATAGCGCCATTAGGCGACTCTTTTTCGATTTCCAACTGCCCAGGGATTTTTTTACGTGCGCAACAATACACACGGGCGTCCGATCTCACTACCCAGAGACCAGGGGAAATTGTATTACTAGAAGTCCTCACCGGGGCTTGAACACGGGACCTCCAGCACTCGAGGCGGACACCATACCTCGAAACCACACAGCCTCTTTCATCACTCTTCATCATCAATTACTATCCTGACAAGCGTGTGTGGGCATGTTTCACCATCTCACACGATCACCGGTGTCCTGGGTCAGCTCTGTGTTCTTGTCTCAACCATGCCACGTGTCCAAGCCATCCATATATCTACTTACGTATCTCCCTCTTGATATTTTCCCCTAAATGTTGCCAGGTGTCACCAAGTTTTCTTGTTTATTTCTTCTCACAACGTACCAAATGCTGGAATGAAAGCTACTGATGGCACCGGGCTGACAGGCCAACGGACAAACACGGACAAACACCCGTTCTAAGGCGACACTATATTAACATGTTCAGGCAAAGAAAGAAACGGTCACTTTCACGCACCTAAGGCTACGCTATATTAACATGTTCAGGCAAGGAAAGAAACGGTCACTTTCACGCACCTAAGGTGCAGTGGGCAAGTGGAGAAAGACATATTGTTATAGACCAACCGGCGGTCAATGGTTGATGTGGTCGGTGTCACGGTGGTCACCTTGACTTCCCAAGACATTTCCTCGTACCCATCTTAGGCTGGGTGAACCCGGGAGCCCAGGTCCATTTCGAAGATTTCTAAACCGCCTGGCTGCGGATGGAACCCAAGACCACCGGTACGGCAGGCCAGCATCCAGCCGCTACGTTACCGATGTCTTTCACAACTGTCATCAATATCAAGTGCCGTGCCGAAAGGCGTGTTCGGTTATGGTTATGGTTCGCCATCTAACTCGGTCACGAGTCTCGAATCAGGTTTGTGTTCTTGCTCCGACCATGCCATGTTGCCAGACCATCACGGTACGAGGACGAGTCAATAAATAAGTCACACAGTTCTGTGGAATGGCAGGTAAATGTAATTGGTGTTTTCTACAGGTGTCATTAGGTAACAGCAACATCGAACTTTATATTCCCGTTCGTCAGGTAGCATTAGGTGTCTAATGCGCATGCGCAGAGCGAAACAAAATGGCGACTGTACTTACGGAAAATGTACAACCAAAGAGCAACGTGCTGTTGTGCGTTTTGTGTGGGCAAAAGGATTGCATGCAAAGGACATTCATAAAGAAATGCTTCCTGTTTATGCTGACAGATGTTTGTCCCGTAAAGCGGTGTATAGCTTGGTATAAAACACCTTTCTTCGCCTTGTGCCAAAACATTCAAGGTTACGTCATCATCAGGGAAAATTATGCTGACAGTGTTCTGGGATTGTCAAGGAGTGCTTTTAACCAATTTCAAGAAGAAAGGTGACAATGTGGATTCTGAATCTTACTGTGAAGTTCTATCGATACTTCATTATGCAATTCGAAGAAAACGTCCAGGACTGCTGACTAGAGGAGTGTTGCTTCTTCATGACAATGCCAGACCACGTACAGCTCGATTAACTAAGGAGAAAATTAACCAATTAAGGTGGGAAGTTCTGGAACATCCACCAGTCTCGACTTAGCGATTTCCACCTGTTTGGTCCACTGAAAACCCACCTTGGCGGGAGAGATTTCGCTATTGGCGCTGAAGTTGGATGTGAAGTGAAAACGTGGGTTTAGAAAACAGAGCACGCAGTTCTATGCCGCCGGTTTGAGAGGACTGATAAAATGATGGGTTAAGTGCATCAATGTTGGTGAAAATTATGTTGAGAAATAAAGGGACAATGTATGTATAAAAATAACCTGATTTCAAGTTGTTATCATACTAGTTATTTTTTCTACAGGCATTTGTGTCTTACTTAATGACTTCCCCGCGTATTTATCCCTTTGTCTTCCTTTTGCTCTTTTCGCATCAAACTTGCCAGTTGTCACTAAATTGTCAAGTCCATTTCTCCTCATATAACATGTCCAACACGTATTGACTGTCTGCTTCTAATTTCTCCAATCAATCTCCGGGTTTCACTTGTCTCTTGAAGAACCGTGACAATTCCATTGTCAGGGTTTTATGGGGTAGAGCGATCGGCACTGATATATGTGTCTTACGTCACAGAGAAAACGGTCTTCCTGTGGCAGCTTGATTAACGCTAGATTGAATCACGATCTGGCTGTGACCGGGATATTGCACTAACCAGTACAGCTGTGCGGTCGACTCAGTCTCATAAAATTAAGTTAATTGCATATCCTTTACAGGACGTCGCAATCACCTCTACAGTTTATGATTATTTATGATTTAGTGGCAAGTTTGCCTTTAGTAGTCTGCCATTGCTTTCTCATAAAGTGGGTACATGACAACTTTCAAAATGATATGTGAAATACTGGACAAGAAACGTGGGGTGTAAAGGAACTAGTCACCTCAATCCATTGTGCATCACATCTCTACAACAATATTTGCCAACGAAGTATTCTAGTTTAAACCATTGTTAGAAAGCTTGGTTTGTCTCATGATCGTCCGAGTCCTGCCGTTACCAGGACTAGAATCCCGGGACAGTTTGGCAGTAAACCAGTATACTCGTCACTACTCATCCACATGCGGTTCCGTGGCGAAGGAGTTACAAACGCAGTTCATGATCCTGCATAACGCGTTCAAAACACAGCTGCGGGCGATTTGGCAACAGGCCGCCTTGCGTTGGTTTTTTACGAAATGGTACGGGCGCCGGTCGTTCAGAAAGCAATGGCAAATAACTGAACGTAAACTTGCCAAGAGATCACCGACAGCAAAAAAATGAAATGCTGGGGTTAACTGGGACATCCTGTAAAGGATATGCAACGTAATTTTAGCGCATCCACATCGCTGATGATGATGAGGATAATTATTATCAGTACTTGAATTGTTGTTATTATCAAATACAAAAATAGTATTATCAATTGTTGTCAAAACATTGGAAGTAGTACAAGTGGAAGTTCGGGGGGGGGGGGGGGGGGGATGTTCCAGTCAGTGTGTAAGAGTATTACTATTTCAATTGTAACGATTTTACTTTACAAAAAGTCTATTACAAATATGCATAAATATTTGCAATTGAATTCTTTCACTTTCCTTTATCTATTTCTCTCCTTCCCCTCCTCCTCCTCCGCCTCTTCCTCCTCCTCCTCCTCCTCCTCCTTCTTTTTCTTCTTCTTCTTCTTCTTCTTCTTCTTCTTCTTCTTCTGCTCCTACTTCACCTGATTTTTTTTCCTCCAACCCCTCTCCTCTTATTCTTCTTCTCCTCCTTCACCTTTTTCTCCTTCTCCATCTCCTCTCCTTCTTCATCATCGTTTTCTCCTTCTTCATCTGCTTGGTGTTGAGCATACATTAGTTGTCATAACGCCCATCTACTATCTGGGATACAATTCGTGTTGCTTGTATTGTTATTGGTGCTATATATTGCCCAGTCGTGTGGTGTTTTCATGCACTTCTTTTCTGTCCTTCTCTGCCTCTTTTGTTTAGTCCCTCCCCCCCCCCCCCACCCTCCCCCATGGCGATATTTTATCTGTTCTAACTCCATTCTAACTGTTCTAACAAATTTATCTTATTTTCCTTCTGGTTTTGACGAATGATTATGAACACATGCAGATATAAATATGTTTGCACTTATGTTCTTATCTCCCTATGTTGACAATATTCTGAACATTGTTTAAGAATACATATGCACAATGATTCCGGTGCCTTCTTGATTGTATTTCCCATTATCCAGCATTGGTAGTTATACAGATTTATGTGTCAGACACAGGTGTTCAGTGAAAGAGATTCTCGACTGGTTGATGTGAAACATTAACTCAGTCCTAACTCCCACTAGTAAATACAGACAATTTGTTTCAAAAGATCGTTTACAGACAAGAGTATAGACTTCATCGCTGCGGGATCTGATCCCATATGGCTCGTCTCTTTCCGCAAAGCGGGCTGCCGAAAGCGACCCATAATGGGCCGAACTCAGTAGCTCATGCTTAGGGCCTCAGGAAATAGTGAGTGCCATAAAAGCATGAGTCCGAACACGAAACCGGGACTTTCAGAACGTAAGCCGACGGCTAAACCACGCCACAATAGAGACCTCCATGTGTGTCCATTTTTGTTGTTGCTTTCAGTTATAAACTACACATGTTCAATCAATTTAATTCATCTTCTTTGACTCAATTATATAATAAAACAATAAATTAACACCATTAAATACACATTTAATACAGTTTTGAATATGACATTCATAAAACATGATATGTACATACCTGCTTGTTCCGCATAGACCTCTTCTTGACAATATAAAACATATTCCCTCTGTTTCATACATTATCACTTTATGCGGGTTCGTTTTTCACTAGATAAGCTGGCAGAGATAATTTCCCCTTTAGCCAGACATAAAGGTTTCGCCACGCAGCAGTTCATGCATCCTTTCTCTCGGCTCAGATAAATCTCACTCTATTGGCGGCGCAGTCAATCACCCTCCGACCCCCACGTCAGGATGGCGGGGAAGAAGAAAATACAGCCTGACTCTTCACTACGCCTCGCTGAAGTGTACAGGAAAATTGTATAAGAGTCACTGTCGCAGGGACTTTATGCCGGGCAGTCTTAAGTTACTGTCGTTAGTTTCGTCTCTGGACAGGATTGTTGGACTGGGTGTTCCCGATCTCATAGAAACACTGAGAGTCGGTAACAGTACTGAGATAATTGTATCGGTTCATGATATTGAATGACTGGGATTAAAAGTGCGACACTTATCGTATAACGAAATAATAAGATGTCTCAGAATTCGGAGACGCTTCGCCTGATGGTGCGGGACAGTGGTAATAGGCTAAGCTAATCCTCTCGTAAAGTCACTCCAGTAGCAGCTACTAATAGTGGATAGTAATAGAGCGTGTGGACCACGCTCGGGTTCATAATGAGGGATTGCACATACACACACATACACACATACAGAGACAGACAGACAGACAGACACACCTACCTACAAAGACAGACAGACAGACAAACAGACAAACAGACAGACAGATCTACCTACCTACCTATCTACCTACAGACAGACAGACAGACACACCTACCTACCTACCTATCTACCTACCTACCTACAGACAGACAGACAGACAGACAGACAGACAGACAGACAGACACACCTACCTACCTACCTATCTACCTACCTACACACAGACAGACAGACAGACAGACACACCTACCTACCTACCTATCTACCTACCTACACACAGACAGACAGACAGACAGACAGACACACCTACCTACCTACCTACCTACAGACAGACAGACAGACAGACACACCTACCTACCTACCTATCTACCTACCTACACACAGACAGACAGACAGACACACCTACCTACCTACCTACCTACCTACAGACAGACAGACAGACAGACACACCTACCTACCTACCTATCTACCTACCTACACACAGACAGACAGACAGACACACCTACCTACCTACCTACCTACCTAACTACACACAGACAGACAGACAGACAGACAGACAGACAAACAGACAGGCAGGCAGGCAGGCAGGCAGGCAGGCAGACATCCATCCGTCCGTCCGCCCGCCCGCACGCACGCACGCAGGCAGACAGACAGACAGACAGACATCTTCGCTGGCTGTTGAAGATGAGCACGTAACCATATGAGAATCTCTAGAAGGCAGTAAGGTCGTCTTTTGACTCAATTCAGCTCTTTCGCCTGCCTTTAAATAACATTGGATACATGGCTGCTGGCCGGCTCCCTGGCCGAGAGATTAGCAGCTTTCTCCGTTAATCCCGAATACTCTTGTGGTTGACGTGAGCGCAGGAGAATTAGATGTGGTTCGAGTCGCGCCAGTGACTTATGAGAGTATGGAGCCGGTCGCTCAGAAAGTCGCGGCGTGCTGATGAGCGTAATCTAGCCTAGGAATCAACATACAGCTGAAAGATGCTGGTGTTAACCTCAATATCCTGAAACAGGATGGAAACGCGGAAAAAAACAAACAAACATGGCTGCTGGCTTCATTTGCCCATTCTTCTGAATTACAATGTCATCTAATATTGTTTACATTCAATTCTGTAAATCTGACATAACGCAATAAAAATTCTCATTTACATTTCTCACTGTAGCATGCTTATGAATATTCATTGTCATCCCCCGGTCTACTTCTACTTCTCCTTAGTATCTGTCCCATCTTCCGTCTCATATCCCCATCTCTTATCCCCCCCCCCCTACTCCTTTCATATCCACCCTCTTCTTCTACTTCCATTCCTTCTTCTCCTTCCTTTCATTCTGGTTCTCTCCTTCACCTCCTCCTCCCTTTTTCTTTCTCCACCTCTTATTTTTATCTCCTCCTCCTTCCCATCCATATCCGTCTCCTCCTCCCCCTCTTTCGTCTTCATTATTTTTATGTGCTTCTTCCTACCAACTATAGTATCTAAAGTTATTTCATTTTGGAAAACATTCAAATATAATAGAATATAACCTCACCAAGTAATTTTAATAAACTAAAACCGATACCAATTTGCTGCAGAAACTCCCGACTTCAGTCGTTACTGAAATGTAGACATTTCAGGAAAGACACCAGACAGGCATATCCGATCTGAAAGGCCTACTGGCAGGAGATCTAATATCGCAAAATAAATATTAAAATAAAGCTATTTCAGTTGCAATCTACGAGAGCACACAAGTTATTGTGGCAGAAAATCATGAACAAACACACGCATAATGGTACCAGAAATCCCCAAAGCCAAGGTTGCTGGCAAGCCATTTGAGTATTTTACTCATAAAGGAATTAGTCATATAGAAGTATTTCATCCAATGTAATGTTCGTATTTAGGCAACCTTCGCAATATCGAAGGGGAAAAAAACGATTAGGATTGATCTTTGTGTTTCAAGAACGTGTTTTTCTGGGGAGGGGGGGGGGGGGGGGGGGGGGGGGGGGGGGGGGGGGGGGGGGGGGGGGGGGGGGGGGGGGGGGGAGAGGGGGAATTGTCCGATACATTTCTCACCAAATCTCGATTTGCCTACGTTTCTGGCGTTTTACATGAACTATCGGCTTGGTGATCATGTGTTCAAATCTCCTTCAAGGAAAAGATGTGATATTTTTTTTGTTTGGATTGAACTTCGCTTCCATGTTGACCTAGGGGTACAATTCGTGTCAAAAAATTTTGTTTGGAAGATATTAAAATTAAAATGTTTGCATATCCTTTACAGGACATCGCTGTCAACATCAGCATCTTTCAGCTGATTGTTGATTTCTTGGCAAGATTACGCTCAGTAGTTTGCCATTGCTTTCTGAGCGGCCGGCTCACATACCCCGTAAGTTACCGACGCGATTCGAACCACTGCTGATTCTCACCGTCGTCACGTTACTAACGAGAGTTTGGAAGATATAGCGACCTGAAAAGAGAGAGAGAGAGAGAAGAAGAAGAAGAAGAAGAAGAAGAAGAAGAAGAAGAGAGAGAGAGAGAGAGAGAGAGAGAGAGAGAGACAGAGAGAGAGAGAGACAGAGAGAGAGAGTTCTAGCAAGCTTCATAATGCACTTATCATTCTGATACTCATTTTAACAGAATCGTTCTCTTCTTCTTCATTTCTTCTTTTCTCCTCTTCCTCGTTGTCATCCTGGTCCTTGTCGTCTTCCTCTTTCTCATTGTCGTCTTCTTCCTCTTCGTCATCATCTTCCTGTTTCATCTTTTCTTCATCTTCGTCGTCGTCTTATCCGTCATCTTCTTCTTTGTCATTTCCCTCGTTGTTTTCCTAGTCCTTATCATCTTCCTCTTTCTCAGCTTCTCTTCTTAAGTATCTTCTTCTTCCTCCTCGTCTTCGTTTTCGTCGTCCTCGTTGTCTTCTTCTTCTGCTTATACGTCAACATGATCTTCCTCTTCTTCTTCTTCTTCTTCCTCTTCTTCTTCTTTTTCTTCTTCTTCTTCTTCTTCTTCTTCTTCTTCTTCTTCTTCTTCTTCTTCTTCTTCTTCTTCTTCTTCTTCTTCTTCTCTCTTCCTTCTTCTTCTTCTTCTTCTTCTTCTTCTTCTTCTTCTTCTTCTTCCTCTTCTTCTTCTTCTTCTTCTTCTTCTTCTTATACGTCAACATGATCTTACTTCTTCTTCTTCTTCTTCTTCTTCTTCTTCTTCTTCTTCTTCTTCTCTTCTTCTTCTTCTTCTTCTTCTTCTTCTTCTTCTTCTTCTTCTTCTTCTTCTTCTCTCCTCATACGTCAACATGATCTTCTTCTTCTTCTTCTTCTTCTTCTTCTTCTTCTTCTTCTCTTCTTCTTCTTCTTCTTCTTCTTCTTCTTCTTCTTCTTCTTCTTCTTCTTCTTCTTCTTCTTCTTCTTCTTCTTCTTATACGTCAACATGATCTTCTTCTTCTTCTTCTTCTTCTTCTTCTTCTTCTTCTTCTTCTTCTTCTTCTTCTTCTTCTTCTTCTTCTTCTTCTTCTTCTTCTTCTTCTTCTTCTTCTTCTTCTCTCTTCTTCCTCTTCTTCTTCTTCTTCTCTCTTCTTCTTCTTCTTCTTCTTCTTCTTCTTCTTCTTCTTCCTCTTCTTCTTCTTCTTCTTCGTCCACCTTCAAAGTCAATGTGAATACATGTGATGTAAGCAGCAGACAACTGAAGCTTGTTGGCATCTCCATAATGTTTGCCTTCAAATGGAGCGAGTGTCGGCCAAAGTGATTTTCTGTGTTGGACACTCATATGAAGCTTATGGTGTGATGAGCTGTCGAGAATATCATTCATTGAACTGCCGGACATGGCACATACAATTACCGGGCATACCCGGGGCTGTGGGTCACCGCTGTATACAGACATGTATATTTAATTGTTGCAAGCAGAAGGTGTTCCATATTTTCAGCTTCAGATCGTAATCTGTACCGGTCGTGTGAATGTATGGTGCAAGAACATGCATTATTTCGCTTTCAGTTTACATTTTTAATTGTTTCTGTTTAAGGAAATTGATGCATCTTTTTTTTCTAAACAATAACTTTGGATGAGAAGATATTGGATAACTAACATTATAGAAATGGTTACTGGCTTCAGAAGGGGTGTGTTTACATTTTTAGGCATGTCACGAGAAGAGAAAAACTCGTCAGAACGCGAAAGAAGGGGAGGAGAAGCCGACAGAGAGGAAGAGAGAAGGTGCAGGACAGTTTGACACCATGGCATGGAGCAACGTCGGTATCAGGAATGATTGTCAGTGCAGGAAACTAGAACAGACATGATCATCAACGCCACATACCATGGACTATGTCGTGAAGAAGGAGGTATTAAATTAATGGTGATATAGTGAACTGTTAGGATAGATACGTTTAAAGTAACAAATAGCATCTTCAAAATAAATACCCGTGTAACAACCAAAGTATTACAGAAAGCAGCGGCTGGTCGAGTGGCTACAATGTTGGATTCTCCTTCGGGACACCCGGGTTCAAATCCTCGGTAACGTGTGGAGTTTATTTTTCTGTCGGGGACAAAAAAAGAAAACCATAACCTGCACAATTCGCGGAGACTGCACTAGCCAGGCGGCCTTAATTCCTCAGGCTCAAGACCCCCCCTGCCATACACCGCAAGGTACTATATAGGCAGTAAATGTTATTTTTGTGACAGTTTTATTACAGAAAGCGAAAAGTACTGTACTTTAGTTATATAAGGACAGCATGATTGACACTTGGTGAGTCGCTTGGTATAGAATAAGATGGTGTCAGAACAACAGAATCAGTAAATACACATGTATTGGCTGATTAAATAAAACGATATTCTAAACAAACAACCATGTGAAGAAAAAAAAAACACATAGATACATCTTTGTTGGAAGCTGTAATATTGAAATAACGAAAGGACATGTTTGAAAGAACTAGCGCATCTGGATCCGGTTTCCTAGATACAGATGAGAGGAAGTGCACCCGTTTCTCTGGCAGTCGTCGTGTGGAAGTTACAGGATCGAATGCTGACGTACGTATAGTTCAAGTTGTCATTATTGTCCTGTGTGTCCTGCCTAGTTACTTCCCCCTGTCTTCTATGGGTTATAAGATGTGTTTGGACCATGAGTTATTTGCATATCCTTTACAGGACGGAGCAATGGGCTATAAGATGTGTTTGGACCATGAGTTATTTGCATATCCTTTACAGGACGGAGCAATGGGCTATAAAATGTGTTTGGACCATGAGTTAGTTGAATATTCTTTACAGGACGGAGCAATGGGCTATAAGATGTGTTTGGACCATGAGTTAGTTGCATATCCTTTACAGGACGGAGCAATGGGCTATAAGATGTGTTTGGACCATGAGTTAGTTGCATATCCTTTACGGGACGGAGCAATGGGCTATAAGATGTGTTTGGACCATGAGTTAGTTGCATATCCTTTACAGGACGGAGCAATGGGCTATAAGATGTGTTTGGACCATGAGTTAGTTGCATATCTTTTACAGGACGGAGCAATGGGATATAAGATGTGTTTGGACCATGAGTTAGTTGCATATCCTTTACAGGACGTAGCAGTCAACTTCAGCATGTTTGGCTGCTTGTGATTCCTGGACAAGTTTACGTTCAATGGTTTGCCATTGCTGTCAACACGACCGTCACTCATACCCTTGTACGTACGGAAACCAACGCAAGGCGGTCTGTTTCCAAATCGCTCGCAGCTGCATTTCGAACCTAGTATGAGGGATTGCGAAATGCTGCCGGAACGCGTTCGCCACAGAGACGCCATGGGCTCTGTATGGGGTACATGATGTATACATTCAGTACCTGTGATGTTCTTTCCTGTGTTCTTGTAATGATCACGAGGATTCCCGTTCGATGGGTAGCGGGCGCAGTCAGGAAGAATACAATACACATGGCAGACAACGACAAACTGTAATAACATATACAGCAGAACTGTAACTTTCAGGATATACCCAGTCCACAGATTAGCGTGAGACCTTTAAAACATGTCACTTCTAGGTTATATTCAGTCCATCCTACGGCACAATCAGATTTCAGTCACTTTATGCATGCCAACACAGTCATTACATGCCATGGATATTGCCAAGGTCGTTATTAATTGTTCTGCTATTGTATGCCAGTTAGTACGGTTAATATGTGCATTGCCTTGTTTATGTTAATTCTTATTATTATTAAGCATGTAAGTTAGAACCATCTCAGCACATCCCGTGGATATTGCTATGTTTATTCTCAATCTGATTGCTGTTGCGTGTAAACTAACATAGTTAACACATTCCAAGGATATTGCCGCGGTAATACTTATTTCTATTGTATGTATGTTAACATTGTCAATAAATTTCTGTATTTATTCTCAATAGTATTGCTATTGTATGAAAATTAAACACTATTTTATAGTTTGTTTTCGATATTAACATAGTCAATACATTCCAAGGATTGGGGTTTATGTATTCTCAATCTTATTACTACGTTAACTTGATCAAATAATTACAGTCATATTGGTTTGTTAATTCTGTGGTAATACTATTGGCTGTACGTTAAATTGATCAAATAATTACAGTCATATTGGTTTGTTAATTCTGTGGTAATACTATTGGCTGTACGTTAAATTGATCAAATAATTACAGTCATATTGGTTTGTTAATTCTGTGGTAATACTATTGGCTGTACGTTAACTTGATCAAGTAATTACAAACAAATTGACTTGTTAATTATATATTCTTATTATTGTCTGTACGTTAACCTGAACAAGTAATTACAAGCATATTTATTGGTTTGTCAATTCTCTGCTTCTCTGCTTCTATTGTTAACATGGTCTATATATATTCGAATGATATTTTCGTTTTAACTAAGTATCGGTTAACAGATTGAGTAGATATTAAATCGTTTATTCGCAATCTTAATACTTGTGCATGTATGTTAACCACAGTCGGCAAATACCTTAGGTATTGCCTTGCCGACGCGCAATCTTCGTTCTGATTTGTGTATGATACTATGGTCAATCAATCCCGGTTATATTGTGAAATTGTTCCTTAACTGCAATCACCTCAAATATTGCCTTGCGATTTAAACATTTCATTATCTTTAACTCAAGTTAGGAAAACCCCCACTCACGGCGGACATAGCCTAGTTTGAAAAATGATTTCTACAAATACACATCGTAAATACAGCGTCACACAGCTGCCAGGTATTAAAGGTTAATTAAAACTTTCAGAGATACGTGACAAAAATGTCTTCACGGTGTCATCTCCAGCTGTGGGACAAAACGCTTGCTGATTAATTGAATGTGAATGAAGCCAACGTAAGAAACCTGGCGTGTCTTATTCACCATTAGTTTCCAGCATAAAACATCAAACCCGTTAACTCAACTGTCATTCTGTGTAATTGCAAACATATGACATCGCCAAAGTATTGCATCAAACTGACATTTGTCATGGAATAGATATATAAATATCCGTACCAGCTGAAAAATTTCCTTCTGTTTCTGGGCAGTTTAGTTTGTTACATGTCCTTTTACGGAACGTAGCAATCACGCCGAGTAATTATTGCCTGCTTGTTATTTCCTGGCATGTTTGCGATCAGTAGCTTGCCTTTGAACCAGTGTCTGTAGCTTTTGGGATAGTGAGACGCGCAGTGTCATTATCCCTAGAGTGACCGAGTCGGGGGTTTGTAATCAGCCTCGGCGATTTGGAAGCAGACCACTTCGCGTTGATGTTTATGATGTTTGACTTAGGCTGCTCAGAAAGCCAGGGCAACAAACTGAACTAAAATGCCCTAATAAATCACAAGTCAATAAATACTAGTGTGGATTGCCACATCCTTTCAAGGACACGCAGCTAATGGTATTATTATGTGTAATATTGCTTACTGAACGAGCGATTTTCATACCATATTGATATTAAACGCAAAGGCATCAATTCCCAAATCACCATGAGCGGACTGCGAACCTGCTACGTCAGAATTACGAAGCCTCGTTCACAAACCTCAAGCCACGTACATTAGTGAAAGCCAAGTATAAAACCATCTATCCACCAATATGATTGCAATAATATGACATCATTCACCAAAGTATTACATCAACACTGTAGACATGGGTCGTATGTTGAATGCCATGATCTACATATCGGCACATATGTTATACTTTGTGAGTGGGCATGTAGCATTAGTCGGTAGCGCATACAAAGCAACCGTTTATTGTTCTAGGAACATTTGGCTAGATGCTTGCTTGCCGACCTGGTGGTCTCATCTCTCTCATTTTCATCTTGTTCCTCTTGTACCTTGCGGTGTCGAGGTGAAGCATAAACATCGGGATTGCCCGTTTATGGGCTTCTTGTATCGATATTCCCATAGACTGCTATTCACTCTGTCCATCGTTTACGTGGCCGGCCTCTTCCTCTTGTTTCCATTTGGTCTGAACATCATTGCTTGTTGTGGTATAATGTTAGCTGATAATCTAGTGATATGGCCAAACTAATGAGCTTGCTGTTTTCTGATTACATCTAGCGCTGCAATAACCCCCACTTTAGTCCTGATTTCTTAATTTCTGATTCGTCTCTCTCCGTGATACACTCATACACTGAGTATTCTTCTCAGGAATCTCATTTCTGTTGTTTTAGTGGTCATCAGATCAAATTCGCATGTCGGCGGATTTGTAAAACTGACCTTGGTACTATTTCTGCTGCTGCTGCAACAACAACAACAACAACAACAACAACAACAACAACAACAACAACAACAACAACAACAACAACTACTACTACTACTACTACTACTACTACTACTACTACTACTACTACTACTACTACTACTACTACTACTACTACTACTACTACTACTACTACCACTACTACTACTACTATTACGACAACTATCGTGTCTCCCGGAAAACACGACCTACCCCTATAATAAGCCTGTGCACAAATTTTCAGGATGATCTTAATATAAGACCTACCCCTAATACCAAGCATCTTAGAACTCCTGGCTCCATACTTGCAACCCCACTGGATGAAATGAATGGTTATCATCATTCAGTATGGACAAACAACATACACCCCTATAATAAGCCCTAGTTAAGATCGTCAACTAGAATGAGAGACTTGTTGCCGAATGACCAGTCGAAGTACAGACGCCACTGATTAGAACTTGATAATGAATGGATATCACTCGTATTAAATAAGAAGATAACATAACTGTATTTCAATAAATGTAGAATTGTGTACATGAATAAACGTAGATATGTGTATCTGATTTAAAAAAAAAAAAAATAAAAAAAAAAAAACATCCCCCGAAAATAAGCCCTACTGCATTTTTAAAGCTAAAATTAATATAAGACCCGGTCTTACTTTCGAGGAAACACAGTATACTACAATTACTACACCTACCACTGCTGATATTATATATGATTATTCAAAGGTGAAATTGTTCAGCAAAGTATGACAACCAAACACTGGGCATCAGCTTTATGACGTAACTGATGGTTCATACGATATACTCGTACTTGTCGGTATGTACCCGGTACTAGGAGACACCTTAACACAAGACAAATATAGTCCTTAATTAATCTATGGAAGAATAAGGCACGAGTGAATTTTTCGGCTCTGTTCCAGCGAGAACTCGAGTCCGCGTGTGCAACATGAAAGTCAATGTCGGGTTAGTAAAGCATGGAAAGGGGTTAACGTCTTTCTCCGTAACCCCGTATATTCTCGTGAGTACTAACCTGCGCGAGAATCGGTAGCGGTTCTCGCCGCGTTGGTAACTTACGGGGTATGTGAGCCGGTCGCTCAGGACATTGCAGTCAACATCAGAATTGTTCAGCTGCTGTTGATCTACTAGGCAAGATTACGCTCAGTAGTTTGCCATTGCTTTCTGAGCGACCGGCTCACTACCCCGTAAGTTACCAGCGCGGCGAGAACCGCTACCGATTCTCGCGCAGGTTACGTTACTTACGAGAATATACGGGATTACAGAGACAGACGTTAACTCCTAAGCCAGGTCACCGGCTATAAGTAATTACACATACTAAATAAGAGGTCACGAGAACTAGGTGTAAAGATCTTTAGGGGAAATCCAAAGAAAATATATATAATGCATACTACTAACAGTAGAAGTCAAGTTCAATGAAATAACAACGGAAATATCTCCACCAAAGTTATTTATACAAATTAGGCGCAGGTAAAGATGGCATTCGGAAGCAGCAATCAGTATATATCATGTGCTGTAGATCTCCATCTTACAGACAACTCAAGAAAAGATCAATGGATATTTATCACAAGCTAGTGCAGGCGACTAGTTGAACAATGACCGTAGGGCATCAAATGTGAGGAGATAATGTTATCACTTACCGGTCTCCTCAAGCCAATGTTTATATTACTGGCCACTGTTGAAATGGATTCAGGTCTAAGCAGCGCATATGTTAATCTCACGTCAGGGGGGTTAAAACGGCAGCCACTGGTTTTTGGTCTGAGTGATCGTGCGTGTTAATCTGCTCGAACTTGTGTGAACTGGGAACATGTGCTGCCGATGCTCTGTGTGTGTGTATGTGTGTGTGTGTGTATGTGTGTGTGTGTGTGTGTGTGTGTCCAATCGCTAGGGGTTATATAATTTGGGAACATACGCTGCTGAAAGTGTGCGTGTGTGCGTGTGCGCGCGCGTGTGTGTGTGTGTATTTATGTGCTGGAAATGGTAAAATACACGTTGCCAAAGTGCGTACGTATTTGTGGTTTGATATAAGAAAGAGAGAAAGAGAGAGAGAGAGAGAGAGAGAGAGGAGAGAGAGAGAGAGAGAGAGAGAGAGAGAGAGAGAGAGAGAGAGAGAGAGAGAGAGAGAGAGAGAAGAAAGTATAGTCAACGACCGCTTTCACTTCATAAGGTGAGTTTGGGTTTATTGATGTTAGCGACACAAATCGGTAAAAAGATAGACAGGCAGCCCTTCGACCAGAATGCCGAGGAGACAGACATAAACACAGACTGACTGACGAACCGAGGGATACGTGAGTACTGAAAGACGGAATGATGGGCAGAAATAGACAGAGAAACAGATAAACCAATAGATAGACAACGTGATTTTACGCTTTACCTCGGTTCAACAGTCTGTCCATCCTGTTATATATTCGTCGATTTCACTAATTTAGCAGCTCTTTGTACACTGTGTGTTCTATTCACTATCTCCAAAGCTCTTTTCTAGATCTCAGTGTCACGAGATAGACAGTAGGCTGGCCTCACGTTTTATTTAGAACTGGGAATCACCGCGCTATTTTTAGCGGCGAAATCCCGAAGGGAGATCCCTCTTCATAGCTTTCTAAAGTCGTCTATAAGGGCTGTTCTAGAGAGTTTTATTTTAGTTTACCTGATCAGACTTAGACGAATTCGACTTTCTCGTGAATGGATCACGAATTCTCCGAGGAAGTCGGGGCCCACGTAAAAGTGGCAATTCTGTAGGACCAGGAGATTTGCTACGTGGTCCAAAGTTGGGTGGTCAACATTCAGCAGTTGTGTATTTTCTTCGCTACCGAGACGACATCTGTCAAGCTGCTAGTGGTGTCTTCATAGAAAATGACGTTTCTCGACATGCTCTAGAGCCAAGTAGACAGGATGTGTTTCGTAAAGAAGGTAAACTGATTTACTATTACATTATAACGGTGTCGAAATTGTGCACGATCCCTGCAGCCTGTGAAGTTTGTTAGCCGTGCGTCGCTTAAAGTTAGGTCATGCATATAAAGTAGGCATTATTGAGCAGGAACAGCCGAAATTGGGGCCTGTGGTAGATGACTTATAAACCATTACTAAAGCGCGTCCTAAGCCCAAGCAGTTATACAAAATCCGCTTTAAAGGGGTTTGACAGGCTCGTGGTCTTGTGCACTTTACAAAGTGTCTATGCATGACCTAGCTTCTCGAAATTACTAATTCGAAGAACTTTTCATGAGTCATCGGCGCAAGCGAGTTAGTGTCGTGTTTACATCTGCCGAGCGAGGTTGAGCAATAGGGAACCGGCCTAGCGACGTAGCACTGCCGAAAAAGAGTCCTACCGCGCTAGTGTAATAGATATCGACGAGCGATATGGTGAGGCGTCGAAATGGAGCGTCGGTCGAAGCATATATCTGAGTTATGCACTTGACCGATATGAAGGGGGCGTCACCACAGTGTCGGACGGAGTAGTGATCTTCTGTTTTCTACTTTCCTCTAATTGTCCTTTCAGTAATCATTTCTTACGGATGAGAAATATTAGGGGACCTTCTTTCTCCAGAATGGAGGAGAGATAGATATGTAGGACAGAGGGGGAATACAGCCTTCTCAAACTGATAATGCTGTTTTCTGCGAACAGATACATCGTTCTATATAATCACGCCATTAAAATGGGTGATAGAACGGGATTGGCACTTCACCTGTTACATGGAGGATGAAACCATGTATGCATACTACACTTGACCTTATAACTCACAGGGGAAAAGATCGGAGTATGCGCACACCTCTCATTCACTAATAAAGGAAAGGGGGATACATGATATTGTTTCTCGGTTATCTGGGATTTAGAACCCAGAGAGAAACGAACTCACGAGTGAGCATGAAGAGGGATTGGTCGTGAAGACAAATACCCACTTCCAAGGCGACACTAGGCCTCAAACCTATGCTCTAATGTGATGAATGAAAGTAGTGTAAAAGACTGAGAGTTTTACAGGTGAGTTCCAGTGGACCCCTGTGACTGAACTGACCGGACCTGTCCGAGCTGCCAGCCTAAGTCTTCACTGACGAAAGCTGTTCCAGGAGCTGCCTGACAGATGAGAGTCCCCTGTTCACTACAGTCAACACTCTTGCAGATGAGGACGGTCAGGTATAACATATATATCATGTAATACCATTGCTGAGGGCTTAGCGACACCGTTCTACGTTTGGCGCCATAAGCTGTTGCAGAATACTTTCACTAAGTCCTCTCATTTGCAGAACCTACATTCGAGTGTGCTGAAGAAGATATCCTAGGCCCGGCAAGTGACGAAGGAACAAGGTGCGAATTCAGTACCTATATCTGCGTGAATCTCCCAGAGTTGGAGCAACGCTCAGTCTTTCCGCCTGAGACGTTCCCATCGACCAGAATAATATCCGGCCAGAAGGTTCTTCACGTATATGCTACATACCAGACATCTATCACATATTACCTGCATCGCCTTACCAGGTAACGATGACATGTTCTGTACAATATCAAGCCACTAAGGCCCAGAGACTTTGCTGATGACATGAGCCGTAGAGCTCCTACGATTGTACCCCACTGTTCGAACTTGTGTGAACAATCTTGACCCGGTCATTACCGCAGTCATATTATTGACGTTCCGTGACAGCATTTGTTGTGAGCGGTTTTGAATGGACAACATGATCGTGGGGTCCAGCCCAGTTATGGACACTGTCGTCACAGTCTTCTACTACCTAGAAAGATCACTGTGGTGGGCTGCCTGGAACTGACTGTGTTTCCAGAAGAGCGATTACCGAAGTATAGGGAGTTACACCTGTCCAGACCATTCAAGGGAAGATCTGCCGAAACCCGGTGAGATGACTGAAACAGCTGATGGAGTTGACGTTACAGGCGCTGCCCAAGGATGATTACCTTGATCCTACACTGCTGATCCTGTGTCTGTCTAGCTTCGAAACTTCCTACCTTGATCTATACCTGTCTCCTTCTGTACTGTTGTACATAATACATTTATGCATCATTCTTTTGACGAACCCAGAATTTAGTCATGTCGTCTGGATGGAGCCCTAGTGGTTAACGCCCCTAGGTTGAGAGGTTGAGAGAAAGCAGGGTCCAGGCACCGGAGAGGTTGGTAGACTGAGTGCAGAAAGACCCAAGCCCAGAACATATACCAAGCCATAGAGTGTAGTAATAGTTCAGCTCACCCCACTGATATTACGATACTCAGCTATTAACTGCCATCGGACGTAATTCTTACAGTAAGTATTTCAACTGTATACTCCTTTACTTTACAAATACGCCGACTGGCCGTAATTTTCTTGCCAGAGAGTTCACAGTAAATGGAAACTTCAAAATGGCAGTTGGAAGTGAAGACACAAAGACATAATCTTATAGGCCGTCATTCGGAGCCAACAGTTAGGGAGTGATGCTTCGATCACGACAAATACGTCAATGACGTTTCACGCCCTGTACGTCTTGCAGTGTAGGGCTGGCTCACTTTGAATGACGTTAGATTCCACGCTGAGCTTACGTTTCAAAGACTTCTTTAAGTTTCATTATGCCGATTCTGTGTGTGTGTGTGTGAAACCTCTCTATGGAAGCTATCTCTGGTAGCGGTAGACTGATATGTAAAGTGACTGCGTCACTTTACTGACTAAATGTCTGTCTGTCTGTCTGTCTGTCTGTCTGTCTGTCTGGCTGGCTGGCTGGCTGGCTGGCTGGCGGGCGGGCGGGCTGTCGGTCGGTCGGTCGGTCGGTTTGTCTGTCTGTCTGTCTGTATGTCTGTCTGTCTACATGCTTCTGACTGTCTTTCCGTGAATCCTTCTAGGTGTCCATCTGACAGTCTATTGTGTGGGTTTGTCTCTCATTTTCTCTGTTTACACATATGTCTGCCAATTTCACTCTCTATACATGTGTCTGTCTGTCTTCGGATCTGCCTGCCTGACCATCCATCCATCCATCCATCCATCCATCCATCCATCCATCCATCCATCAATCCATTCACACAAACAAATCCTTTCATCCTTTCATCCATCCACCTCAACCATCCATCTATTCATCCATCCATCCATCCATTTACGTAAACAAAGCCTTTTATCGATTCATTCATCAACCCGCTACCATCCATTAATCCATCCAACCATCCAAATACTCAATCCATCCATCCACTCACCCATGCATGCTTATTCAGCCACTCATGCACCAAACCATCCATCCATCCATCCATCCATCCATCTATTTATCCATCCACCCTTCTATTCAACCACCCAAACACCCATCAACCTACCTACCTATCCATCCATCCACCCACAAATCCATTCAGCCACTCATGCACCAACCCACCTATCCATCCACCATTCATCCAACTATACATCTATCCATCCACCCAGCCATCCATTCACGCAACCACCCATCCAACCGTGCACCTATCGATCCACCCATCCATCCATCGACCCTCCATTCATCCACCCATCCATCCACGCTTCCATCCACACAACCACCCACACATCCATCCATCCATTCACCAACACATCCACCCATCCATTCACACAAATATCCATCCACTCACGAACCCATTTCATCATCCATTAATCCATCCATCCATCTTCCATTAATCAACCCATCCTTCCACCCATTCACCCACGCAACCACCCATCCATCCATGAACATATCCATCTACCCATCAAGCGACCCTCCATCCATCTTCCCATTAATCAACGCATCCATCCCCACGACCATCTATCCACTCACAAACCCACCCACCCACACATCCATTCACCCACCACGCCATCCATCCATCCACACAAACATCCATCCACTCACGACACCAAACACCTACCCACACATCCATCCATCCATACACCCATCAACCCATCCATCCATCCACAAAACAATCCATCCACTTACAAACCGACCCAATCATTCATCCATCCATCCATCTTCCATTAATCCACGCATCCATCCACCAACTCACGCACCGACCCATCAATCCATCATCCCATCCATCCATCCATCCTTCCATCCATCCATCCATCCATCCAACACTCCATCCACCCATCCATTCAATCACACATCCACCCATCAACTCACCCACTCACGAATCCATTCATCCACTCATGCACCACCACTCATCCATCCATCTTTCTATCCATCAACCTATCAATCCATCAACTCACCCACCCACCTATCGATCTATTAACTCATTCATCCACCAACGCACCCATCCATCCATCAATCCATTAACCCATCCATTCACTCACCCATCCATTCACTCACACATCCACCCATCAACTCACCCACTCACGAATCCATTCATCCACTCATGCACCACCACTTACCCATCTACCCATCCATCTTTCTATCCATCAACCTATCAATCCGTCAACTCACCCACCCACCAATCGATCTATTAACTCATTCATCCACCAACGCACCATCCATCCATCAATCTATTAACCCATCCATTCACTCACCCATCCAATTACTCACCCATCCACCCTTCAACCCACCCACCCATCTTTCCACCCACGTAGAAAACTGTGTCCACGACCAGGCACAAAACTGTACCCATGACCAGGCAGAAAATTGTACATAACCAGACAGTCCACGACCAGGCAGATAACTGTACACTATAGTGCAGAAGACTGTTGGAGACCAGGTAGAAAACTGTCCACGGCCAGGTAGACAACTGTGTCCACTATCAGGCAGAAAACTGTGTCCACTATCAGGCAGAAAACTGTGTCCACGACCAGGCAGAAAACTGTGTCCACGACCAGGCAGAAAACTGTGTCCACGACCTGGCAGAAAACTGTGTCCACGACCAGGCAGAAAACTGTGTCCACTATCAGGCAGAAAACTGTGTCCACTATCAGGCAGAAAACTGTGTCCACGACCAGGCAGAAAACTGTGTCCACGACCAGGCAGAAAACTGTGTCCACTATCAGGCAGAAAACTGTGTCCACTATCAGGCAGAAAACTGTGTCCACGACCAGGCAGAAAACTGTGTCCACGACCAGGCAGAAAACTGTGTCCACTATCAGGCAGAAAACTGTGTCCACGACCAGGCAGAAAACTGTGTCCACGACCAGGCAGAAAACTGTGTCCACTATGAAGCAGAAAACTGTGTACACTATCAGGCAGAAAACTGTGTCCACGACCAGGCAGAAAACTGTGTCCACGACCAGGCAGAAAACTGTCCACTATCAGGCAGAAAACTGTGCCCACGACCAGGCAGAAAACTGTGTCCACTATCAGGCAGAAAACTGTGTCCACTATCAAGCAGAAAACTGTGTCCACGACTAGACAGAAAACTGTGTCCACGACCAGGCAGAAAACTGTGTCCACTATCAGGCAGAAAACTGTGTCCACGACCAGGCAGAAAACTGTGTCCACGACCAGGCAGAAAACTGTGTCCACTATCAGGCAGAAAACTGTGTCCACGACCAGGCAGACAACTGTGTCCACGACCAGGCAGAAAACTGTGTCCACGACCAGGCAGAAAACTGTGTCCACTATCAAGCAGAAAACTGTGTCCACGACCAGGCAGAAAACTGTGTCCACTATCAGGCAGAAAACTGTGTCCACGACCAGGCAGAAAACTGTGTCCACTATCAGGCAGAAAACTGTGTCCACGACCAGTCAGAAAACTGTCCACGACCAGGCAGAAAACTGTGTCCACGAGCAGACAGAAAACTGTGTCCACGACACAGAAAACTGTGTCCACGACCAGGCAGAAAACTGTGTCCACGAGCAGACAGAAAACTGTGTCCACGACCAGGCAGAAAACTGTGTCCACGACCAGGCAGATAACTGTGTCCACTATCAGGCAGAAAACTGTATCCACTATCAGGCAGAAAACTGTGTCCACGACCAGGCAGAAAACTGTGTTCACGACCAGGCAGAAAACTGTGTCCACTATCAGGCAGAAAACTGTGTCCACTATCAGGCAGAAAACTGTGTCCACGACCAGGCAGAAAACTGTGTCCACGACCAGGCAGAAAACTGTTTCCACTATCAGGCAGAAAACTGCGCCCACTATCAGGCAGAAAACTGTGTCCATTATCAAGCAGAAAACTGTGTCCACGACCAGGCAGAAAACTGTGTCCACGACCAGGCAGAAAACTGTGTCCACGACCTGGCAGAAAACTGTGTCCACGACCAGGCAGAAAACTGTGTCCACTATCAGGCAGAAAACTGTGTCCACGACCAGGCAGAAAACTGTGTCCACGACCAGGCAGAAAACTGTGTCCACTATCAGGCAGAAAACTGTGTCCACTATCAGGCAGAAAACTGTGTCCACGACCAGGCAGAAAACTGTGTCCACGACCAGGCAGAAAACTGTGTCCACTATCAGGCAGAAAACTGTGCCCACTATCAGGCAGAAAACTGTGCCCACTATCAGGCAGAAAACTGTGTCCACTATCAGGCAGAAAACTGTGTCCACGACCAGGCAGAAAACTGTGTCCACTATCAGGCAGAAAACTGTGTCCACTATCAGGCAGAAAACTGTGTCCACGACCAGGCAGAAAACTGTGTCCATGACCAGGCAGAAAACTGTGTCCACTATCAGGCAGAAAACTGTGTCCACTATCCGGCAGAAAACTGTGTCCACGACCAGGCAGAAAACTGTGTCCACGACCAGGCAGAAAACTGTGTCCACTATCAGGTAGAAAACTGTGTCCACTATCAGGCAGAAAACTGTGTCCACGACCAGGCAGAAAACTGTGTCCACGACCAGGCAGAAAACTGTGTCCACTATCAGGCAGAAAACTGTGCCCACTATCAGGCAGAAAACTGTGTCCATTATCAAGCAGAAAACTGTGTCCACTATCAGGCAGAAAACTGTGTCAATTATCAGGCAGACAACTGTGTCCACGACCAGGCAGAAAACTGTGTCCACGACCAGGCAGAAAACTGTGTCCACTATGAAGCAGAAAACTGTGTACACTATCAGGCAGAAAACTGTGTCCACGACCAGGCAGAAAACTGTGTCCACGACCAGGCAGAAAACTGTCCACTATCAGGCAGAAAACTGTGCCCACGACCAGGCAGAAAACTGTGTCCACTATCAGGCAGAAAACTGTGTCCACTATCAAGCAGAAAAATGTGTCCACGACTAGGCAGAAAACTGTGTCCACGACCAGGCAGAAAACTGTGTCCACTATCAGGCAGAAAACTGTGTCCACGACCAGGCAGAAAACTGTGTCCACGACCAGGCAGAAAACTGTGTCCACTATCAGGCAGAAAACTGTGTCCACGACCAGGCAGACAACTGTGTCCACGACCAGGCAGAAAACTGTGTCCACGACCAGGCAGAAAACTGTGTCCACTATCAAGCAGAAAACTGTGTCCACGACCAGGCAGAAAACTGTGTCCACTATCAGGCAGAAAACTGTGTCCACGACCAGGCAGAAAACTGTGTCCACTATCAGGCAGAAAACTGTGTCCACGACCAGTCAGAAAACTGTCCACGACCAGGCAGAAAACTGTGTCCACGAGCAGACAGAAAACTGTGTCCACGACCAGGCAGAAAACTGTGTCCACGAGCAGACAGAAAACTGTGTCCACGACCAGGCAGAAAACTGTGTGGACGAGCAGACAGAAAACTGTCCACGACCAGGCAGAAAACTGTGTCCACGAGCAGACAGAAAACTGTCCACGACCAGGCAGAAAACTGTGTCCACGAGCAGACAGAAAACTGTGTCCACGACCAGGCAGAAAACTGTGTCCACGAGCAGACAGAAAACTGTGTCCACGAGCAGACAGAAAACTGTGTCCACGACCAGGCAGAAAACTGTGTCCACGACCAGGCAGAAAACTGTGTCCACGAGCAGACAGAAAACTGTGTCCACGAGCAGACAGAAAACTGTGTCCACGACCAGGCAGAAAACTGTGCCCACCACCAGGCAGAAAACTGTGTCCACGACCAGGCAGAAAACTGTCCACTATCAGGCAGAAAACTGTGCCCACGACCAGGCAGAAAACTGTGTCCACTATCAGGCAGAAAACTGTGTCCACTATCAAGCAGAAAACTGTGTCCACGACTAGGCAGAAAACTGTGTCCACGACCAGGCAGAAAACTGTGTCCACTATCAGGCAGAAAACTGTGTCCACGACCAGGCAGAAAACTGTGCCCACGACCAGGCAGAAAACTGTGTCCACTATCAGGCAGAAAACTGTGTCCACGACCAGGCAGACAACTGTGTCCACGACCAGGCAGAAAACTGTGTCCACGACCAGGCAGAAAACTGTGTCCACGACCAGGCAGAAAACTGTGTCCACTATCAGGCAGAAAACTGTGTCCACTATCCGGCAGAAAACTGTGTCCACGACCAGGCAGAAAACTGTGTCCACTATCAGGCAGAAAACTGTGTCCACGACCAGTCAGAAAACTGTCCACGACCAGGCAGAAAACTGTGTCCACGAGCAGACAGAAAACTGTGTCCACGACCAGGCAGAAAACTGTGTCCACGAGCAGACAGAAAACTGTCCACGACCAGGCAGAAAACTGTGTCCACGAGCAGACATAAAACTGTGTCCACGACCAGGCAGAAAACTGTGTCCACGAGTAGACAGAAAACTGTGTCCACGAGCAGACAGAAAACTGTGTCCACGACCAGGCAGAAAACTGTGTCCACGACCAGGCAGAAAACTGTGTCCACGACCAGGCAGAAAACTGTGTCCACGAGCAGACAGAAAACTGTGTCCACGAGCAGACAGAAAACTGTGTCCACGACCAGGCAGAAAACTGTGTCCACGACCAGGCAGAAAACTGTGTCCACGAGCAGACAGAAATCTGTGTCCACGAGCAGACAGAAAACTGTGTCCACGACCAGGCAGAAAACTGTGTCCACGACCAGGCAGAAAACTGTGTCCACGAGCAGACAGAAAACTGTCCACGACGAGGCAGAAAACTGTGCTCACCACCAGACTGTAATCATATTGATGACAACGGAAGTGATATGTTCATTTTAAAGCATTAGTTCGTTGTTATTATTCTTTATGCCCCAAATTCGAACGTTACCAAAAAGTGCAAGGTTTTACCCGTTTCTCGAAGTTAATCATCAGGTACAAGAAAATGACGTCCTCTTATTTACAACAACGATCTTTTGTTTTGTGCTCCACATTCAGCATTTAATTGATGGTGTCCATTGATCGTCCCTCAAAAGAAACGGACAACTCATTTGATAACGGAATAAATAGCCCTAGTGTTTCACTTGATGGCTTCGACACCCGATCACGTGGACAGATCTGTGTGTTAAACATCGTATGGTCAGTCAGCGCTAGAATTAGCTGATTTCTTCTGGGGGAATACGAGATTATTTACCATAACACCAGTTATGCACATAGGAGACTGTAACTTTGAAGTAACACTGAGAATATTAGCTTGCTTTCCTACTGGGCTGCAATGTAAACACAAGGAAATTACACTTTCAAATTTGCTTTCCAAAGACAGACAACCGTTTTGTTTTTCTTGCTTAATATGTCCCAGTTGTAATCGTATCAGATATATGGTGGTGTGGTCAATATCATTGGACGGGCATTACTTTTGTGGATATTTCTTGATATCCATTTTAGGCTGGGTTGACTTCATTATTATCATGTGCCCCGCCAGCTGGCGTAGTTATTCATGTCTCTCCACACATCTTGGTATTGGGTGCACATGAGCAACTCTGCTGATGATATACCACCACGTCACCGTCTCATTTCATCCAGCATCATTTCTCTTGGTCTGCCTCTTCGTAAACTTGTGTTAGTGAGTTTGTTATTGGGAGTGAGTATATGTGTGCGCAAGGAAATGTTTGTGTGTTATTGAGTGGGTGCAGAACTGTGAGAGTTTGTGTAAATGATTTAAGTATGTATGTGTGTTTATGCATGTTCGTGTGTATGTGTGTCTGCCTACCTGCCTGTCTCATAACATTGTAACATGTATTTTTTATGTTTACAAAATTCATTTGATAATGTATTTTTCCTATGTGACTGTAAAGAGCACAATATTTACTTTATGAACGAAAGATGAGTCATTCGAATGGTCGAATGTAAGACGGGCCTGCATGCCCAGTTTGTGACCCTTTGAAAATAAAGTTCGTTTAGTCCTTCGTTCGTTCGATCTTTCCAGTTGTCATGATGTTCTCCAATACGTCTCTTCTCATCACATGACCAAATAATGTTGTTTGTTTCTTATCATCATCAAGTGCCTTGTCAGCTGGTAAAGGCGTTCATGTCGCCCCACAGATCTCGGTCTTTGATGTTCTGGACAACTCTACTGATGATATTCCTGCATACCACCGTCTTAATCCACCCATCATCATTTCCCTGGATCTGGTTCTTCCTCTCTTCCTATTTATTTTTCTGGTCGTCACGATGGTCTCCAGTCCTCGCTTCTCATCACATGGCCAAAGAAATCTGGTTGTCTTATTGTTATTGTTGTATAGAATGTTCTAGTTTCATTAGCCTCTTTCATGCAGTCGTTGTTAGTTACTCTGGCAGTCTAAGGGAACTCATTCGTCTCAGGAACCACATCTTTATTGCTTCCAAGTTCTTCCTAATGTGTTCATTTACATTCTAAGATTCGCTTCTGTACAGTAAAACAAATTCTGTATATACATTCAGCACTGTCTTTCTTACATGCAATGATAATGACTTACTGCATAAGATACCTTTCATTCACTGAAATAGAGCGTTTTCTTGCACCATTATGTTTCTAATCTACGATGTGCACCTTCCATCTGATATATATTGCCCCATGGTATATTTGCACTTGGTTAAGAATGTTCTCTTCTAGTTCCATTTTACATTGTGGTGTAACTGTTTCTTAAAATATCACTACTGTTACTGTTTTTGTACATATACATTTACACTGCAATCCCTGCTACTGCAATGCCCAACAATTGTGTTAGATCGTTTGCATTTTCACCATCAATACTGAGCATATTGTTTATATTATCACCTCCGCTTAGTATTCCTGGCTCTTCTTGGATCTGTCTTATTATTATACTTATTATTACTTCGCTATAAAACACCGTAGGTTTATGGACATGGAGGAGTCTTGACAGCAGAATTAGAAACCAGATTGATTACATTCTGATTAGCAGAAGATTTCGAAATTAATACTAACAATTGCAAAAGCAGTTCCCAGTGCTAATTGTTACAGTGATCACAGATTAATTGCAGGTATATTGAGGATAAAGTTAAAGATAGTCAAGTATATAACAGGAAACACTAAATATGATCCGTGTACCTTGAGAAATGACAAGGAATTACAAAATAAATTCAACATAGAAGTACATAACAGATTTGATATATTGTGAGATCTAGAGATCCTATTTCAAGATGTGGATGATAAATGGGAAATATTGAAGAATTCAATCAGTTTGGCTGCAGAAACAACTATTACAAAATTAAAGAAGGTGGGTCGTAAGAAATGGATGATTGAATAAATTTTACAACTAATGGAAACAAGAAGACTCAACAAAAATAATCCTGACAAATATGAAGACATTCACAGGCAAGTCAGAATATGATGTATAAAGGCAACAGAAGTATGGCTTGAGAAAAATTGCACAGAAATTGTACCATGCCGTTTAGCGTGGGCGGTCATGATTCGCCATTTCACTCGATCACCAGAGTCGTGGATCAGCTCAGTGTTCCTGCCTCAAGCATGCCACGTGGTCAAGCCATCCAGGTATTTATTTCTCTGTTTTCCTCTTGATCTCTGTCCCTCGATCTTGCCAGTTGTCATCAAGTTCTCTAATTGATTTCTTCTCATAACATGTCCAAACAATCTTGACTGTCTACGTCTAATTCTCTAATTAGTGTACTATGTTTATTTGTTTCTTGGAGGACTTGGTCATTGCTTTTTCTGTCTGTCCATGGTATTCTGTGTATTCTCCTCAGAAACAAATTAACACAGCCATCAGATGTTTTTCAGCTTGAATGCTCATTGTCCACGCTTCACATCCATACAAAATTGCATGCTCTACATAGCACCTCAACACTCTTTTTCTCGTAGCAATTGACATCTTTTTATTAGTCAGTATGTTTTCCATCTTGCAAAAGTTACCTTCGCCATGGAGATTCTTGGTCTAATCTCTTCAAGGCATCTCCCATCAGATGGTATGACTGTTCAGAGATAACTGTGCGTTGTTTAAGAATATTCCCATTTACCTGTATATTGCATTGCGGTATTTCGTTCTTCCTAGTGACGACCATAATCTGTATCTTCTTACAATTTAATTCTAACCCTAGTTGTTCACTGTGTGCAATAACCGCATCTAATAAATGTTGCAGATCCTGCTCATTGTCTGCAGTCAATGCTGTACCATATGCATATCTAATTTTATTGATGTTTCTTCCTCTAATAATTATTCCTTTCATATCTTGTACGTGTCTGAAAATATTTTCACTATACAGGAAAAACAGATCTGGAAAAATTACACATCTCACACCTCTCTTAATAGGTTGATATTGACCCACTTCATTATCAATTCTGATGGCAGCTTGTAGTTTCCAATATATGTTTTTCACGGGTCTAAGGTCTTTCCCATCACTTTGTAGATCTGCGAGAATCTCTATTATGATAACATGTCTTACTCTATCGAAAGCGATTGTGTAGTCAATAAAGCAAAGATGTATATCTTTATTTAACTCTATAGAAGGTTCAAATACTGTTCTCAGCATGTACACAGCATTTACAGTACTCTTGCCTTCTACAAACCTGCATTGTTCTTCTCCAATTTCGAGTTGTATTTCTTCCAAACTCTTTGCAAGATAAGTCTTAGCAATATCTTCTTGATGTGGCTCATTATATTGATCACATTCCAAGGCTCCTGATTTCTTTGGGATTGCAATAAATACAGAATTACATAATTCAGAAGGTATATCTCCAGTATCATATATTGTGTTCAGCAGTCTTGTGACTTGATCTATTCCATATTCTTCTAAATCCTTAATCATTTTTGTTGTGACGTTGTCTGAACCGGTGTTCTTGCCAGTTTTCATATGGTTAAGAACATTCTGAACCTCCATCTTCAAAATTGATGGTCCTTCATTATTATTATGAATATCATACTGTGGTTCTCTGATATAATTATATAGGTTTTTCACATAATCTGTCCATACATGTAAAATTTGATCTTTTTCTATTATGATTTTTAGATCTTTTGTTTTTAGGCAGCCTGCTGATGTACTTGTTCTTTTATTAATAAGCTATGTATATATAGCTATTCATACATATTGCAGCACATTATCAATTGAATATCCACTGTTGTAAATAAAATTCAACAATTTGGTTGGTTAATTTTTCTACTTCACATTCTCCCAGTACTTCTAATTCTTTTACTGTGGTTCTATTTCGTCCGGCTCTTGTTCCTTTCTTCATATGTTTCATAGCGTCAGCGACCTCTTTATTTAGAATATAAGGACCTTCTAAGTTACTTTCTTCTGTTAATTCTTCCCTGTCTCCATCATATCATTTTCTGATATACTCATTCCAAATCTTCATTATAGCGCCTTAATCTAATAATATATTTCCTAGTTTTTGATGTCAAACACTCTGTGTTTACCCTTATGATAATGTTCTAGTTTATCAAACCTCCTTCAGGCAGTCGTTGTTATCTACTCTGGCAGACCAAGGTTTTCGCAATATTCTTCCGGGAAAGACATCTCCGTTGCTTCTAAGCTCCTAACTAGTCCATTCAAGTTCCATGATTCTATGCCATGCGGTAAAACAAGTTCTACATAACATTTCCTCAATCTTCTTCTTACATTCAATGATAATGGCTTATGGCATCGACTTAAGAACCCATAAAGCTATAATTACAAATTCCACGTATGAAATTCAACACAGAGAACACAACAAAATGACTCATGCAATTTCAGTCATGTACTGTCCTTGTAAATGTTGAGAGAGAATTAAGGGTCACGTTGATTAGGTTCACACCATTTTACATCAGGTAAGAGCAATAGCAATACTATTTGTGTAAAATAATTCTAAGAAGAACACAAACATTCGCTTTCCCCTTCGTCTTCATTCGATCTCTGATATCCACATATTTTACCATTTAAGTGTCTATTATTTATCAGATCATTGTATGTTTATAATTGTGTGATTTCTGCAGAATATACGTAACGAGATGCGACAAAGTATGTCAGGCAATAAATCGTGCTATCTGTTGTTTGTCTCTTCGTTATTCAATTGCACTACGGGAAAACATTGTCTTGAATATGTTACAATTAGGAAAGGTTTTGGCACGCAGCTCAATCAATCAGGAACCGTCTCCACAATGAAGGTTGGCTGCAATTAATCTCTAACAAATTTTGCCTCTTGCCTCGTACACACTGATAGACTGCTGATAGCCCATTTCTTGATACTTTCTTCCCATTTGTATTACGGTCTGCCTCTCGCTTCTCTGCCTTTAATTTGTTCCTCTAGTATAGACACGAGACATTTTTTTGCCTTCTTCTCCAAGTCTAACTGGGTAAGATCATGTCATTTCATTGCACCTATTATGTAGCCGAGAATCATGGAGCACATGTTGCAATGTTGTTTTTTTTACTCTCTCCACACGGGTAATTATCTGTTTGTCACCTCTTGAATACATACAAACGTACATAATGGATATTTGTGTTTTATAAAGGAAGACTGCGTATCTGGTGTTAAATACTGGTATATCATAAAACAGGTCTCACATTATAACCATCAGCCATTCCGATCATGGTTCGCAATCTAATACGACCACCGCTGTCTCAGCTCGGTGTTTTTCTCCTGAGACAAGCCACCCATATATTTATGTTTGTATCTTCCTTCCCCTTACTCGTTTCCAATCACATTTGCCAGCCGTAACTAAGCCCCCCTCCCCCCCTCCCAACTACACATAGATACTCACTAAAACATTAATATGTTCTACAGTAATAGACATCTTCCTCCCCCCACCCCCAGCTATCAGTTGCCTATGTTCGGCTGCCTAGATAAATAGAGGCAGATCCTCCATGCATCTACTTGCTTGTAAACCCCCAGGAACATGGCAAGTGAGTGAATGAAGAGAAACAACACACAGGTCATGTTGTTTCTGGTATCCATTTCATAATGCTGGCACTGACAGTATACACTACGAGGCTGGCTATACACTACGAGGCTGGCTGCAAGGTTAGCCGATGTCTTGAGAAATAACAACTCAGGTGTAGGTAGCACATAGAAGATCATCTAGTTCATCTAATTAGACTTGGTACTTCATTTTTAATTCACCGCAAACAAACCGCGTAGTTATTGTTAGCACTGACCTAGATCATGTTGGATCGTCGATTTTCATAATAGTGATATCGGGATTCACGTCGTGGTTGGTTGACAAGTGTGTTTGCAGCAAGATGTACCCAAAACCGCATGTCATTGTCTTCGTAAGCTGTCCCCCAGATACACCAGCGATGAGTGCAGACTGATGGGACATAGACAAGATAAGACGTGTAACACAAGATATTGATATACAATCCGACGAATGTAAAGGCACTCCGGGCCCTGAAACAGTTATTGCACTCATCGATCGGTCTAGCAGTCCACCACACACTCAACCGGATGTGATCGACAACACATTCAATTAAAATGACTCTTTATTTCAATACACAATATCACTTGCTAGCCTTCTACTTGCGAAAACACTTATATGTCTGTATCTATAATTAATAAATGCAGTGGTCCTTTTCAGGGCTCCCAAAACATCCCAGTAAGCATTCCTCGATTGCACATAGTTGTTCACGCCACACAAACGACCCTACCCTATACACAAGTTGCACAGTATACACACCCCTACACCCACTATAGAATCACCCTGATGTCACGTGATTTCCCGGGAACTCCCGGAATTCCTTTGTTTGCGATAAATTAAAAATGAAGTACCGTAGTCTTGAAGTTAAAACCAAAATTCGATGAACCATTATCTGGGATTGTCTGTCTGCAGACGATTGCGTTCTAAATTCCAAATCAGAGACAAATATGCAGCAGAGCATCAACAGATTTTCCACCAACATGGGGAGAAAACGTTAGTCATTTATCAACATAGTCACGCAAAATGTGACAAACAAACAATTGTTGAATTCCTTCAGAATTAGTAAACAATTATTATTGTATTCCATCCACATTTAGTGGAGAATTGTTGAATTACCTAGAGCAGTGGTTCTCAACCGGTGGGGAATTCCCCCCCAGGGGGGAATTTCATGGTTTCCAGGGGGGGAATGAAGACCATTTCAAGATTGTGTTAATACAAGAACCGATTACTTGACATAGTTTTTCCCTTCATACTTTACAGTTATGTATTTCTCGTCCTTCTAAAATTCATTTTATAAAGTAAGTAGACCCACAAATCATGTTTTATGTGGATGTCTAGACTTGTTTTAGTATATGCTATTACATTTGCCTTCCACTTTTACGTATACTGTGTAGGGGTGAGGGGATTTTTAGATAGGAAATATGAAAGGGGGGGAATGACGTTCTGAAAATACGGTGAAGGGGGGAACGGGCCAAATTTTTGATAGGAAGGGGGGGAATGGCGTTCTGAAAATATGGTGAAGGGGGGAATGGGCCAAAAAAGGTTGAGAACCACTGACCTAGAGATTTAGTAAAGAATTGTTTAGTGTAAAATTGGTGAATTTTTTCCAAATTTAGTAAAGAGTTGTCAAATTCCTTTAGAATTAGTGAAGAACTATTGAATTCACTTCAGATATAGTATAGTAGACAACTGTTTGATTCCACAAGGTTTGGCGTAGAATTGTTGAATTCCCTTCAGATTTAATATACAATTGTTCAATTCCTCCAGATTAATTAAGTGGATAGTTGTTGAATAGCTTTCAGATTGTGCAGCATTATTGAATTTCCTCCAGGGTATGAGTAGAAATGTTGAATTTTCTCCAGTGTTTGCGTAGAATTGTTGAATTCCCTCAAACGTTTGTGTAGAATTATTGTATTCCCTCCAGAGTTTGTGTAGAATTGTTGATTTCCTCAAAAGTTTGTGTAGAATTATTGTATTCCTTCCAGAGTTTGTGTAGAATTGTTGAATTTCCTGAAAAGTTTGTTTAGAATTATTGTATTCGCTCCAGAGTTTGTGTAGAATTGTTGAATTTCCTCAAATGTTTGCGTAGAATTATTGTATTCTGTCCAGAGTTTGTGTAGAATTGTTGAATTTCCTCAAAAGTGTGTATGCTTTTCACATTATACCAGCACCTGATCCTCTCAGTAATTGATTATGGATTAGGTCTTACTCACTGTCTCAGAGAGTCAGCTGGTGAAGTTAGAGCGCATACAGAACGAAGCTATGCGGGTCATTCTGGGATGCACTAGAGACACCCTAGTAGTGTGTATGCGTTACATCCATGGTCTGCCGAGTTTTGCTGATAGGCTCAAGGTGATGCAGGCGAAGGCATACCTCAGAGTAGCTGCAGACACAGACCACCCACTGCATGAGGCGCTGGGCGCAGTTATGGGTCAGCAACTGATAAGAGGAAAATCATGGATGGCACAGGCAGAGGATACGATCAGACAGGTGTGCCCGTGGAGAGGAGTGGGTCAGAGTGCCAGCGGAGCAGTCAGAATTGTGCAGAGTTATAATCACATTAAGCCGGGAGTGCAGGGAGTGGCCAGCAGGGGCCACGGAAGTGGAAATCCAGCAACTAATTCAGGACAATGCTCACTCGGGTGATGTGATTATCTACACAGATGGTTCGGTGTCAAGAGGTGAGAAAAGTGGCTGGGGGTTCATAGCCAAAGCCAATGGTCGACGTTTGGGGCAGGAGAGCCTGGCATATGATACCACAACATCCAGCTTAAGAATGGAGGTGGAGGCGGTCACTGCGGCTCACCGCTGGATGGAGAATGCGACACACACACACACACACACACACACACACACACACATCGTGATTGTAACTGACTCAGAAAGCATGCTGACGAGGGTGAGGACGGGCAGGCTTCGTGCGGAGTGGCTTGCTTCGCTTCGGAGGTCACGGGTGACAAGCATCACCTGGATCTTTTCTCCGGGGCATGCCGGTGTGCTGGGAAATGAACAGGCGGACAGATTGGCTGGCTCTGCAGAAATTGGTGGAGTATTGATACATGATAAGGCAGACGTGGTTGCAGCCTTGTGGGAGCACGTGCACACCTCGGAGGAGCAAATGGATTACCATGGTCTGGCAAGAATGAGACAGCGAGGAGCGACGAGGGGTTGTGGCCGGCGCTCATCGCTCAGAGGAAAGGACATATAATCAGATTGATACTGGTACTATTAATGTTGGAACTCTTCGCTGGCTGCTGAGGATGGGGACGGAGCGCTTATGGGAATGCCCCGAATGCTGTGATGTCGATTCCTAAAGATAAGTGTAGAATTATTGTATTCCGTGCAGAGTTTGTGTAGAATTCTTGAATTCCCTCTAAAGTTTGTGTAGAATTGTTGAATTCCCCCCAGAGTTTGTGTAGAATTATTGTATTCCATCCAGAGTTTGTGTAGAATTGTTGAATTCCCTCCAGAGTTTGTGTAGAATTATTGTATTCCATCCAGAGTTTGTGTAGAATTGTTGAATTCCCTCCAGAGTCTGTTTAGAACTGTTGAATTTCCTCAAAATTCTGTGTAGAATTGTTGAATTTCCTCCAGAGTTTGTGTAGAATTGTAGAATTATATCCAGTTTAAATGGAGCAATGTTGAACAGCCTCCAGATTTAGTAAAGATGTGTTACATTATCCTAGATTTAGTGGAGAATGTTGAATTGTATATTTAATAGTTGGATCCTCCTAGTTTAATTTTAAACATTTTTAATTCCCTCCAGATTTATTGGAAAATTGTTGAATTCCCTCAGAATTATTGAAGAAGTGTTGAATTCCCTCCTGATTTAGTAGACAATTATTGAATTCCAACAGGTGTAATCTAGAATTGTTTTTCTCCATATTTAGTGTAGAATTGTTGAGAACAGTAATTGAACGTTCTATAGAAGTAAACACAGATCTATATCTTTGCTTTATTAACTACACAAAGGCTTTCGATAAAGTGAGACATGTCGACATGATAAGGATGCTTGAAGATCTACAAATTGATGGAAAAGACCTTAGACTTGTAAAGAACATATATTGGAAACAACAAGCTGCCATCAGAATTGATAACAATGTAGATCAATATCAGCCTATTAAAAGAGGTGTGAGACAGGGATGTGTAATGTCTCCATATCTTTTTTTCCTGTACAGTGAAAATATTTTCATAAATATAGAAGATATGGAAGGAATCAACATTGGGGGACGATACATCAATTACATTAGATATGCAGATGATACAGTCTTGATTGCAGACAATGAACAGGACCTGCAAAATTTAGTAGATGCGGTTGTTGCACACAGTGAAAAACTAGGGTTAGAACTGAATATTAAGAAGACACAGATTATGGTCGTCACTGGGAAGAAGGAAATACCACAATGTGATATACGAGTAAATGGGAATATACTTAAACACGTGAATCGATACAGTTATCTCGGCACAGCCATAACATCTGATGGGAGATGCCTTGAAGAGATTAGAACAAGAATTGCCATTGTAAAGGTAGCCTTTTGCAAGATGAAAAATATACTGACCAATAACAAGATATAAATTGAAACGAGAAAAAGAGTGTTGAAGTGCTACATAGAATCTATACTTTTGTATGGATATGAAGGGTGGACAATACGCGGTGAAGCTGAAAAACAGCTGATGGCTGTGGAAATGTGGTTTCTGAGGAAAATGCAAAGAATACCATGAACAGACAGAAAAACCAATGAACAAGACCTTCAAGAAACAAATGAAGATCGTAAACTGATTAGAGACATTAGACGTAGACAGTCAAAATTATTTGGGCATGTTATGAGAAAAAATGAATTAGAGAACTTGGTGACGACTGGCAAGATCGAAGGGAAGAGACCAAGGGGAAGACCGAGAAGTAAATACCTGGATGCTTTGGCCACGTGGCATGGTCGAGAGAGGAACACAGAACTTATCCACGACTCTGGTGATCGAGTGACATGGCAGTACATGACCGCCCACGCCTATCAGCATGGCACATGATGGATGTTGAATTTCCTCCAGATTTAGAACATAACTTTTTATTCCCCAAAATTTAATTACAATTATTGATTTCCATAAAGATTTAGTAAAGAATTGTTGAATTCCCTCTAAATTAGTGAAGAAGTGTTGAATCCCATCCACATTTAGTGGAATTTTTAGAATTTCGTCGAGATGTACTAATGAATGTATGGATTCCCTCCAGATTTAGAGTAGAATTGTTACATTTCCTCCAGATTTAGTGGATAATCCATAGTTAATAAAGAATTGTAGAATCCCCCCAGAATTAGTGTATAATTGTTCAATTCCCTCAAGATTTAGTGGATAATTGTTGATTTCTACCAGAGTTAACAGAGTATATGTGATCACTTCCATATTTTGTGGAGAATTGTTGGATTCTCTCCAGTTTCAGTGGACAGTATTGAATTCCGTCCAGACTTTTTAAAGGATTGTTGAATTTCACCAGATGTAATGGGATATTTTTTGACAGATGAGGACTGTCCTTTTCTGATACGAGTAACCAGCTCTCTTTGTGTCTTAACTTTTGTCAAGAAGTCTCTAAAGGTATGTGAAGTGTTGGGACCACCACATTTTGTGTAGGCATAAGTGGGTATGTGAAGTGTTAGGACCACCATATATTGTGTAGGTCTGTGAGGGTGTGTGAAGTGTTAGGAAAACCACATTTTGTGTGGGCCTGAGTGGGTATGTGGAGTGTTAGGACCACCACATTTTGTGTAGGCCTGGGTGGGTATGTGGAGTGTTAGGACCACCACATTTTGTGTAGGCCTGGGTGGGTGTGTGAAGTGTTGGGACAACCACATTTTGTGTAGGCCTGAGTGGGTGTGTGAAGTGTTGGGACAACCACATTTTTTGTAGGCCTGGGTGGGTGTGTGAAGTGTTGGGACAACCACATTTTGTGTAGACCTGAGTGGGTATGTGAAGTGGTAGGACCACCACATTTTGTGTAGACCTGGGTGGGTTTGTGAAGTGTTGGGACAACCACATTTTGTGTAGGCCTGGGTGGGTGTGTGAAGTATTGGGACAACCACATTTTGTGTAGGCCTGGGTGGGTATGTGAAGTGTTGGGACAACCACATTTTGTGTAGACCTGAGTGGGTATGTGAAGTGGTAGGACCACCACATTTTGTGTAGGCCTGGGTGGGTGTGTGAAGTATTGGGACAACCACATTTTGTGTATGCCTGGGTGGGTTTGCGGAAGTGTTGGGACAACCACATTTTTTGAAGGCCTGGGTGGGTGTGTGAAAGGTTGGGACCATCACATTTTGTGTAGGCTGAGGTGGGTTTTGACGTGTTAAGACTATCACATTTTGTGTAAGTATGGATGGGTAGTGAAGTGTTATGACCACCACATTTTTGTGTAAGCCTGGGGGACCGAGGGCGGCAGCGTTGGTGTAGCATTTGTGACGTTATAATGACAAAGGCAAGAGCGCCATCGGGCAAGGCTTCGATGCAAACTCTCGACATTCGCTACGAAGGAAACTGGTCACCTGTCACTTAATGCATTCAGGTCTACACAATGTGATGGTTTTAACACTTCACTTACTCATGCATGTTCCCACAATGGGACATGGTTTTCTTTGGTTTAATTGGGTACCTACAGCGGCGAGAGATAAGAACTGGCATCTAACGCTTGGCTGGTGGCGCTATTGCCGCTGTCAAATATGCGTTCAGGCCTTTACGTTAGGAGTACACTATGATGTAAAACAGTCATACATTGTATTGTTACAGCGGAGAATTCTTCCCTATATGATACACACCTTTCAGTCAGAATGCATTTTTCCTGTAACAAATTGATTTTCTCATGCCCAGAGTGTGTTCCTTGTTTGTAACACAGTGAGGCACACGTAGCTTTTCCCACCTTGTGAGATGTTATCCTCACAGTTAATCTTCTATTTGACCAATGCTTAGTTATATCCGATCTGCATGATATTTTATTTTCAGAAATTGATACTATTTTAATCATTTTCATTCAGTATATTCTCATGGACAGCATAGCGTGGGGGACGGCAGTATCAGACATTATTTACAACTCACGAGTCCGAGGCTGTAGTTAGACATGATCACTAACGCTATACGGCATGGGAAATACTCGCATCGTCACGTGACGAATTTATTACGGACGAAAGCGCTCTCAGCTAGAAACTGCATTAATTGATAGACAAGCTTACAACTCAGTACAGCAGCACTAGAAGCAGCAGCTGTGTATAGACTAACCGGATGTAAAGCGAGCAAACAAACAGAATTGTGGGAAAGTTCTATAGGTCATCCATGCATGGGATGGTTAAAAATACATCGAGACATGGACATTTCGAATTTGTGAGAGAAACTAGTAGCTCAATCGCCGACATTCACTTATTTCCTCAGTAAAGAGACTCGTGATTTCATGTCCGTCTTCATCATGTACCATGCCGATAAGCGTGGACAGCCATGGTTTGCAATCTCTCACGATCACCGGTCTTGGGTCAGGTTATGGTATTATGTGATTATGTTGCCTGGCCAAGCCAGGCAGGTCCTCCTCTCCTTACCCTCCACCCATCAATATGGAGGTGAACGGTGGAAGTAAGTGTCACAATGTGCATTTAGTGTTTCTGTGTCCCGTTGTGTGAAATTTACATGTTAGAAGACTAGAAAGCGATCACTGTTTTCTTCCAGCAGTCACAAACTTACTTGAGGGCGGTGACTCGCGTTATGGTTGTTGGGTATCGTGAATGCAAAGTTTACATTTGTTGATGAAATTAAATACAGTAAATAATGAAATACACAATGTGTCTAACTGTCGTTCAATATTTTAACACAAAGGAACCAGTTGGATAAGTGTGGGTACACTTAAGTGTTCAATTTTGTTCTTAAGTTTCTTACAAATTGCGATATTAAGCTACAGACACGCTACATTAACAACAAATCGAAAATCTCTAGCAGAATGTGAGTTGTCAGCCACGGAGTACTTAAACAGAAACACCCATACTGATTTTTAACATAATAGGAAACCCAGTCTCATTGGCTTGATGACAGCAAAATCAAATCATATTTGGCTTTCGAACCTTCAATGAACTATAAAATGCTCTACCGGGGCTCAGACAGCTTTGTATAATACAAACAAACAGGAGTTGTAGCAAAGTGCAATAAATTTCCAGGGAGAGAGACACAAACAATCCATGATCCCAACGTAGAAGAAACGTGCCGTAATGTGCTCAGATTGTATTCCAGTCTGATGAACGGGAAATCAATAGTATGTTACTCTAAGCTCCTTTACTTCAACTTGTTAAGGAATCTGTGACTCAATGAAGACGTACGTTAAGGTATCGTATCCTTCTTGTTATACTTCTCCTCCTGTGTTTTAAGCCTATTCTACCCACTCTGTCCTAGTTGTGCTTTGATTCCATCAGTATAAGATATTCTATACTCCAAGCCACTGAACCTCTTTGTTATTTGAATTCAGTCTGTTTCTTGCATTGCTAATGTAGTCATTAATGAACCAGGCATGAATTACTTTAGAATAACGACTTCTTTGCACACAGTAACAATTCATTTTATTTTATTTTTATCGGCGCTCCAACTGATGAAAGGCTCTTTGTTTACAGGCCCGATCTCCACCATTGTTCTTTGTTCTGATCAATCACTTATAGTTCTCATAGGGCTTTCTTCTTAGTGAAGCACTTTCAGTTGTCAACACCCCCTTCCTGTTGGTTTATTTATACTGTGTTCGCCCAACTACTTCTTGGTTCCTTTCATGAACGTATACCTTAAACGTGCTAACCGTACACTTTTTGTGCCTCATCTGCAAGAAATCATTCATATGTGGCTTTTGCAACAATGCTTACTGTGGCAAGATACCATGCCATTAGTCATTCTTGAATTGTCTATTTAGCAAATTCTGAATCAAGAAATAACAATACATTTTGCAATAAAAGCATTTAGAGGGTAAAGGATCTACTTCATTGTGTCGAGCTTTGTACTATATAAATTGGTCTCTTACCGTAGAGCAGCATGCCGAAAGCGTAGCACAGTGCACGAACTACGGTATCTAGGGGCGACTGATCTTCCATTAAAACATCCTGATTGCTCTTTTTGGCTGTCCACATTATTTTCAGCATTCTTCTATAAAATCACGCATTCAAGGCTTCCAGGGAAGTTTTTGTTTGTTTACTAATTGTCCAGGATTCCCAGCCGTATATTACAACTGGCACATGGCATATTTATGATCGGAGAAAACAGCCTCGTGTAAATAAACCTTGGACGGCATCTGCCTAGAGACAGTTTCTACGAACAAATACATGCCGACGAGATGAGCTAGAGACAGTTACTATGAATAAATACTTAATGACGATAGAAGCTAGAAACAGATACTATGAACAAATACTTGCCGACGAGATGAGCTAGAGAAACTTACTATGAACAAATAATTGCCGACGAGATGAGCTAGAGACACTTACTATGAACAAATACTTGCCGACGAGATGAGCTAGAGACACTTACTATGAACAAATACTTGCCGACGAGATGAGCTAGAGACACTTACTATGAACAAATACTTGATGACGATAGAAGCTAGAGATATATACTATGAACAAATACTTGCCGCCGAGATGAGCTAGAGACAGTTTTTTTTTCTTTTTTTTTTCCGCGTTTCCATCCTGTTTCAGGATATTACGGTCAACACCAGCATCTTTCAACTGTATGTTGATTCCTAGGCTAGATTACGCTCATCAGCACGCAACGACTTTCTGAGCGACCGTCTGCATACTCTCATAAGTCACTAGCGTGACTCGAACCACTTCTAATTCTCGTCCGCTCACGTGGACCACGAGAGTATTCGGGATTAACAGAGAAAGCTGCTAACCGCTCGGCCAGGCAGCAGGCGCTAGAGACAATAACTATGAACAAATACTTGCCGACGAGATGAGCTAGAGACAGTTACTATGAACAAATACTTGCCGACGAGATGAGCTAGAGACAGTTACTATGAACAAATAATTGCCGACGATAGGAGCTAGAAACAAATACTATGAACAAATACTTGCAGACGAGATGAGCTAGAGACAGTTACTATGAACAAATACTTGCCGACGAGATGAGCTAGAGACAGTTACTATGAACAAATACTTGCCGACGAGATGAGCTAGAGACAGTTACTATGAACAAATAATTGCCGACGAGATGAGCTAGAGACAGTTACTATGAACAAATACTTGATGACGATAGAAGCTAGAGACAGTTACTATGAACAAATACTTGCCGACGAGATGAGCTAGAGACAGTTACTATGAACAAATACTTGCCGACGAGATGAGCTAGAGACAATTACTATGAACAAATACTTGATGACGATAGAAGCTAAAGACAGTTACTATGAACAAATACTTGCCGACGAGATGAGCTAGAGACAGTTACTATGAACAAATACTTGCCGACGAGATGAGCTAGAGACAGTTACTATGAACAAATACTTGATGACGATAGAAGCTAGAGACAGTTACTATGAACAAATACTTGATGACGATAGAAGCTAGAGACAGTTACTATGAACAAATACTTGATGACGATAGAAGCTAGAGACAGTTACTATGAACAAATACTTGATGACGATAGAAGCTAGAGACAGTTACTATGAACAAATACTTGATGACGATAGAAGCTAGAGACAGTTACTATGAACAAATACTTGATGACGATAGAAGCTAGAGACAGTTACTATGAACAAATACTTGATGACGATAGAAGCTAGAGACAGTTACTATGAACAAATACTTGCCGACGAGATGAGCTAGAGACAGTTACTATGAACAAATACTTGATGACGATAGAAGCTAGAGACAGTTACTATGAACAAATACTTGCCGACGAGATGAGCTAGAGACAGTTACTATGAACAAATACTTGATGACGATAGAAGCTAGAGACAGTTACTATGAACAAATACTTGCCGACAAGATGAGCTAGAGACAGTTACTATGAACAAATACTTGCCGACGAGATGAGCTAGAGACAGTTACTATGAACAAATACTTGATGACGATAGAAGCTAGAGACAGTTACTATGAACAAATACTTGATGACGATAGAAGCTAGAGACAGTTACTATGAACAAATACTTGATGACGATAGAAGCTAGAGACAGTTACTATGAAACAAATACTTGATGACGATAGAAGCTAGAGACAGTTACTATGAACAAATACTTGATGACGATAGAAGCTAGAGACAGTTACTATGAACAAATACTTGATAGAGACAGTTACTATGAACAAATACTTGCCGACGAGATGAGCTAGAGACAGTTACTATGAACAAATACTTGCCGACGAGATGAGCTAGAGACAATAACTATGAACAAATACTTGATGACGATAGAAGTTAGAGACAGATACTATGAACAAATACTTGCCGACGAGATGAGCTAGAGACAGTTACTATGAACAAATACTTGCCGACGAGATGAGCTAGAGAAACTTACTATGAACAAATATTTGCCGACGAGATGAGCTAGAGACAGTTACTATGAACAAATACTTGCCGACGAGATGAGCTAAAGACAGTTACTATGAACAAATACTTGCCGACGAGATGAGCTAGAGACAGTTACTATGAACAAATACTTGCCGACGAGATGAGCTAGAGACAGTTACTATGAACAAATACTTGCCGACGAGATGAGCTAGAGACAGTTACTATGAACAAATACTTGCCGACGAGATGAGCTAGAGACAGTTACTATGAAGAAATACTTGCCGACGAGATGAGCTAGAGACTAGTTACTATGAACATATACTTGATGACGATAGAAGCTAGAGACAGTTACTATGAACAAATACTTGATGACGATAGAAGCTAGAGACAGTTACTATGACCAAATACTTGATGATGATAGAAGCTAGAGACAGATACTATGAACAAATACTTGATGACGAGATGAGCTAGAGACAGTTACTATGAACAAATACTTGCCGACGAGATGAGCTAAAGACAGTTACTATGAACAAATACTTGCCGACGAGATGAGCTAGAGATAGATACTATGAACAAACACTTGTCGGCGAGACGAGTTAGAGACAGTTACTATGAACAAATTATTGCCGACGATATGAGCTAGAAACAGTTACTATGAACAAATACTTGCCGACGATATGAGCTAGAAACAGTTACTATGAACAAATACTTGCCGTCGAGATGAGCTAGAGACAGTTACTACGAAGAAATACTTGCCGACGAGATAAGCTAGAGACAGTTACTATGAAGAAATACTTGCCGACAAGATGAGCTAGAGACAGTTACTATGAACAAATACTTGCCGACGAGATGAGCTAGAGACAGGTACTATGAACAAATACTTGCCGACGAGATGAGCTAGAGACAGTTACTATGAACAAATACTTGCCGACGAGATGAGCTAGAGACAGTTACTATGAACAAATACTTGCCGACGAGATGAGCTAGAGACAGTTACTATGAACAAATACTTGCCGACGAGATGAGCTAGAGACAGTTACTATGAACAAATACTTGATGACGATAGAAGCTAGAGACAGTTACTATGAACAAATACTTGATGACGATAGAAGCTAGAGACAGTTACTATGAACAAATACTTGATGACGATAGAAGTTAGAGACAGATACTATGAACAAATACTTGCCGACGAGATGAGCTAGAGACAGTTACTATGAACAAATTATTGCCGACGATATGAGCTAGAAACAGTTACTATGAACAAACACTTGCCGACGATATGAGCTAGAGACAGTTACCATGAACAAACACTTGCTGACGATATGAGTTAGAGATAGATACAGTTGAATGTAAACATGGGTATCTCTCAGAACCTTGGGAGTAAAGACGGCCGTCATGATTCTGACCACATCTTCCATAGAGTACGGATGGTCTATATAAATAGGGATACAGCACTAGTTGCTCAAACCTCTCTACGGCGCATAAGAGATCCGTTCACTTTACTCGCTAAAACTCTCAGAAGAAGAAGAAGAAAAGAAGAAGATTAAGAAGAAGAAGAAGAAGAAGAAGAAGAAGAAGAAGAAGAAGAAGAAGAAGAAGAAGAAGAAGAAGAAGAAGAAGAAGAAGAAAAAGAAGAAGAAGAAGAAGAAGAAGAGCAGCAACAACACAAACAACAACACGCTGAAGAATATAACCAAAAACTAAATAATACTTTGAAAAACATGAACCGTGTCAGCTAAAAGCAGAAATCTGATGGAAAGTCTACATTCCACGTAGATCTGAACTGCATAGGACAAAATAAGTAATCTTGTGTGTCACACTTCTCCATAATAACACTAACTATTCTGCTTTCTTATATTATAACATTGTTATTTGTCCACTAACTGTCCTGTATGTTTATATTCTTACATTGTTACCTTTCCACTAACTATCCCGTATGTTTATATTCTTACATTGCCACCTAAATCAACCAAGTATCTAAATTAAATGTTTTGCATATTCTTTACAGGACATCGCTGTCAACATCAGCAGCTTTCAGCTGTATGTTGATTTCTTGGCAAGATTACGCTCAGTAGTTTGCCATTGCTTTCTGAGCAGTAGTATTATATGATGCCTACACCCCCCCCCCCCCTGGAGAAGGTGCGGGAAGGTGCGCACCTGAAGGTGCCGAAGTTAACAATGCAAGAATGTAAACATAAGGGATACTTTGTGAATAAGTAACAATGAAATAATATAAACATACAGGATAGTTAGTGGAAAGATATCAATGTAAGAATTTAAACATACAGAATAGTTAGTGTACAAGTAACAATGTAAGAATTTAAACATACAGAATAGTTAGTGTAAAAGTAACAATGTAAGAATTTAAACATACAGAACAGTTAGTGGAAAAGTAACAATGTAAGAAAATCAACAGACAAATAGTTAGTTGAAAGATAACAATGTAAGAATAAAAACATACAGGATAGTTAGTGGATAGGTAACAATGTAGGAATATAAAGATACTGAATACTTAGTGTAAAGACTAAAATGTAAGAATATAAACACACAGGATAGTTAGTGTATAGTTAACAATATAAGAATATAAACATATAGGATACTTAGTGGATAGGTAACCTTTTAAGAATATAAACATACAGGATAGTTAGTGGAAAGGGCAAAAAGTTAAGAATATAAACATACAGGATAGTGGAAGGTAACAATATAAGAATAATACACATACCGGATAGTTAATGCTCAGGTAACAATGTCAGAATATAAACATACAGGATAGTTAGTGGAAAGAAAAAATGTTAAGAATATACACATACCTGATACTTGGGGGCCCGGGGTCTTCTCCCCGGGGGTTACAACATTTCCCCGTAATCCCTTTTCACGCAGAGTCTCGTAGCAGGGGGAAGGGGAGCTTCGCCCCTCCGGGTGATTTGCGGAAAAACGAGCCGGGCAGACAGAGTAGTTTTATATGATGCCTACCCCCCCCCCCCGGGAGAAGGGCAAGGTGCGCCCTGAAGGGCCGAAGGTGCTTTTGTGAAGGTGGGGAAGGTGTCTGAAGGTGCGGGTCATGTCCGCTCCTTCTGTGGTGTGATATTGATTCCTCCTAACACCTGCCTAGTTGTGTCTTTGGCTTGTTAAGCTCGGTATTTTTGGCGGGTAAATTTTTAAAAAAAAAAGAAAAAAGTCTGATCTAATGGGTGATGGGTCTCATCATGTGTGTGTCGTGTCTTCGGTCAGGGTGGAGCGGAAGGAGTCGGTGTAAATAGTAAGCGCAAAGAAGGTGGTGGTGTCCCCCATGTAGTGGTCACATGACCGGTCAGCACCCGAGTGACCACGAGTCCGATCATCGGTGTAACGAGTAGCGGGGTATCTACTGGTGCTAACAACGGACAACCGACTGAGTCCTTAAAATGTCAAAACTTAAAAAAACACACAGAGATGTACATGCACAATGTGGGACAAAAAATCAATACTGATTCTCGTAACAACTAATCCAGGGGCTTATCGTCGTCGTAATGAACTAGGTGGATTATTAATAATGCTATATATATATAAACCGGGCGGGGTGGTCGGGGCTAGCGCGGGCGACGAACGCGGGGGCGACCACGACCGGGTGGTTGCGTTGGCGCGGGTTCGAACCCTCGAGCCGTTGCGGGTGTCGTATGAAAGTTGTAATAAGTAAAATGTAAATAATTCGGATGTATGAGCTATAGTGGTTCGTAGTGGTTTATACATTATCATCATATAAATTACACCGCTTCAAATGAAAACCTTAGCAAAGAAAAGATGGCCGAAGTAAAGGTTGTGGTGGGCGTGGCTTAGTGTTATACATTGTTATGGAGTGGGTGAGTGAAAGGGTAGCTAGGTAAGTGCTTTCAAATACTTTCTCCATGCGGTATCAGATCGGTAAAGAGAAACCTTAGAGAAACATGTCAAGAGGCCGTCGATGTCCTCCGTAGGTGCCGGGTTCGACTCCCAGTTGGGCGATCTAGTGGTAGAAGAAATATTGATAATGTTTTTGTTACTTAGTTGTGATGGCGATAGCTGGTGGTAGTAATAGGCTATGTGTAGCAAAGGAGAGGTGGTGTGTTGGTTGAAGCTTAGATGGTATCCCAGACGAGGTGACAGGGTCGAATCTCGGTGCTGTGCCACTGGTAAGGGTAATAGGCATCAGCGTGTGGGGTGTCTAGCTGGTCATACGGGTTAGGATTAGGGACAGTCTGTCTCTCCGTGTCGCTGTGTCCACAAGTCCAAGGGAAAAACAGGCATCCGACTTCACAGCTTAACTTAACATAACAAATTGGAGAACATAAGATACCCATACACGTCGCCAGCTGTTACAAAACCAATAATAGCCAGCTGTATATATGAATAACCCTGAGGGGATTATCGCCATCGATAGAAAGGAGTTGGGAAAGCAATAATACTCGTCATATCTTCGGGGAGGGGCTATAACATATGTCGTCTAAACCCAAGGTATATCTCCTGTAATATAAGGTGGTCGGAAAACCAATATCACTAGCCTCGATTCGTCTCATAATCGCGACCAGTGGCTTAAAGACTTAACCGTTATTGCAGACGCAGCTGTGTGCAGACTAATCTACCAGGTCACGTGGTCTAGGGCCATATCGACAAAAACGGGGTATAAATGCTAAGGAATATTCACTGTACAAAACAGTTTCTACCAGCCGATCAGAGCGAGGAAACCAGACAGGGACAACCTCTTGATACGAGTCCACAGCAGCAGATATCGTGTATAAAAGACGACCAACCTATATCATATACACTAAAAACAGAGCTCACCATGTGGCAAGGCATTAATGGTAAGTTGGACTGATAAATCTTTCACATTTTTGTTATGTTTCTTCACATCGACACGTTGTTAACCTAACAATACTAGTATAATACAGGGGGATATATAGGCCTAGACGTATATAACAGCTGAGGAACAACACAATAGGTTCGTAACAGTTCATATTAAGCTGTGTCAAAATGATGTGAACATAGCGTTACGGTGGTACCTTAATATACACTAGTAGTATTGGGTAGTCGTATGGGGAGTCAGAATTGTGTCTGGTGAGGTCTACATGGCCATGTTCGCTATGACTGTACGGTCTTATAAAAAGGAGGGGGTCATCACCGATCCAGAGCTAATAATGATATTAGGTGTTCCCTGTACAGATGGTATAGTACCTTATTTTTATCTATGTTTTACAGATACGGATGACCAGGAAGTCCTAATTCGGAAACTGTGGGGTCTATTAAGAGCGGAACCACACAGCGATTGCCTGGACTGCGCTATTCGCAATATGCAGCAAGCCCAGCCACTCATGGATTCGCTTATGGAGTCTTGGGTTAAAAGAGATAGTTTTTATGAGCTAGTAAAGTGTCGACTGCAGTCTGTACTAAAAGAACACTTTACCAAGGAGGACATAATCACGCTAAGTCTCAGTAGACTTGAGGCATGTCTCCACGAATATAACGACGAACACGCAACTCCCGAGCCCTCGCCAACCAACAACGAACGTCTATCGCCACCAACATCACCGACCTCCTTAACGTTCAGTCAATCCACACTGGTGGATGGGTGGTAAGCGGCTACATTTAGGTCGTCAATAACGGATCAAAGCTCAATATAAATATACGTCGTTGTAGTGTTCTGTCTTCTCACGATGTGTTCCATAGGGGTGGCTACAGAGTGGTATATCACTTGAATGATCGTTTACTGACACAAACACCCTACATTCATCAGGGCTCTCACTAGTGGTAAATCGATGTCTCCTAGTGTGAAAAGCATGAATATCAGCGCACAAGCTATCACAGTGTTGTGACCAAGTGCAACTGTTATTATTCGTGAAGAACACAGACTAAGCCCGCCTTATAAGTTCGGTGACATTGGTATCAATTCCTAAGTCGGTCAACACGAAAAAGATGTCTACGCCACCAACAGACCCTCATCAGGTTGCCATAAGACCGGTCGTCACTAAAAAATTTACGCTGAACCAAGAAAGAGTAGTTAGGAACAAAATCAACAGAGATACAACCCGGCTGGTGTACTCGTTAAACGTACAAACTCCGGTCAATGTGGTGCTATAACATTTGACAGTACAAGTCACTATGAGTCATTTTGAACCCGTATGTTTAGCTATTACAAGAGGCAACGCATTGAAACCAAACAAGGCATGAATGGGGTGCCAGTGGAAGACCTGTTTTCAACTCTGTTGGCTAAATTCCCTATATAGCACAGGACAAATGAAACTTCTTCGCCCAAGGAAAGATTGACAATATTAATTCTTGGTTAGAAATAGACGTTATCGGTCTTGAAGGACGAGATACAGACGAGTAAACACATAAACAACCTGCCCAAGTCAAAGATATGATCGGTCAGTAGATCAGTAAACAACTTGAACATTAAAATATTCTTGGACACTAAAAAATTCTTGTGCTTGCTGTTTTCACAGGTGTGGTAAACTGATCAACTAGGTGAAATATAAAGACGCTGCATTCTCACAGACCGTGTACCAAGCTACTGCTATCAACCAACTAGTATCAAGACATCGTATTGGCACCCAGAAGCATTATGCCCACTCCAAAGAAAGAAGGCCACCGGTGTATCACCTGTGGGAAAGTATTTACTGAAAAATACAATCTCACACGCCACACTAATACAGTTCACAATTCCACAACCCACAAATGCCACAGCTGTGGACGTTTGTATCAACGAAAAGACAATTTACATCGTCATATAAGAGCACATCATCAGAAGCCCTTAGACACCTCTCAAGCAGGGAAAAACACTACTGCTCACACAGTAACAGAGGAAACGGATGTCCAACAAAATGATAGAGCCAAATTGACAGCCCTTAGGAATTACTGCAAGGCGCTGTCGATCATGTTACCCAACCAGGTATTTGTATTAGAAAAAAGAGAAGACCAACAACAATGGGTGCTCATGGACACGTATGATATTAGCGACTGACTACTCAGACAAGTGTATACGACTGGGTGATTGAAAATTAAAAGAGAAAATAAATGAAAATCTCTGTCTTTGTTATTTGATTTGTATCATTTTTGTAAACACTTGTCCTTTTGTACTTGTGACATTCTTCTGGTGTACTTGGCTCGTTTGCAGATATTTGTGTATTTGTACTTTTGTGGTATTGTACTTGTGTATGTCTCGCTATACCAAAGTGTATTTATTCCTGTCTCTCTGTTCCAATGTGTACTGGTGGTCCACTGTTCTATGTAGTTCTATGTACCACTCCAACAGTCAAATAAGAAAAACTGTTAGCCAAACTGACAAAACTGTTGGTCAAAATAAGAAACGGCTCGACCAACTTTATAAAAGGTAGGAAAATTGTTAGCCAAACTGACAAAACAGTTGGCCAAAATAAGAAACACCTCGACCAATATTATAAAAAGTAGGAAAAATTGTAACCAAATTAATTAAAAATGTTGACAAAAATAGGAAATAGCTCGACAAAACTTATGAAAAGTAGGAAAATTGTTCGTCAAATGTGAAAAATATTGGGCAAGTAGGAAATCATGTTAACCAAAGGTGAAAACTATTGACCAAGTAAGAAACTTCTCGTCTAAACTCATAAAAAGTAGGAAAATTTGTTAGCCAAATGGGAAAAATGGTGGCCAAATACAGAAATATCTCGACCAAACTAATAAACATTAGGAAAATGTGCTAGCCAAGGGGTGAAAATATTGGTCAAGTAAAGAAATATCTCAGCCGATTTATAACAAGTAAGAAAACATGCTAGTAAAATCAAGAAATATGTCGACCGAAGTAATACAATAGGCAAAACGATGGACAAACTTATAAAGATATCGACCGTTATAAAAATATGTGTTACCCAAATTAGGAAAAATATTGCCCAAGTTTTGAAATATCTCGACCAAACTTACAAACAGTAGGAAAATATGTCGACTACAATAGGAACATTTGTTAGGCCAAAGATGAAAAATAGTGGCCAAAGTAAAGAAATATCGCATCCAAACCTTTTTAAATGTATGAAATGTGTTAGCCAAAGGTGAAAACTGTTGACAAGTAAAGAAAACTTCTCGGCCAAACTCATAAAAAGGTAGGAAACTTTGTTAACCAAATGTGAAAAAATATTGTTCCAAGTAAAGACATGTTTCAACTAATCTTATAAATATATCGCCCAAACTTATAAACATTAGGAAAATGTGTTAACCAAATGGGAAAAAATATTGACCAAGTGAAGAAATATCTCAACCATACTTATGAAAAGGAGGAAAATATGTTAACCTAATGGGAAAAACATTGGCGAAGTGAAGAAAAAATTTACACAAAACTTATAAAACTTAGGAAAATGTGTTAACCTAAGGAGAAAATATTGACCAAGTAAAGACAAATTTACACCAAACTTCTGAAAAGTAGGAACATTTGTTAACCAAAAGGGAAAAATATGTGGGCTAAACTATGAAATATGTTGACCCAAGTAAGAAAATATGTTAGCCAAAGGGGGGAAAATGTTGGCCAAAACATGAAACATCTTAACCAAACTTATAAATATCTCGTGTAAACTTTTAAATAAGTAGGAAAAAAAAAATATTGCTTCTGTAGTTATGTCAAAAGTATCTTAAACTTTTATCAGAACAGACATTTCACAAGACATAATCATCAACGTCAACACTTTCCCTCTTTTACATTACCGAAAGTTTCAACTTACCATTCCAACGTATCTGCTAAGACGCACTTATACATACTAATCACCCATCTCTTCACACTCTTTGTTCTTTCTTTCTAACACAAAGTGTCTCTGTCTTTCATAGATAACTTCACAACTTTTCCATGTCACATCACCAAGATACTCCAAACCTTCATTGCACATGAGTTCTAATGAAACAGTCCATAACAACATTTATGGTAATGCAGTCTGTGGCTCCACCTGGGATAGTTTCAATATCATCTGAGTATTCATCAGCAAAGAGCTATTACCCATGGCTGACATCTTCAACTTTCTATACACAATGACTTCTACACTAACCTTCCATTGTTCCATCTTTCAACAATACAAAGGGTGGTCTCGAAGTTTAGCTAACATAACATTTTGTACTTTGTCCACCGCTTTCACACTTTGGTCATTTCACAGCTGCAATAACGACAAAGTCTGCAACCAACACTGTCTGTTATGAAATCGACCATTCTTAAAACCACGTCTGTCTTAATGAGCCCTTGAATACTCTCTACCAGATCTTATAACCGACTTTCAACTTTTCATACCAAATAACATTAACACTCTTTTGATTACAGAACAACCGATTTTCTGCTGACTAGGCAGGTTCTCAATCTAATGGAGATAAATCACCTGTCCTCCTAACATACTAGGCACTATTCTAGACAACGAATATGGTCATCAACCAGCACCCCTAAAAAGAACTTGAAAACACCAACAGAGTTTGGGTTCCTGAGACGAATTCCTTGGACTACCAGAGTAACTAACGCTGATCGCCTAAAAGAGCCTACAAAACATAGAGCCTTATATACATCAAACACAACAAACTTTTTCTTACTAACCCTAACTATGCATCATCTAGCCCTAACCCTAACCCTAACTATACATCATGTAACCCTAACTCTAACCCTAACCCCTAACCCTAACTATACATCGTGTAACCCTAACTCTAACCCCAACCCTAACTATACAGCAAATACAACAACTTCCGTCTAAGAGACATAGATACAAAACAGTGTTAGAAATGGAAAAAGTTAAAATTTAATTAAAATTTAAAACTAATAAATCGCAATTTTATTGCTCGCTTCACTTAATTTACAGATATAGGCTAGGTATATGTATAGGTTAGGTATAGGACATATAGCAAGCTTACATCTTACGCAATAAAATTGCGATTTATTAGTTTTAAATTTTAATTAAATTTTAACTTTTTCCATTTCTAACACTGTTTTGTATCTATGTCTCTTAAGACGGAAGTTGTTGTATTTGCTGTATAGTTAGGGTTAGGGTTAGAGTTAGGGTTACACGATGTATAGTTAGGGTTAGGGGTTAGGGTTAGAGTTAGGGTTACATGATGTATAGTTAGGGTTAGGGTTAGGGCTAGATGATGCATAGTTAGGGTTAGTAAGAAAAAGTTTGTTGTGTTTGATGTATATAAGGCTCTATACTTTGTAGGCTCTTTTAGGCGATCAGCGTTAGTTACTCTGGTAGTCCAAGGAATTCGTCTCAGGAACCCAAACTCTGTTGGTGTTTTCAAGTTCTTCTTAGGGGTGCTGGTTGATGACCATATTCGTTGTCTAGAATAGTGCCTAGTATGTTAGGAGGACAGGTGATTTATCTCCATTAGATTGAGAAACCTGCCTAGTCAGCAGAAAATCGGTTGTTCTGTAATCAAAAAGAGTGTTAATGTTATTTGGTATGAAAAGTTGAAAGTCGGTTATAAGATCTGGTAGAGAGTATTCAAGGGCTCATTAAGACAGACGTGGTTTTAAGAATGGTCGACTTCATAACAGACAGTGTTGGTTGCAGACTTGTCGTTATTGCAGCTGTGAAATGACAAAGTGTGAAAGCGGTGGACAAAGTACAAAATGTTATGTTAGCTAAACTTCGAGACCACCCTTTGTATTGTTGAAAGATGGAACAATGGAAGGTTAGTGTAGAAGTCATTGTGGTATAGAAAGTTGAAGATGTCAGCCATGGGTAATAGCTCTTTGCTGATGAATACTCAGATGATATTGAAACTATCCCAGGTGGAGCCACAGACTGCATTACCATAAATGTTGTTATGACTGTTTCATTAGAACTCATGTGCAATGAAGGTTTGGAGTATCTTGGTGATGTGACATGGAAAAGTTGTGAAGTTATCTATGAAAGACAGAGACACTTTGTGTTAGAAAGAAAGAACAAAGATTGTGAAGAGATGGGTGATTAGTATGTATAAGTGCGTCTTTAGCAGATACGTTGGAATGGTAAGTTGAAAACTTTCGGTAATGTAAAAGAGGGAAAGTGTTGACGTTGATGATTATGTCTTGTGAAATGTCTGTTCTGATAAAAGTTCAAGATACTTTTGACATAACTACAGAAGCAATATTTTTTTTTCCTACTTATTTAAAAGTTTACACGAGATATTTATAAGTTTGGTTAAGATGTTTCATGTTTTGGCCAACATTTTCCCCCCTTTGGCTAACATATTTTCTTACTTGGGTCACATATTTCATAGTTTAGCCCACATATTTTTCCCTTTGGTTAACAAATGTTCCTACTTTTCAGAAGTTTGGTGTAAATTTGTCTTTACTTGGTCAATATTTTCTCCTTAGGTTAACACATTTTCCTAAGTTTTATAAGTTTTGTGTAAATTTTTTCTTCACTTCGCCAATGTTTTTCCCATTAGGTAACATATTTTCCTCCTTTTCATAAGTATGGTTGAGATATTTCTTCACTTGGTCAATATATTTTCCCATTTGGTTAACACATTTTCCTAATGTTTATAAGTTTGGGCGATATATTTATAAGATTAGTTGAAACATGTCTTTACTTGGAACAATATTTTTTCACATTTGGTTAACAAAGTTTCCTACCTTTTTATGAGTTTGGCCGAGAAGTTTCTTTACTTGTCAACAGTTTTCACCTTTGGCTAACACATTTTCATACATTTAAAAAGGTTTGGATGCGATATTTCTTTACTTGGCCACTATTTTTCATCTTTGGCTAACAAATGTTCCTATTGTAGTCGACATATTTTCCTACTGTTTGTAAGTTTGGTCGAGATATTTCAAAACTTGGGCAATATTTTTCCTAATTTGGGTAACACATATTTTTATAACGGTCGATATCTTTATAAGTTTGTCCATCGTTTTGCCTATTGTATTACTTCGGTCGACATATTTCTTGATTTTACTAGCATGTTTTCTTACTTGTTATAAATCGGCTGAGATATTTCTTTACTTGACCAATATTTTCACCTTTGGCTAGCACATTTTCCTAATGTTTATTAGTTTGGTCGAGATATTTCTGTATTTGGCCACCATTTTTCCCATTTGGCTAACAAATTTTCCTACTTTTTATGAGTTTAGACGAGAAGTTTCTTTACTTGGTCAATAGTTTTCACCTTTGGTTAACATGATTTCCTACTTGCCCAATATTTTTCACATTTGACGAACAATTTTCCTACTTTCATAAGTTTTGTCGAGCTATTTCCTATTTTGTCAACATTTTTAATTAATTTGGTTACAATTTTTCCTACTTTTTATAATATTGGTCGAGGTGTTTCTTATTTTGGCCAACTGTTTTTGTCAGTTTGGCTAACAATTTTCCTACCTTTTATAAAGTTGGTCGAGCCGTTTCTTATTTTGGCCAACAGTTTTGTCAGTTTGGCTAACAGTTTTTCTTATTTGACTGTTGGAGTGGTACATAGAACCTGTACTTTTGTCTGGATGTGAAATGTTGGTTGTGGAACAATTGATGCACACAAACAATAATAAACGAGACATGCACACAGTGGACCACCAGTACACATTGGAACAGAGAGACAGGAATAAATACACTTTGGTATAGCGAGACATACACAAGTACAATACCACAAAAGTACAAATACACTAATATCTGCAAACGATCCAAGTACACCAGAAGAATGTCACAAGTACAAAAGGACAAGTGTTTACAAAAATGATACAAATCAAATAACAAAGACAGAGATTTTCATTTATTTTCTCTTTTAATTTTCAATCACCCAGTCGTATACACTTGTCTGAGTAGTCAGTCGCTAATATCATACGTGTCCATGAGCACCCATTGTTGTTGGTCTTCTCTTTTTTCTAATACGAATACCTGGTTGGGTAACATGATCGACAGCGCCTTGCAGTAATTCCTAAGGGCTGTCAATTTGGCTCTATCTTTTTGTTGGACATCCGTTTCCTCTGTTACTGTGTGAGCAGTAGTGTTTTTCCCTGCTTGAGAGGTGTCTAAGGGCTTCTGATGATGTGCTCTTATATGACGATGTAAATTGTCTTTTCGTTGATACAAACGTCCACATCTGTGGCATTTGTGGGTTGTGGAATTGTGAACTGTATTAGTGTGGCGTGTGAGATTGTATTTTTCAGTAAATACTTTCCCACAGGTGATACACCGGTGGCCTTCTTTCTTTGGAGTGGGCATAATGCTTCTGGGTGCCAATACGATGTCTTGATACTAGTTGGTTGATAGCAGTAGCTTGGTACACGGTCTGTGAGAATGCAGCGTCTTTATATTTCACCTAGTTGATCAGTTTACCACACCTGTGAAAACAGCAAGCACAAGAAATTTTTAGTGTCCAAGAATATTTTAATGTTCAAGTTGTTTACTGATCTACTGACCGATCATATCTTTGACTTGGGCAGGTTGTTTATGTGTTTACTCGTCTGTATCTCGTCCTTCAAGACCGATAACGTCTATTTCTAACCAAGAATTAATATTGTCAATCTTTCCTTGGGCGAAGAAGTTTCATATGTCCTGTGCTATATAGGGAATTTAGCCAACAGTGTTGAAAACAGGTCTTCCACTGGCACCCCATTCATGCCTTGTTTGGTTTCAATGCGTTGCCTCTTGTAATAGCTAAACATACGGGTTCAAAATGACTCATAGTGACTTGTACTGTCAAATGTTATAGCACCACATTGACCGGAGTTTGTACGTTTAACGAGTACACCAGCCGGGTTGTATCTCTGTTGATTTTGTTCCTAACTACTCTTTCTTGGTTCAGCGTAAATTTTTTAGTGACGACCGGTCTTATGGCAACCTGATGAGGGTCTGTTGGTGGCGTAGACATCTTTTTCGTGTTGACCGACTTAGGGTCCCTAATCCTAACCCGTATGACCAGCTAGACACCCCACACGCTGATGCCTATTACCCTTACCAGTGGCACAGCACCGAGATTCGACCCTGTCACCTCGTCTGGGGTACCATCTAAGCTTCAACCAACACACCACCTCTCCTTTGCTACACATAGCCTATTACTACCACCAGCTATCGCCATCACAACTAAGTAACAAAAACATTATCAATATTTCTTCTACCACTAGATCGCCCAACTGGGAGTCGAACCCGGCACCTACGGAGGACATCGACGGCCCTCTTGACATGTTTCTCTAAGGTTTCTCTTTACCGATCTGATACCGCATGGAGAAAGTATTTGAAAGCACTTACCTAGCTACCCTTTCACTCACCCACTCCATAACAATGTATAACACTAAGCCACGCCCACCACAACCTTTACTTCGGCCATCTTTTCTTTGCTAAGGTTTTCATTTGAAGCGGTGTAATTTATATGATGATAATGTATAAACCACTACGAACCACTATAGCTCATACATCCGAATTATTTACATTTTTACTTATTACAACTTTCATACGACACCCGCAACGGCTCGAGGGTTCGAACCCGCGCCAACGCGACCACCCGGTCGTGGTCGCCCCCGCGTTCGTCGCCCGCGCTAGCCCCGACCACCCCGCCCGGTTTATATATATAGCATTATTAATAATCCACCTAGTTCATTACGACGACGATAAGCCCCTGGATTAGTTGTTACGAGAATCAGTATTGATTTTTTGTCCCACATTGTGCATGTACATCTCTGTGTGTTTTTTTAAAGTTTTGACATTTTAAGGACTCAGTCGGTTGTCCGTTGTTAGCACCAGTAGATACCCCGCTACTCGTTACACCGATGATCGGACTCGTGGTCACTCGGGTGCTGACCGGTCATGTGACCACTACATGGGGGACACCACCACCTTCTTTGCGCTTACTATTTACACCGACTCCTTCCGCTCCACCCTGACCGAAGACACGACACACACATGATGAGACCCATCACCCATTAGATCAGACTTTTTTCTTTTTTAAAAAAAAATTTACCCGCCAAAAATACCGAGCTTAACAAGACAAAGACACAACTAGGCAGGTGTTAGGAGGAATCAATATCACACCACAGAAGGAGCGGACATGACCCGCACCTTCAGACACCTTCCCGCACCTTCACAACAAGCACCTTCGGCACCTTCAGGTGCGCACCTTCCCGCACCTTCTCCAGGGGGGGGGGGTGTAGGCATCATATAATACTACTCTGTGCTGCCGGCTCAGTTATCCCGCAAGTCACCAGCGAGGGTCGAACCGCTCCCAGCTCTCGCCCTGCTACGAGACTCTGCGTGATAAACGGGATTACGGAGAAAGTGTTGTAACCCCTCGGCCAGAGAGACCGGCCACCAAGTATCAGGTATGTGTATATTCTTAACATTTTTTCTTTCCACTAACTATCCTGTATGTTTATATTCTGACATTGTTACCTGAGCATTAACTATCCGGTATGTGTATTATTCTTATATTGTTACCTTTCCACTATCCTGTATGTTTATATTCTTAACTTTTTGCCTTTCCACTAACTATCCTGTATGTTTATATTCTTAAAAGGTTACCTATCCACTAAGTATCCTATATGTTTATATTCTTATATTGTTAACTATACACTAACTATCCTGTGTGTTTATATTCTTACATTTTTAGTCTTTACACTAAGTATTCAGTATCTTTATATTCCTACATTGTTACCTATCCACTAACTATCCTGTATGTTTTTATTCTTACATTGTTATCTTTCTACTAACTATTTGTCTGTTGATTTTCTTACATTGTTACTTTTCCACTAACTGTTCTGTATGTTTAAATTCTTACATTGTTACTTTTACACTAACTATTCTGTATGTTTAAATTCTTACATTGTTACTTGTACACTAACTATTCTGTATGTTTAAATTCTTACATTGATATCTTTCCACTAACTATCCTGTATGTTTATATTATTTCATTGTTACTTATTCACAAAGTATCCCTTATGTTTACATTCTTGCATTGTTAACTTTCCACTAACTATCTGTATGTTTATATTCTACATTGTTACCTTTTCACTAACTACCCGGTATGTTTATATTCTTACACTATCTTTCTTGTAGCGTTTCCTTGATTTATTGTGATGGTTGGTGAGCAATGCCGTTAAGGAATGCGAATGCTTCACTCTTAACAAAAACGCTTCCGTGAACTATTCCAAAAAGATAATTACCCTTATGTGTCCTCTATAATTATATGATTCCTGTTATTTACACACTTTGCATAGCAAAAATAATGTTTGCAGCAACCCTTTATTACAAACATGTTTCGATCTGCCCATTGTTCATTTTTGCGCGCACTTCAATGTTAGAAAAATGCTATGCTTCTTTTCGCCTTGCACAATGAAACTAATTAAGTTAATTGTGAATAACTTTTTCGTCCATATATGTTATCACGTCGGACTTTAAACAGGAATCTCTGCAGGAATATTTTTAATTCAAGATGCCACATATATTATTGCCATTACTAGTTATAACTTCTACAAAAATAAACAAATTATTATTCAGTATTTGTTCAATGTGTTTGTTGTTATTATTGTTTACATTACTTTTATTACTTCAGTGGGCTCTTACGTTTGTAACGTACGTCATTAATATCTGCCATTTCAACGGTTTTGTGTCGCGACTAGAATTTGTTTTCAGAGATGAAATTTGGTATACACCTTCAAGAGATTATGTACTTAAAATGGTGCAAATTTTAAACTTCTATCTTTAGTAATAGCTGAGATAATAATTGTGGTGCATAATTTTCTGATATATCCTTGCAGTTTCACGAAACCAGTGTCTGAGAAGAAAACAATAAGATGTTATTAGGAGTTGGGGGAATATAGTATAACATATTGACCGTGTCTATATACATGATCTAGCTGTTTATTATTCTGGGATTCTAAGATAAGTATCATACATTATTCTCACTTTCTTCTATTTTCCATTATGTTTCTATGCCTCAATATAGGGTCTTTTCCGTGATTTTGATTATGTATTTACTTGTGTTTCTCTACTGATGAAGGCTTGTCGCCGCAACTTCCTTTCTTTTCCGTAATTGTGATTATAAAGCGGTCTTATACTTCGTGTTATTTATATTGTATAGATCAATTATGACTTCTCTGTTATCACTGTAAGACATGTATGTTGTGTCTAGTTCGATGATTCCATTATACTGTGGTAGATGTAAGGAACGTACGCTGTCTGGAGTACTCAAAGACAGTACCGTTTGGTCAGTGTGCATCTTCACACCTTAGGTCCGCTGCAAGATTTTCAACACTTGGTGTCTTCGCCAAGATAGCACCGTCTAACAGTACCTGACCTGGACTGATGTTACTGACCTGTCATTCAAACAGGTGATGTCTCTTACATGTTAGCATTCCGTCGTCTCCTGTAGCTCGGTTTTCAGTATACACGTTTATGTCTCCAGAATATTATACTTGTTGGAACTGTCATTTTGTGGAGTAAGCCCTGTTTATTTCTTGTTTGCGCCCAGGTATATTATTATGCTTCTGTTAATCAGTTAATTATGTCAGGTCTTAGTCGGATATGATTAAGCTACTGAACAGGAGGAGACGGTACAACCTACTTTCTGTTAGCACCGAATGTTGGGCGGCGCTCACCAAGCCCTACATTGTGCCAACGGCTTCGGGCGGAGGGGCGCAATTGGGACAAGGAAGTCTTATCTTAATGCGATGAAATTCAACCTAAAGATTAAATGTCATGGCAGGGCAGGGCCCTAAGACTTGGTCGGCAATTGGTCTAATATTGAAGCTCCGACAGGCGGACATAGAGCATTGCTTTACTGATCCGGTAGCGACTTTTGTGACAGATGTATTGGTGTTTCCTTTGGAGTAAACTAGGCAGGCCGAGAGAGGGATCAAACTGCGCTAGCAACACATGGTCGCTACAAATCAGAAGAGGATTTGTGCTATAGAGAGGTATGACTTCATCCCTAGTCCCCGCCATAAATGGTAGTCATTATGTCTTTTTAAAGTCAAGTCCTCTAGTCTCTACTTCCTTCTTCTCCTTCTTTGAGCGCTAAACAATACTATTTCTGTTTATTTATGTAACTGTCTCAGCGGCCTCAACGGGTCCCCCAATTGATGTCCTTTGTTATAGGTGTACAGCATTAGAACTGACCAATCATTCCTCTTCTATAAATGTTTGGTAATACTCGACACAGCATTACGGTTCGATGTTTTTATGTGTTTGTTATTTGACCTATGCTGGTTTAATATACATTATGAGACCTAGGGTGCTATCTCAATGGTTTGATACGAATTCTGTCCGTATTCCATAGTTGTAGGTTCATGTGTATGATAGACATGACCAATGAAGACACTTTTTTGGAGTGTCTAGTTGGTCTTGCATCGAAGTACACTTGTTCCTGCAGCGAGGCGCTGTCGCCATTTGGAGGTGACAGGTTCGAATCCTCGTCGGTAACTTTAACTTTCAAATTTTATGTTGTCTAGTGCGTCCTCTATTCTCTACTTCTTTCTTCTCCTTCTCAGAGCGCGAAACAATACTATGTGAGTTTATTTATGTAATTGTCTTCTTTAAGTACAATATAAAATTTAAAAAAAAGACAAAAAAAAACAAACAAAAAAAACACAACTTTCGTCTGTCAAGACTGCAAGATCACAGTAAGAAAGTAATCAGTTAAGTAGGATCTGTTTAAATACAAGATGTCATTATAACCTGTTGTATTAGACAGTTACTTCAGTGAATTGTTAGTTCCTTTCATGTTCTGTATAATTTCATGAAAATGATGGGCGAGCAACTGGGGTTAGAATTTAATTGTAAGAAGACATTTATTATGGTCGACACTATAAAGAAAGAAATACCACAATGTAATATACGGATAAATGGGAATATTCTTAAACAAGTGAACAATTTCAATTATCTAGGAACAGTCAGAACATGTGACGGGAGATGACATGGGGAGATTAGAACACGAATCGCCATGGCGAAGGTAGCCTTTTTTTGTAAGATGGAAAACATACTGACCAATAAAAAGGTGTCAATTGCAACGGAAAAACATAGTGTTTAGGTGCTACAAAGAACCTGCACTTTTGTATGAGCGTGTAGCGTGGACAATGGACAAGCTGAAAAACATTTAATGGCTATAGAAATGTTGTTTCTTAGGAAAGTGCAAGAAATAGCATGGGCAGACAGAAAAACCAATGCCCAATTCCTACAATAAACAAATGAAAACCGTAAATTGGTTGGATAAATTAGACGTAAACAGTCACAATATTTTGGAAACGTTACGAGAAGAAATAAATTGGAGAACTTGGTGATAACTGGCAAGGTTGAGGGGAAAGGAAGAAAGGGAAGGGCAGAGAAGTAAATACCTGGATGGCTTGGCCTCATGGTAAGGTGGAGACAAGAACACAAATCTGATCCACGACTCGTTTGAGATAGCGAAACACGACCGCCTACATTTATGGGCATGGAACAACACGATGCTGCATGTCTGTAACAATTAATCTGCTAGCTAGTGAACCACGAGATAACTGTCACATAAAAATGTAAATAGGGAACAGCTTTTTGTGATGCGAGCATACTGATTTATTGTGAATGTCTGGCAGACGTAGATCAATGCGTCATTGACTCAACAGTTCATAGAGCCTTAGAGCATCACATTTACTGAATTACTGAAAAGAAAACGACATAAATAAATATACACAAATGGATCCCTTACCGTTAACACAAGAAAAGATGTCCCGAGGCAAGAAATGATGCGAGAGATTCATCACATATTGAAGACCTGAATGCACGGGGAGTGGGGGGGGGGGGGGGGGGGGAAATGATGTGATCGGGTCATCACATATGATGATATCACCTAGATGCACCGGGGATTCCCCGGACAGTCTTATCCTCCGTTAGCGGACGATGAACGTAGCTGATTCAGCGCCACAGGATGATTAATCCTCTTGCACCGCAACCCATATCTGACATGAGATTATATACAGTAGCTGTCCCTATGCAACCCCGTTTAATTTGATATATAACACAACATGTCTGCTACTGTTAAGTCATAACTGTGACACCCGCTACTTCCCATTTTCCGCCAGTCTTATTTATTTGGTCCAAACCAACTATTTGTTTAGTTTAATCCTACTATCTGTTAAGAGTCGAATCTTCGTCCGACATCTCTTATGCTATTTTCAGCATAGCCCATTTTCAACTACTCTAACAGGCCCCCTGTACAAGGAACAATTTTGTTTAAATGAAAAAGAAGACTTTAATCAATATCAGACTAATTTAGAGCAATGCGTAATTTACTCTAGCATCGTGTTACCTGGATTCTTGAAAAACGCGGTGTGAAATAAACATGCATGAATGCATCACCTCCCGTTGCTGACGGTAAAATCAGGTAAGGGATGCGATGATTTAATACGACTATCAGGAAACTCAACCGCCTCATCAAGTGTGACCTGATGCACTTTAAGAGATCAGTGACTGGCTTCCTGAAATGAGATGATAGATCATTTCCGAAAGTAGTAGATGGCGTTTATTGCAGGAAACTGAGCTCAAGTCTTGTGTCTGTCCGGACCAGTGCCGTGGAGACCTTGCTGCACCTATCAATTTGTCAGCATTGTCTGGCTGTCTGCGACTGCATTGGTTTCACATCCATTGTTTATCTCCTCAAATTGAGTACTGTAACTAACTCCTGTGAATACAGTTTTCAGCCAGATACTCCGTCACTCTTGTAACGCCTCGTGAAGAGACACTTGATTCTAGGTTTAGCTATAACATCCCTTTCATTGAGCCCCGCGTGAACAGACTTACTTGAAGTTTAACTTCTGGACTCTCATAATACGTCCACGGAGAACCCGGGTTTAAAATCTAGGTTCGACTAAAAGAATCTGACACTAGGTCGCGAAAGAACAATCAATTTAACACCAGGTCGTGAAAGGAAAAACTGACACTAGGTAGTTACACTAGGAAGAACAACCTAACACTAGGTAGTGAAAGAACAACCTAACACTAGGTGGTGGAAGAACAATCTACCTCTAGGTTGTGGAAGAATAATCTAACTCTGGGTTGTGGAAGAATAATCTAACACTGGGTTGTGGAAGAACAATCTTACACTAGGTTGTGGAAGAACAATCTTACACTAGGTTTTGGAAGAACAATCTTACACTAGGTTGTGGAAGAACAATCTTACACTAGATTGTCGAAGAATAATCTTACACTAGGTTGTGGAAGAATAATCTAACTTAAGGTTGTGGAAGAATAATCTAACTTTAGGTTGTGGAAGAATAATCTAACTTTAGGTTGTGGAAGAATAATCTAACTTTAGGTTGTGGAAGAATAATCTAACTTTAGGTTGTGGAAGAATAATCTAACTCTAGGTTGTGGAAGAATAATCTTACACTAGGTTGTGGAAGAATAATCTAACTTTGGGTTGTGGAAGAATAATCTAACTTTGGGTTGTGGAAGAATAATCTAACTTTAGGTTGTGGAAGAATAATCTAACTCTAGTTGTGGAAGAACAATCTTACACTAGGTTGTGGAAGAATAATCTAACTTTAGGTTGTGGAAGAATAATCTAACTTTAGGTTGTAGAAGAAGAACCTAACTTTGGGTTGTGGAAGAATAATCTAACTCTAGTTGTGGAAGAATAATCTTATACTAGGTTGTGGAAGAATAATCTAACTTTGGGTTGTGGAAGAATAATCTAACTCTAGTTGTGGAAGAATAATCTTACACTAGGTTGTGGAAGAATAATCTAACTTTGGGTTGTGGAAGAATAATCTAACTCTAGTTGTGGAAGAACAATCTTACACTAGGTTGTGGAAGAATAATCTAACTTTGGGTTGTGGAAGAATAATCTAACTTTAGGTTGTGGAAGAATAATCTAACTCTAGTTGTGGAAGAAAAATCTTACACTAGGTTGTGGAAGAATAATCTAACTTTGGGTTAGTTAGTTAGTTAGTTAGTTAGTCACGGTTCCAACTTCACAGCAACGGGTCGTCCCCATTATGCTCCGTTCCTGTGCCAGTGAATATCACATAAAATGCTCCCCACTGCCCAATGTGAAAAGTGGAAAAGACAAATTAACACTAGGTCGTAGACAGACAGCCGGACTCTTTTAACTATCTACAGTTTGATTATAGATTTATAGAAGCAGTCCGAATACAAGTTCATAAGAACAATCCCAATATAAATTTATTAGAATAGTCTGGTTATAGGTTCATGTGAGCATTCGGATTATAGGTTCTCAAGAACTGTATTGTCATAGATCCAAGAGAACATTTTCATTGTAGGTTAACTGTCTAATCATAGGTTTATGAGAATTGTTTAATTATTGGTTTATGAGAATTGTCTGATTATAGGTTCATGGGAACAGTCTGATTATAGGTCCACTGGAACAGTATGATTATAGGTCCACTGGAACAGTATGATTAGAGGTTCATTGAAACAACCTGATTATACGTTTATGAGAACTGTCTGATAATAAATATATGATAAGAGTCTAATTATAGGTTTATGAAAACTGTCTAATTATAGGTTCACTGGAACAGTATGATTAGAGGTTCATTGGAACAACCTGATTATAGGTTAACGAGAACAGTCTGATTATAGGTTTTATAATAACTGTCTGATAATAAGTTTATCAGAAGTGTCTAATTATAGGTTCATGAGAACTGTCTGATTATAGTTTTATGCGAATAGTCTGATTATAGGTTCATTGTGATTATTATTACACATTATGATTTTAGGTTCATGCGAAAATTATGATTATAGGTTCCGTAACAACAGTATAATTCTGGTTCAGAGAGAACAGTTCACTCTTCAGGGTGAGCAGTCTAACTTTAGGTTCAGTGAGTACAAACTAATTTCAGTTCTGCAAAAACAGAACCTGACTCTAGATCGAATGAAACGACAACTTGACTGATGACGATGCTTCGATGGCCAGACCGAATCGCCCCCCCCCCCCCCCCCACAACAAACCTTTTCCGTTTCTGCACAGACAACATTGGTGAACTTAATATTCGAGGCTGTGCCCTCCCTAGGGTGGTTCTTGTCAGGAAATAATACCGCCGCAACCAGAGAATGAAGAATGTGCTCGATGTCGGGGTGTCGTTGCACTGGCTTGACTGTGGTGACTGGTCCGATACGAGACACGTCATCATGACGTCTTGTTTCTGCTGTTTCACTGTGCCCTCCATTCGAGCATGGGCTGACCACTAACGTACTCCAAGCCCACCCATCTTTATCTATCCCGTGTAGCTCTGTACCCTGCAGTGGAGCATGGGCTGACCACCAACTCACTCCAAGCCCACCCATCTTTAAATATCCCGTGTAGCTCTGTATCCTGTAGTGGAGCATGGGCTGACCACCAACTCACTCCAAGCCCACCCATCTTTAACTATCCCGTGTAGCTCTGTACCCTGTTGTGGAGCATGGGCTGACCACCAACTCACTCCAAGCCCACCCATCTTTAACTATCCCGTGTAGCTCTGTATCCTGTAGTGGAGCATGGGCTGACCACCAACTCACTCCAAGCCCACCCATTTTAACTATCCCGTGTAGCTCTGTAACCTGAAGTGGAGCATGGGCTGACCACCAACTCACTCCAAGCCCACCCATCTTTAACTATCCCGTGTAGCTCTGTATCCTGTAGTGGAGCATGGGCTGACCACCAACTCACTCCAAGCCCACCCATTTTAACTATCCCGTGTAGCTCTGTAACCTGAAGTGGAGCATGGGCTGACCACCAACTCACTCTAAGCCCACCCATCTTTAGCTATCCCGTGTAGCTCAGTACCCTGCAGTGGAGCATGGGCTGACCACCAACTCACTCCAAGCCCACCAATCTTTAACTATCCCGTGTTTCTCTGTCCAAGCCCACCCATCTTTAACTATCCCGTGTTTCTCTGTCCAAGCCCACCCATCTTTAACTATCCCGTGTTTCTCTGTCCAAGCCCACCCATCTTTAACTATCCCGTGTTTCTCTGTCCATGTCTTCCCATATTATTGATTCCTGTGTCTACTTCTCTTCTCCATGCGTTTTATGTCCTCCTCAGTTTATTTTGCCTTGTTATTTCCAGACAAAGGTTTTCTAGTTATACTATTCTCGAGTTTTCCCAATGTACGTCCTAACCAGGACCAGCGTCTTTTCCCCACGTCTTGGTTCACTGGTATTTGCCTAAATCTCTCCATGAGCTCCACATGAGTGATTTTGTCATAACTTGTTATTCCTTCCACTTTGTTCAGGTACCAATTAGTGAATGTTTGTAATCTTTATTGTCGTTGTCCACGTTTCTGATCCATACAGCATTTCTGATTGAAAGTTTTAATGTTATATTCTCAGTTTTCTGCTAAGTTCAATTTATGTTGACTTCCACACATTTCCCAGTGCCGTAAAAGCTCATCTGGATTTGTATATTGTTATTGTCATAGTTTTGTCTGTTCCATCCCCCATTTCTACATTGCTACACAAGTGGGGAAATTTAAAATAAATAAGTGTAAAGAAAAATTATAACCAATCATGAACAAACCACAATAACTTGTCGCGGATAATCATAATGATGCGCAAATGCTTTTCTCAATTGATTCGTACCATAAATACTGGAACATCTACCAGCTTGACAGAGTACAATAATAAAGCATAGCGCAATGGGGAATCTACCAGGATTGGTACACCACAGTGTATAATAATAATGAATAGTGGAATGTGACATCTGCCAGGTTTGATACAGCAAAGAGTACAGTAATAACGAATAGTGGAATGCGGCTTCTATCAGGATTGGTAACACAGAGTACGATAATAATGAACAGTGTAATGAACATCCGCTTCAACTCGAACAGTGCAGTAGACGGAAACATGAAACTCATCAGCCCTCGAGTGACGTTTGGCCCATACAAACATGAGCTTCGTACCGTACATCCGACACGCCTCAATGGGTGCAACAGGGTCTTAGATTGTCTGTATAGGGATAAACATCGACGCATATATCTTACCATTAGCAGATATTGTTTGAAAGTGAGGATCTCTACCTTCCCTCTATGGATTAACTACAAGCAGTCCGATGAAACATGATGAAATAAACGTAATGGTAGAAAATGTAATTAATTATGTCAAATACATAAGAATGCTGTTGACAAAATATGAAAACACATCGGCAGCATACAGGCATTCATACTACTTGAAAACCGCGTTTAAAAGTTGCAATACATAGAATAAAGTACACCAGACGGATGAGTCCTGCAATCTGATCTATTTAATATATACGTAGAAAGGAAATGTAATCTATGCAAGATGTGCCAGGTACATTAGTTGGTGGGTGGGTGTAGTGTATACAATTTGAGATACACCAAGGCCTTCATTGCAGAAAGTAAAATGCAGTGGCAGGAAATCGCGGAAATAACTGCACAGAGAGTCAAAACGAACGGCACAGCTTCTGTAAACAGAAGAACAATCTTCACAGACTGTGAAAGCAGTAGTTCTCAAAATGCAGCATTGTAGTTGGTTTGGAATTCTGCACGAGATTAGGAGCCACATATCAGGGTGATTTAATAACAGCGTATGGCAATGCATTCAGAGAGGTAGAACGTGAAATATATTAAGACAACGTTGCAACCAACAACATGAGAATAGTGCATCCTAGATATGTGTGCCAATGACGGTGAGAAATTATAGTCTATGAGATATACAGCGTCAGTTTCTGCTGTATAAATGCTATTCTTTGGCATTCAGTAGCTAATTGAATCAAGTACTTGAGTCTGAAGATACATGGTTCTTAAAATCAGTGCTAGGAAGACCACATACAGAAAGTAGTTTAATACAATAATACTTGTATTAAAATTAAACCAGCATAGAATGTAAAAGGTTAATAATATCAGAAGTAAACATTCTCAAAACACATTCTGAGAAGGAGTAAACTGAAAGGCTCGCAACACCAGGCAAGATTACAGCAAGAACAGACCAGAGCAGGTCTGTAGAAGGTGTTGTACAGCTTGCTGCCGTGTCATAGAAAATAATCATTGTATGAAGTTATTGGGAAGAATGAGAATTCCCGTGGCCGCAGTGACCATACCTACACGATTGCGGATTAGCCAGTATTGTAAACTCCCAGAGTCGTCTGACTTGTTAGAGCTTAAGAGTACCCGTATTGTAAACTCCGACAGTTACCGGACTTGGTGCCTCGGCGTCCACTATTGTAATCTCACAGAGCCATGTGACGTGCTAATGCCTAGGAGTAGCCACTATTGTAAACTCTCAAAGTCACCCGGCCTGTTAGTACTTAAGAGTAGCCACTATTATAAACTCCTAAAGTCACCTGCCTTGTTAGTACTTAAGTGTAGCCACTATTGTAAACCTCATAAGCCACCTGCCTTGTTAGTACTTAAGAGTAGTCACTATTATAAACTCCTAAAGTCACCTGCCTTGTTAGTACTTAAGTGTAGCCACTATTGTAAACTCATAAAGCCACCTGGCCTGTTAGTACTTAAGAGTAGCTACTATTGTAAACTGCTAAAGCCACCTGGCTTGTTAGTACTTAAGATTAGCCACTATTGTGAACTCCTGAAGCCACCTGGCTTGTTAGTACTTAAGACTAGTCACTATTGTAAACTCCTAAAGTCACCTGGCTTGTTAGTACTTAAGATTCGGCAATATTGTAAACTCCTAAAGCCACCCGGCTTGTCAGTAGTTAAAATAGTTACTATTGTAAACTCCTAAAGTCATCTGGCGTGGTAGTGCCTAGATGTAGCCATCGTAAAACTAAGTGCACGTTCAAATCGTATTTGTCGAATCGATCATGAGTAACCCGAGACGATGATCACGATAGTTTCTGGTCGCACTGACGGGAACATGACTTGACTTACCATCAGCTCTCGGAGGAAATGACCGAGAAGATATTATTAGTGCAAGATAACAATCTCTTTCTGGGAAAACTCTGTTCCGACAATGCAGTTGGCAGTCCGTCAAAGTACACTTGTTCCTTCAGCGTGACACTGCCATCGATTGGTACAGAAGGTTCGAATCTTGGTATGGTCTCCATATAATTCAGGTGTTATATTGCCAAAGGCGCCCTCGTTGTATGTTTCGTTGCTATACATCTGTGAGTGCGGAGAAATACTTTTACATTCATTTCCCATGTTTGAATGATTTCAAAGGTTTCTAACAATTTGATTTTCCTATGGCGTAACTGGAAAACGATGACGCGTAAACGGTCAGTTTCACAAGAGAACAATCACTAGAAACAGAAGCGATTCCAATCACAAGCAACCAAACACAAACTGGCGCAACAACAACAGACAACGACAAACATGACACTAACTCAGATACACTAAGGCAGAGTATTATAAGGTAAACATGTGTCATTAGAATTAACAATGTTAATGAAAGTAAATGTAGGTTACTTAACAAAGTCTGGTCAAGAGATCGTAAGTACAAACATACATCGGAAGCAGGGAGGGGGGAGGGGGGGGGGGGGTGGCAGCTGACCGGGACTCCCATGCAGACCTAGTCTGAAATAAATAGCAGGACGTGTCTTGGGAAATTATAGGCTGCTGGCTTGATACTGACCAAATCACCCACGGAGAGCCGATCGGTCTATAAACATATGAGTCCAACACCATACACTTAATGCCACTTAAGGCGCCTATGCATGGTCGGTGTGTCTTGTGTCCAGCGGCAGTCGGAATGTACGGACAGGTGGTGGGAAGTGGTAGTCAGTCAAACAGGGGATAGATATGAAAGAAAGGACATAGGCTGATATAATAAATGAGTCGGGAGATAATATGGAAGGAGTTCTAGAGATAAGGTGCTGAGGACAAAGTGGAAAGATGCATGAGATGGAGAAAGCTATCACATTAACATGGGGAGAATAGCGTTGGTAAGAAATTAAAGCTAGGAAGAGTTCATAGCGGATGAATAAAATATGTGCAACTCAATGTGAACGGTCATGAATCACGAGAAGATGCCTTGTCATGGTGCATTTCCTCTATGAAGCAGTGATGCAGTGCGTAGTGTAGTATTCTAGCACATTAATAAAGGACGGGGTGTATGAATGGAAGTCAGCTGCAAACTGAACATACCACACATGGCATACGTATCAGCAAGTGCCAATAATAAATGAAGGTGTTGAATATATCATGACACCCATCTTCTGCCTTCTTGTTCGGTTACATTCTAAACAATAAGGATATGCATTATACAGTGCATCACCGGCTCCGAGGCGCATATTCAGCGCACCGTTACATCTGACCTTGTACTTGCTTTAAAATGTAGGTGCATATCGTTTACATGACGTCGCAGTTAACCACATGTATTTTTTTCTTCCTTTGATGTTTGTGATTTCTTGACACATTTACGTTTAGCAGTAAAACATCGCTTCCTTAATGACGGGAACGCATACCTTTATATCAAAGCCAAAGCAAGGCGGTCTAATTCCAAATCATGTTTGGAACATTGTATGCGGGATTACGAATTGTCTCCGTAACCCCTTCACCTCAGAGTTAAAGTTAGTTGCATGTCATTTACGAGACGTCGCAGTCAACTCCAGCATTGTTTTTGCTGTTGTGATCTCTTGGCAAGTTTACGTTCAGTATTTTGCAATTTCTTTCTGAACGACGGGCACCCATACCATTTCTTAAAAAAAAAAAACAAACGCAAGACTGTCTGCTGCGAAATCCCCAGCAGCCGTGTTTCTAACGCGGGTATGAGGGATTACGAACTGCGTCCGTAAACCCATCGCCACGTGCCGGCTCGCGCCAGAGTCGGCTTCGAAATAGTAGACTGGTTGATTAGCTTGCTTTGAGAGTGCTCCGACAGATTAACGGTTTTTAAACAACTAACACGTCCGACACATTTTCGTCTATATATAGATATATATATTCATTCAGTAGCATGTCCTTTGCAGAACCTCGCTCCCCATAACAACCTTCCGGAAAACCTCTCGATCACAAGCAAGATGTCCCGCGTATATATAAACGCAGTTTACTGTATGTATCAATGTTTCTACCAATGTTAACGGTTGGTTACAGTGACATTTTTCTTGGAAAGGCAAATACACGTTCTTGAGAAATGAGTCCATGTCAACATCTTAGATTGCATACAGGCACTCTCGCTACTTCATCCACACCTCAAAGAAACATCAGTTGCGTGGATGGAATTTATACAGTTTTTTCAGGCGAACCTGAGATATTTATACAATCATGACCAGGCGGTGACTGCCTGTTTAAATATACAGTGGTCGCCTTTCTTCACAATACCCATACACAATCAGATACAAATCTCAACTCTCGCTATCTGTAAATTGCGCCCTCGTAAACTACATATTGGCTCTCGGAAAATCACACACGTCCTGTCTGGAAAGCTGTCCTGTCCCGTCTGACAAAGTTCAGTCGGCTGGCTGGCCTGGTCGTCCTAAATCCCGTGCGGTCACCAAAACCTCGTGCTGTTCTATTCGTCACGTAGTACAGTAGTCTTGTTCATGCTAGCCTTGGGGTGTACTACTGCTTAGTTTGTTACGGGTGTTATCCCATGAACTAGCGTCTCTCCCCCCCCCCCCCCTTTTCCTATTCTCGGGGTTGGTCCTGCTGTTGTCCTAGATATGAATGAATTACCGAAATACGATAAGTAGATTGTGAGCTTTACTAGAACACGATTACAAGAAACAGAATGAACGTTGCGGCCAAAGCCTTCGTCAGCACAGAACAAAACAACACAGACACCAAACTAATAAAACAATCACTAAATAGAAAATACAGAGGTTACCCAGCTGAATCCTGTCTTGGTTGCATGTGTCTAAAGCGCTAGCTGTTTGATGAGTGTGGAGACGACCGGATGTGAGGATTGAAACGGGTCGATGGGTAACAGGGATTGGCTAAGGTGCCCGATGGGCGGGGGTGGGTGGGTAGGGGAGAACACCCATGTGTGCGAACGGTGAAGGGTGAATTAGCAGTGAACTAAAGCCCGCTCTGGGCACCACTGTTGATATCAGATAGGTGTTGTGTAAATCTGTCAGCAAGACGTATGTCTGCCCTACCGATATACCTCATGTCGCAACGAGTGCAGACGATCGCATAGATGACGTTTCGACTCGTGCATGAGAAACCTTCACGAATGTGGAAAGTGGTCTTGGGGAATGCCAGACTCTGGGTTTGAAGTCCGTGTCCCCATCTAAGTCCTGTCTTATGACTGTTCTAAGTCATAGCCTGTGTTCTGTCTGTACTCTATCTACTCCCCTATAGACGTCCTTATCTATGTCCTATCTGTCCCTACCCCTCTTCTGTCCCTTGTCATATCTATGTCCTACCCAACACTTTGACAGTCCACATGTACTCATTGACACTCCGTGAAATCACGAGAAAAGAACCAGAAGGCGCTACTCAATAAAGACAGACAACTGACGCGCAAGCATATGAAATAATCACAGCTAAGTATGGAGATCGTCTCTCAGAAAGAGCAAGTATCCTTCGATTTTCAAATGATCAGCTAGACTGAATCTAGATCTTAATTAAGGCGACATCATTAGTCACATCATTCATTCATATGAAGCGAATTCGAATCATAGGATATATTTGATGCCCAGCCACGTATCACATCACTAAATGTCTCAGATTTTCATGATCACAAAAGGGTACAACTATAGACAAAGAGCTTCTGCTCTTCATGCCGAATCTGATGTAAATATGATGTCTTCAGTGTCTGGTTCTATTGTCTGTAACACACAAAAATAACACTTAATTAGCTACACCATAAAGACATAAAGAAAACCATTCACTAATACTTCTCTAATTATGCTCATTAAAAAGAATGTAAAAGAAAAAGAAACTGCGCTGATATATTATTGACATAGTTGAAATTCAGTTTCTGCACAGCAGCGCCATGGTGAGATAATTTAGGCAACACCTAAAAACATCCGCAAACTGTGGTATAGTATGCAGAGTTTTGCAAAATATTGAAACTATTTTCTGTTTTCGATCGAAAAAAATGAATTTTTTAAATAAGCTTACAGATGATTTTGAGTAATTTCCCATTTAATCCCGGGGGCAAAATAAATATAAGCAATTTTTGGCTGTATAAAATAGAACCAATTTTTACTTGCGTATCAGGTGAAAACACTCATCATTCACGTGAGAAAAATATGGGTATTTTATTTTACATTTCATCGCTAACCCAGCTCCAAAATGGCAACTAGAAGGGATTTGAAACAGCGACAGCTACATTTTCTCAACGAGGCAATTGATAACGAAAGATAGCATAACTCTCTGCGGTCGGTTAAACAATGGCGCAGCATTGCATTTCCGCTTCTGTGTAGGCCATAGAGAGCACAGGAAGACTTTGTTGTGTGTTGTCCATTGAAATAAATTGTAAGCATCAGTACGTAATAGTAAAGTAACGGATACGTAATAGTAAAGTAATGGATATCTTCACTCTCCCGAAGCCGCATTGGGCACATGGTGCTGGCCACATATTTCATGTCGTCACACGGCGGGTCCCGTGGTCAGCATCTCGCCAGCTGACTTTACTTCCCCAGACATGTCCCAGTACCCATTTTAGGGTGGGTAGATCTGAGATCCCAGGTCAGTGATTAAACCTCGTATCCGCCACTGGGTGGGTAGGCGAGCGTTTAACCACTTACCTACCACGACTCCCGTGATAGGGTTAATAGGCGCACAAGTAACATTGTGCCCCTGACCCCATCTGATTTTATAATCATGCTGATGTGTCAGCGTTTATCGCCGCGGTACATTTTTATCACTTAATGCGTTTTTACTATAGCGATAATTGACATCTGAAGATGTTTTACCTAATACGTAATCCACTCAAACACATTTTTTATTTGGTGGCACTCTTTTTCTTCTTCTTCTACCATTTCTTCTCCTCCTTCTTACTTTCTACTCCTTCTTCTTCTTTATCTTCCGTCTACCCCAGACAATCGATACCTAGTTCCTGTGCTCACAGTATATGTTGTTAATAGCTTCTGCATCATACATTTACTACTGTACACTAATTACATACCTAATTACCAAATGAACTAAGCAGCAATAGAAGTAGGAACAGCATGGCTACAAAGACTATTCAACCATGTTTGGGTAGAACAATAGACACTACGAGACAGAGGAAACGCCATAATTATCCCAATTTGGAAAAATAAAGACAGCAACAGAGACTGCACACATTACAGAGGCCTCTCACTGTTGAGTCATAGTGGGAAAATATTTTGCTAAATTTTTTGAGAAAAGACTACGAACTACTATAGAACCCCAGCTAAGCGAAACACAACTCGGATTTAGGAAAAACAAAGTATGCACAGATGCCATTTTTGCTCTTAGACAACTTATAGAAAAATCAATCAAATTCAATGAAACACTATACTTAGCCTTTGTCGACCAAGAAACGGCATTTGATAGAGTAGATAGAAACAAGCTGTGGGAAATCCTGAAACAATATGGTATGAGTACACATCTAACAAACCTATGTAGAAGCTTATATAACAACAATGAATGCATAGTGAGAGCAACTGGAGGACCACTCAGAACCCATAAGATCTGGAGTACGACAAGGTTGTGTCCTGTCCCCTCTCTTATTCATAACATATATAGACAACATATGTAAAGAAACCAACCAAACAGAGACCGCAAGAATACCGCATGACGAGAACACAGAAGTAGAACCATCTGCATATCTAACCATTAGAGAACTCCTGTTTGCGGACGACCAAGAACTAATAGCAAAATCAGAAGCTGAATTACAAGACCACATGAATATTCTAAACGAAATGTGTAGGGAACTTATTCTTCTTTTTCTTCTTCTTCTTCTTCTTCTTCTTCTTCTTCTTCTTCTTCTTCTTCTTCTTCTTCTTCTTCTTCTTCTTCTTCTTCTTCTTCTTCTTCTTCTTCTTCTTCTTCTTCTTCTTCTTCCTCTCTTCTTCTTCTTCTTCTTCTTCTTCTCTTCTTCTTCTTCTTCTTCTTCTTCTTCTTCTTCTTCTTCTTCTTCTTCTTCTTCTTCTTCTTCTTCTTCTTCTTCTTCTTCTTCTTTTTCAGCGTTCCGAGCCATTGAGGTTCTTTGCTGCAGAGACAATGCGTCTCCATTCGTCTCTCTGGGTGACCTTCTCTTGCCAGTCGTTGATTCCAAGTGCTTGTAGGTCTGTATATATATTATCCTCCACCATCTTCTTGGTCTACCTCGGGGTCTACGGTCATTTATTTCCTGAGTGTAAGCGAGTTTCGTTTCCCTAATGTGTTCCATTCTTTCTATATGCCCCAGCCATTGTAGTCTATTAGCTTTCATGATACCAGTGATTAGCGGGGACTTAAACAGATCATAAATGTCTTTGTTACTTCTTTTTTCCCACTCTCCACTTTGTGCATCCCTAATGGGTCCAAAGATGTGTAGGGAAAATAACATGAAAATTAGCGCAAGCAAAGCAGAGATAATGACTATAACTAAAGAAGAAAAAACAACAACAATTCACCTAAACGAATATCCCTTAAAACAAGTAAAGTGTTTAAAGTACCTAGGAAGTATAATATCATAAAATGGCAGATCAGAAGACGAGATAGAAAATAGATGCAATAAGGTAAACCAACTCAATGGGCAAACGGCACCAATACTAAAGAACAAACATTTATCAATAGCTACTAAGAAAGCACTTTACAATACAATCTTCCTACCAACTCTATGATACCAATGCCAAACCTGGACAATGACAGAAAAAGAGAAAAGAAAAATCAGAACAACAGAAATGAGATTCCTGAGAAGAATACTCAACGTATCAAGAAAAGATGAGATCAGAAATGAAGAAATCATGACTAAAGTGGGTTTATAGCTGCACTAGATTTTATTAGAAAGCAGCAAGTCAAATGGTTTGGCCATGCAAGTAGGTTAACAGTCATCAGGATACCACAACAAGTAATCATGTACAGACCAGATGGAAACAGAGGAAGAGGCCGACCACGTAAACGTTGGAAGGAGGGAATAGCAGAGTCCATGGGAATATCGATACATGAAGCCCATAATCGGGCACTCTCACGAAGTTTATACTTCACCTCGACACCACAAGGTACAAGAGGAACATGATGAGATGAGATGACTAATTACTTGCAGCTGATAGATGTATGAAGAGTATATATTGTCTTCCTTTCTATTGAAGCAATTAGACATATTACATTAGGCTTTCAATTATGCTATTTGAACTGTCGATGGTTAGATTCTTCTTCTCAAAGATTATCTTTTATTATTATCATAATTATTATTATATTATTATTAACATATATAATAAATACATATATAATAAATTAATATATTATTAATATTATCTTTTTATATTATTATCTTTGAGATTGATTGATTGATTGAATCAATCAATCAATCAATCAGTCAATCAATCTCAAAGATTATGAGAACTGAATTCGATCATCGCTAAAATAAATCTTCTCTGTAAGCCAGGTGGTGACTGCTTGGGCAACCATAGTTGGATTCTCTGCCCTGGATACAGACACTTCTGGTAAGACACCAGCGATTTTATAAATGCCGCCGTGGAAAACAAGGCAGATTATTCTATTTCAGAACGCAATGCATTTGACACGCAATAGATTGTCATTTGTGTCTATGCTTATTCCACTGTCCACATCAATGAACCCAGCTTCGAGAGAACTCCTCATGAAAGTTAATTTTTTGTGACATGCTAATAATAAATGAACTAATTAATGTAGAGCGTTATCAGAATAAAGTAGTTAGTTAGTTAGTCGCGGTTCAAACTTCACGGCAACGGGTCGTCCCCATTATGCTCCGTTCCTGTGGCAGTGAATATCACACAAAATGCTCCTCACTGCCCTATGTGAACAATGGAATAGACAGGAGTATCGGCAAGCCAACAGCCCGCACAGGTACACTGTGCATAATGCCGCCGCCAGAATGCCAACACAAAAGTCCTCCACGAGAAATACAGTTCATTGTCGATGGAAACGGCAGTCACCAGAAAGACTTCATTGACCCGGGTTTATCCCATATGGCTCGGTCTCTTTCCGCAGGGCAACCTCGCCGAAAGCGCCGCACAAAGCACGAACTCCGTAGCTCCAGCGACGACTCCCAGGAGTCTCCTGAAAAATGCACTCGTGAACCGAAAAGGCAAACCAGTAAATCAGCAACAGCCGGCCGTCATCGTTACGAACATGCAGTTCACGCTACAAACTGCGAACAGATGTAAAAGCATTCCACGCGAAGTTCACAGCTCACAGTGTCGCGCCACGCACTCAGTAGCAGGGCGACGGAACCATAGCCTCCTTAGTCGCCTCTTACGACGTGCATGGTAGGCAACAGTGTTACTGTTCTTTGCTCCCCCGTAAGGGCCCCGGCAACACACGGGCGAGAATAAAGAGACTCTGGCACAACAAGTGCCGATAACTATACACATATGGGTATATCACCAGACGCCTAATGCGTGGGAGGGTATGTACACGGGTCGTTGACTTATTGACTTAACTCACTGCACCAGCAAACAAATGACGAGTAATTGTGTTATGTTTACATATATATGGCGAGCCAGCTTTGTGGCGAAGAGTGATGTTGTTATGTTTACATATATATGGCGAGCCGGCACTGTGGCCAAGGGCTTACGAACGCAATCCATAATCCCGGATACTGCGTTCGAAATACAGCTGCGGGCGATTTGGCAACAACACACCCTGCGTTGGTTTTCGTGAAATGGTATGAGTGCTGGTCGTTCAGAAAGCAATGGCAATCTGCTGAACGTAAACTTGCCAAAAAATCACAAACAGCCCAAAAATGCTGGGGTTGACTGTGAAGCCATGTAAAGGACATGCAATTAACGTAACTATGCCTCTTTCCTGAGGGAATATACGGAAGTGAATCATGGGCCAATCGCAATCATTAAACAGGAAAATTAATTCGATGGAACTTAACTGATACACAACCATTCCATGAATAATTTCGAAGCAGATATATGTTGACCGTATTAATTGTCATTGTGGTGAAGGAATTAACCGTGGTCTCGGCCATGGTTTCAGGGAAGATAAGGCAGGCGGCGACCAACACTACGACGGACACAATATCTTGAAGAGGACTCAGACATGAACAAACACGGGACTGGGGTACTCTCACAGGATGTTGAAGATATACATGAACAAACACGGGACTGGGGTACTGTCACCGGATGTTCAATATACTCATATATGAACACACACGTGACAGGGGTACTGTGGTAGGATGTTAAAGATACTCATACGTGAACTAAACGCATGACTGGGGTACTGTCTACAGGAAGTAGAAGATACACATGAACATACATGGGACTGGGGTACTGTCACATGATGTAGAAGATACACATGAACATACATGGGACTGGGGTACTGTCACATGATGTAGAAGATACACATGAACATACACGGGACTGGGGTACTGTCACATGATGTAGAAGATACACATGAACATACACGCGACTGGGGTACTGTCTACAGGATGTAGAAGATACACATGAACATACACGGGACTGGGGTACTGTCTACAGGATGTAGAAGATACACATGAACATACACGGGACTGTGGTACTGTCACAGGATGTAGAAGATACACATGAACATACACGGGGCTGGGGTACTGTCACAGGATGTAGAAGATACACATGAACATACACGGGACTGGGGTACTGTCTACAGGATGTAGAAGATACACATGAACATACACGGGACTGGGGTACTGTCACATGATGTAGAAGATACACATGAACATACACGGGACTGGGGTACTGTCTACAGGATGTAGAAGATACACATGAACATACACGGGGCTGGGGTACTGTCACAGGATGTAGAAGATACACATGAACATACACGGGGCTGGGGTACTGTCACATGATGTAGAAGATACACATGAACATACACGGGGCTGGGGTATTGTCACAGGATGTAGAAGATACACATGAACATACACGGGACCGGGAAGCTGTCACGAGATGTTGAAAATTCTCATGCATGAACTTACACGGGACCTGGGGAACTATCAGAAGATCGAGAATATGGCGGGAGGCCGTAGTGAGCACGACGTTCTGCAAATAACCTGTCACATGTTGAGTTGAGTTGAGTTAAGAACTGACAACACTGCACTCAGGACATTCCCATACGTGCTCCGTTCCCTCGTTCAACAGCCAGCGAAGAGTCGTACCACTAATCGTTCCCGCCGCTATCTGATTAAAAGTTATCCTGGTCTTCCCTCTCAGTTTTTAGATTCTTCCAGAACTCCTGCCGATCCCCCCCCAATCTCATTCTTTCCACATATGGGTTCTCAATCTGTTCCTCCGCCTTCTCCACTTGGTCCCACAAGCGCACGACCACCTCCCCCTTGTCAACCTGTCACATAATTATGATGAGGCTAATAATATTGCCCTATCTTTTTGTTATCTCACTACAAAATTGTTATTCACAAACGATACATATTTACACATGCTCGTTATGTTAGCCCTATTCACCCTGATAATGAACATGGTATGCCTGTGAATACTTAACAGACTTTCAATATTAATTTAAAGAGAAACTACTGTGAGCGATTTATGCAGACATAATTGTGTAGCACATGTCTTTGCTTGTAGCTGTTTTTATTCTGTCGATTATACTAAATCTTCAGTTCATTTGCTCTTAATGTCATCTTGATATGATGTTTATTTATTTTCATATGTACTTGTTTTGAAAACCTTTCCCATTCAGTCATCTTGATTGCTTTTGCTGTTTGCACATAAAACTGCTGGTACGACGATGTGACGTCCCATGTCTGACTGCATAAAGATGTCATCATGTCAGACGTCTAGTAGGCCCAGACAGTGGCACATTACTTAAAAGAGATGGAGAAAATGCTTGTTGATAAAATTAGCGTCAAACTGATTAGATCACGAATTAATTTACGACAGTATAAAATGCCGTATTTATTGAGGCAATAAACCTTGTCAGAACCATTTACGGTAGATTAGAATAAAGTAAAATTATTTACTGCTGTTTTCTTGTTTATAAATCATTTGTGGCATTAATTTTAAAAGGTGAATCAATCGCAACACTTTAGACCCAGACACAATCCCAGTGGGACATGGGTTCTCCAATCCAATCAATGATAGAGGGAGGCAGGGCTGGCAAGGTAAGTCGTGAGTCAGCAAAGAAAATAGATCATACATATATCGGGGCATATATTTCTACCAGTATTACATGCTGAATCATGACATATGAGATTTAAAAATGAGAACATGTCAAATATTATGTATATCCAATACTACTATATGACACAGATGCCTGGACAATGAACACGCAATTAGAAATCGAAAAGAAGTCCTGGACACAAATGTCGCATTTCATGGAAACAAAAAACAATTAAATACAGCGATTCTAGGAAAACTAGGAATGAAACGAGAGTTGATGAAATAAATAAAACAGAGGCAAGTGAAATATTTCTGCCACGTGAAAATACATAACACTCATAAAAACCATATTAGAGGGTAAGGCTGAAGGCAAGCGGTAGATAACGATATAAGTGGGAAGATAACATCAAGAGATGGGCAAACAGCAGACTGACAGAATGTACAGTCAGAGCAAGAGACAGACAGTGTTGGAGATCCATTGCAGCCAACTTTTATTGTGGAGACGGCACCTTGTTAATTGACCGATGCTGAATCAATGTTGACATAGAAGAGTTCGAGAAGTAGTGTAGTAGATATTTACAAAACATTGATAGAATGGGATTACAGAGATCAAACTTCACGGTCCCTTACTGCAGATTGACCACTGCAGGACTGGACAATCACATTATGGTCACCTGCTGAAAATTGACCACTGATGGACTGCGCAGCAGATCATGGCCACCTACTGTAGATTGACCACTGCTTGACTGTGCAAGCAGATAAAGGTCACCTACTGCAAATTGACGACTGCTGGACTGAGTAAGCAGATCAGACATGGCTGACACCTGAAATGAAGCTATGGGAATTGGAGAACAGTAAAAACAAATCTGTTATTTGTAGTGTCGGGGTGTGTGTTTGTGTGTGTTTAGCATGTGGAAATTTCAGAGGAGGAGGAGGAGGAAGAAGAAGAGGAGGAGGAGGAGGAGGAGGAAGAGGATGAGGAGGAGGAGGAGGAGGAAGAGGATGTGGAGGAGGAGGAAGAGGATGTGGAGGAGGAGGAGGAAGAGGAGGTGGAGGAGGAAGAGGAGGTGGAGAAGAAGAAGAAGAAGAAGAAGAAGAAGAAGAAGAAGAAGAAGAAGAAGAAGAAGAACTTGGAGGCATGAAAGAAAAGGTCTATTCCTAAATTCAACATACGCAATAACTAATCGTGGGCAACTCACGCTGTACTGCTGAAGACAGCGAATAATATCCTACTAGATAAGATCAAAGTAAACACCAAGAAAACCTCATGTGGTTTGAGTTTTTAAGAAATCGCAACCTCCATCCAGAGCAATTAGTAACTGGCTATTTTTATCCCTTAACGACTAGGACTTTGCCAGTACGTGCCGCCATGATCAGGTACCGCGCAATTTTATTCTCTGATTGTCGACACTTTAACTTCTGCACGTGAGGGAAGCAGACGGTGTACGGAAAATAAAGATAAGGTAGCGATCTCTGATGCCCCAATTACAAGACTAGCTACCGCCACACAGATTTACGCGTCAGACTATACGTGACCTGGCCTCCTCCTACCGAATCAGATGGTGGCACTTTTGCAGGATGGCTGGCAAATGATTTGGTGTTTCCAAGAGTTCACAAAATTGGCAGGCATACCCAAGACATAGAGTCACGTTAACGCAGCGGATAACATGCTTGCTTACCTTCCGATGCTCAAGGGTTCGAACTGGGTTCTCAGGTCGACTCAGCCTAAATGGGAACCATGAAATGTCTTTGGAAGTAATGGCGTCTCAACCCTCGATTTCCACATAGGCCTGTAATAAATATGTACAGCTGCAGTGCCTCAGTGGCCAGACGCTCGCCTGTCTCATTAGGTTCGAATCTGTGTAGTTCTTTTTTTTATTTTTAAAATTGACCTGTACTCCCAGATCGGCTCAACCTAAGATGGACACCAGCGAATGCCTTGAGAAGTAAAGATGGCCGGCGTGACCCGAACCACATCAGCCACCGTGTGCCGGTTGGTCCATAACAATATGGCTCTAGCACCATTTGCCCAACCTTACCTAAGGCGTGTCACGTGGTCATTTATTTTTACTGTATTCTCCAAGAGGGGGAACAAACAGCAAACAATTATTGCAGACAGTGGTCAACTAACTGAATCTAATAAAGGGACATTAAATAACCGTTAGAGCAAACGATCAGTCTGTCATACTTCCACAGACAACAAATCACAGCTCAATATCCGTTTAAGATGTAATTTGTATCCATTAAACCTGTTACCTTTATGAAGAACCGAAATTATGTTGTGTACTTGTACTATGTATACTATCTGTGTTATTATTTATGATTGACTAGCTATTTTATAAATCCCCTCTGCCACTTTTCCTTCAACACAAACCCACAGATATAATGAGGAAAATATTATGCTTATATATATATATATATATATATATATATATATATATATATATATATATATATATATATATATATATGCACACAATTCTAGTTTATGTGTATTTGTATGTGCTCCGACAGGCGGACAGTTAGAGCATTGCTTTGCTGATCCGGCAGCTTCTGCAGCTTGTCTTGTTCCAGATGTAGGGGTGTTACCTTTCCTCTGGAGTGAACTAGGCAGGCCGAGAGAGGGATCATGCTGCATGGGCAACACATGATCTCTATATTTTAGCCCAGGCTTTGTGCTATGGATGCCTTTTTAAAGCACAAACTATCGTCTGTCAAGACGGCAAGGTGCCAATGATGATGATGATGTATTTGTATGTAACAGCAAGTCCGTCGAGTTCATGGTCCGTCTACTTTCTTAAATACATGAGAACAAAATGACACAAGAAATGTATCTAGCTTCACACAGACATAGCCATAACCTTTGACATATGAGGCAAATCTATGGAACACCATCCTGACATTCACACACCCCGACATGCGCCCTCTCGCTTTCCCTAGACCATATTTTGAATTATCCCTCAGACGACACAATGTATCCAGGTATGATTGATGGCGTACAGATAAATGCTGCTAGAGAACAGCTCGGACATTGAAGGCAGCAGTGGCACCGTCTGATGAAACAACCAGTATTGACAAGGCGCCTGTGAGCCTGTACGAGCATCACAATGCCATCTTGGTTTATTCTTGAGTCTATTCTGTTTATCTTGGCGAAGAACTACTGCTCCTGTATATCAAGTCGGTAAATCAACAATACAGAAAGTAGAAATGCTCAGCTTTACAAGAGCACAATCCAGTCTGAAGTGTCGAGAATGGAGTTGCAACCAGCAAGACTTCATCAGTACGCAAAAACAGAAAGATTCTTAACAGCTACATTCATCTTCATCTCATCTCATCTCATCATATTCCTCTTGTACCTTGCGGTGTCGAGGTGAAGTATAAACAGCGGGAGAGTGCCCGCTTATGGGCTTCATATATTGATATCCCCATTGACTCTGTTATTCCCTGTGTCCATCGTTTGAGTGGTCGGCGTCTTCCTCTGCTTCCATCTTGTCTGTACATCATTGCTTGTTGTGGTATACTGTTAGTTGGTAACCTACTTGCATGGCCAAACCATTTGACTTGCTGCCTTCTAATAAAAACTAGTGCAGCTATAACCCCCACTTTAGTCCTGATTTCTTCTTTCGGATCTTATCTCTTCTTGATACGTTGAGTATTTTTCTCAGGAATCCCATTTCTTTTGTTATGAGTTTTCTTTTCTCTTTTTTTGTCATTGTTCAGGTTTGGCATTGGTAATATAGAGTTGGTAGGAAGATTGTGTTGTAACGTGCTTTCTTGGTAGTTATTGATACATGTTTATTCTTTAGTATTGGTGCCATTTGTCCAATGAGTTGGTTTGCCTTATTGCATCTATTTTCGATCTTGTCTTCTGATTTGCAATTTGATGATGTTTTACTTCCTAGGTACTTGAAACTCTTTATTTGTTTCAAGGGATGTTCGTTTAGGCGAATCGTTGTTGCTTTTTCTTCTTTAGTTATAGTCAATACATCTGTTTTATTTGTGCTAATTTTCATGTTATGGTTTCTACACATTTCGTTTAGACTATTCATGTGGACAATGAGCAGTCAGGCTGAAAAACATCTGATGGCTGTGGAAATGTGGTTTCTCAGGAAAATGCAAAGAATACCATGGACAGCCAGAAAGACCAACGAACAAGTCCTTCAAGAAACAAATGAAGATCAATAATATATGATGATTAGAGACATTAGACGTAGACAGTCACAATCTTTTGGGCATGTTATAAGAAGAAATGAATTGGAGAACTTGGTGACAACTGGCAAGATCGAAGGGAGGAGACCAAGGGGAAGACCTAGAAGCAAATACCCGGATGGCTTGGCCTCTTGGCATGGCCGAGACAGAAACTCTGAGCTGATCCACGACTCTGGTGATCGAGTGAGATGGCAAAACATGACCGCCCACGTTTACAGGCATGGCACATGATGGATGGATGGATTCATGTGGTCTTGTAATTCAGCTTCTGATTTTGCTATTAGTGATTGGTCGTCCGCAAACAGGAGTTCTCTAATCGTTAGATTTGCAGATGGCTCTTCTTCTGTGTTCTCATCATGCGGTGTTCTTGTGGTCTCTGTTTGGCTGGTTTCTTTGCATGTGTTGTCTATATATGTTATAAACAAAAGCTACATTAGAAAATTAAAATAAGTTCCATCCATCCATCACTGTCTACGTCTAATGTCTCTAATCAGTTTACGATCTTCATTTGTTTCTTGAAGGACATGTTCATTGGTTTTTCTGTCTGTCCATGGTATTCTTTGCATTTTCCTCAGAAACCACATTTCCACAGCCATCAGCTGTTTTTCAGCTTGTCTGCCCATTGTCAACGCTCCACATCCTGGCAAAAAGTGATACAGATAGAAAAGTATACGCGAAGGCACAATAAATATTGATGGAAGGAGAGACAATGATCAATTTCTATAGGGAATGCTTCAGTGGAATATGCACATTGCAGGGAAAGACGGTACACACAAAGCGACGCATGGATGACATACGGGTGAGTAGTGAGCGGGTCAGATTATAAGACATGAATAAATAAAACTGTGTTGGGCACTCAGGCCGTATGGTGAAAGAAAACCCAATTGAAAAATGAGACGATTCTCCAGATTCATGCGATCCCTTTCACGAGGTGTGCAAGATGTATTGTAATATCCCTGACATGGTTCTCACACAAACCACCGTGATCCGCCCTGTTACAAAGTATATGCATATGGGCACAACTGTGAGCTTCCAAGAGATGTTGCCTAAAAGTATCAGTCAATCGAAAGCTTATTTAACTGATGTATTTCATGTCACAGTGTTTGAAGATTCTGGCTTCATGACATTGTTGTTTATGCAGGAGACCCCTGTAAAAAGTGGCATTATGGAATGCCACCTTCGGTAGTTGACGCATTTATGGACAGGTCTTACATCTTGACCTAGGAAACGCCACGGTGCCCGAATAGGGCTCACACGTTGAACGTAATCTGCACTTGACTACTCCTGATTTAACCTTGAGTTTACGTTTGCGCCTAAATGCAAGGAAGGAAAGGAGAGACGGGTGCTATGGAATACGTGGGGGTGGGGTGGGTTGCTAGGGTTAGCATGGGGGTGGGGGTGGGTTGCTAGGGTTAGCATGGGGGGTGGGGGGTGGGTAGGCGCTTTAAGTAGTTATTTTTAATAATATTGACTTATTTTAACAATAATTACATGCAGCTCGTGTTTAATATGCTCCTCTCTCCCCTATTTTGTCTGCCATTGGCACTTCCCTATTTTTATCCACAAAACTTCATTTTATCTGTGCTCATCCGTGTGTGTATTTGTGTGTGATGTCGAAGACTTTCTAGCCAGAACTTCAATTCATTCACTTGAGATTGTGATTTTGTAAAGCTCAAGTTTTCCATTTTCACTGTTTGTTGATTTACTCACTACATCTGTACAGTTTACTGCAGCTCAGTCCGTGCCATTGCATATAATCTTGTTTATTAGCAGAAGTCAAAATAAACCGTGAATGCTTTAGATCAACTATATTTGTTGGAGGAATTTCAAGTCTTAACTAGTATAATCTGCAACGCCCATGTTTACCATCAAGCATTATAATTATCCCCACAGTTAACATAATTATCCTTTTAAAAAACAAAACAAGGTAGAAGTGCATTAACGGTGTACAAATACAGCAACCCAATTATCACACAGCGGGTATGAAAAAGGTCAGATCTGGCAGAACACAATCACAAGTGACATATTGGACGTTATAATTAGACAGTCTTTGTCACAAATTAAAAGCAAAAACAAAAAGACTCGAATACCATTATCGTCTCCCAAGATTATGTCACACACTAATACAACAATTGTCTTCCAAGATGATGTCACCAACTAATACAACAATTGTCTGCGAAGATTATGTCAGGACAGTTAAGACTTCTGTGATAAAGTCGATGAAATGTCTGATCTCTTTTGACTGTCCCTAACATACTTTGTCAGCTGTTTTCCGTCGCTGACAGTCTTGTTAATTCTTTCGAAACTCTCTAATCCAAGAACAAGCAGCATTGAAACAAAAACCAGAGGACAACAGAGAAGAGAATGTTAGTGAGGTCTTTATGGCATGTTAAGACTAGGGATGGGCGACTAGTATAGACGAAGATGTGTCTACAGTGACACGGTGACACAAAGCCAGTCATAGTTACAAGAGCACAAATCAGGACTTGAATATCCCGCGTAATGAAATGACATTCATAGTCAGGTACAGACACACGACTCCCTTGAACAACAGGGAAATAAACATATGCACACACGCGACGTGGTACTGTCCGTACTCTTTAATACTATAGTAAGTAATATGTTGACAGGCCAGTTGAAACAGCAAGCTGAACACAACAGAGTGTCCCGTGTCCCTTCTCCGACTTTGTCTGTGAGAGGGGCTAGAGTTGATTTAAACTCCTACCATCTGGTGTTAACCCCGACAGTTACAACTTTCCAGCCTCTTAGCTGACGCTCTACCTAAGGAATGTCTGCACCTCAAGGAACGCATACAACTCATCATCATGAAGTATAATGTCAATAAGTGTGGGCGGCCATGTTTTGCCATCTCACTCGATCACCAGAATCGTGGATCAGCTCAGTGTTCTTAGTCTCGACCATACCACGTGGATACGCCATCCAGGAATTTACTTTTCTGCCTTCCCCTTTTTCTCTTCCCTCTATCTTGTCAGTTAGTAACCAAATTCTGCAATTTATTTCTCCTCACACAACTAGCATCCTAAATGAGGGCAAGTCTGTAATGACACCTAAAAAAAAAAACAACAACCGAGCCATGGTAGATCATAATATGACTGTGTTCACATACAGGGTTAGACTCTAGGCATTGTTATAAACGGTCACAACAACAGGTAAATATAAACATCGAGGCGTCTAGCATCTCTCTCTCTCTCTCTCTCTCTCTCTCTCTCTCTCTCTCTTCTCTCTCTCTCTCTGAGCTTAACTTGATTGTCACCATGACAGGTAAATGTAACATCAAGTCGTATAGGATCTCTCTCTCTCTCTCTCTCTCTCTCTCTCTCTCTCTCTCTCTCTCTCTCTCTCTCTCTCTCTCTCTGAGCTTAACTTGATTGTCACCATGACAGGTAAATGTAACATCAAGTCGTATAGGATCTCTCTCTCTCTTTCTCTCTCTCTCTCTCTCTCTCTCTCTCTCTCTCTCTCTCTCTCTCTCTCTCTCTCTCTCTCTCTCTCTCTCTCTCTCTCTCTCTGAGCTTAACTTGATTGTCACCATGACAGGTAAATGTAACATCAAGTCGTATAGGAATCTCTCTCTCTCTCTCTCTCTCTCTCTCTCTCTCTCTCTCTCTCTCTCTCTCTCTCTCTCTCTCTCTCTGTCTGAGCTTAACTTGATTGTCACCATGACAGGTAAATGTAACATCAAGTCGTATAGGATCTCTCTCTCTCTCTCTCTCTCTCTCTCTCTCTCTCTCTCTCTCTCTCTCTCTCTCTCTCTCTCTTTCTTACTGAAGTGTGGGAGTTTGTTCTTATTAGTTTTAGTGATCATGTGAGGCATCATGTATGAGACTAGATGTGAGAATGTGTGTGTGGATGTGTATGTGAGGGATGTGTGTGTGTGTGTGTGTGTGGGGGGGGGGGGGGTGAATGTATGTGTGTAGGGGTTGTGTGTGGGGGGATGTGTGTGGGTTGATGCGTGATGTGTGGATGGGTGAAGGGATGTGTGGTCGGTGGGGATGTATGTGTGTGAGGGATGTGTGTGTGGGTGGGGAAATTTGGGAGGATGGTTAGAAGTATGTGGGTGTTGGTTGGTTGGGGGTGTGGGTAGGGAATGTGTATTTGGGTGGGTGAATGGGTGTGTGGGAGATGTGTGTGGGTTGCGGATGGGTGTGGGGTGTGTCTGTGAATGGGATATGTCTGTGTGGGTCTGAGTGTGTAAGTGTGAATGGGATAAATGTGAGTGGGTGGATGATGTATGTGTGGGCGGTGAGGATGTTTATAGGTGGGGGATGTGTGGGTGGGTGGGAGATTTGTACGTAGTGTGTAGTGGGTGAGAGATGTCTGGGCGGGATGTGTATGGGGAATGCATGTGGGGGATGTGTGTGTGGGGGAATGCGTTTATGGGTGGGGTGTTGTGTGGGATGGGGGAGGTGTGGGATGTGCGGGTGGATGAAGGATGTATGTGAGGATGGGGGATGTGTGTTTGGCTGGGTGGCTGGGGTGTGTGTGGGTGGGAGGGTAGTAGAGAGATGCATGTGTTGATGGGTGGGTGGGTGATTTGTGGGTGTGAGTGGTTGATGGATGAGTACGTGAGTAGGTGGATGTGTGTGAGAGATGAGAGTATGGGTGAGGGATGTGTGTGTCTGTGGGTGGGAATGCGGATGTGGTTGGGTGGGGTATATTGTGGGTGGGTGGGTGTGTGTGGGTGGTTGGTGTGTGTTTTTGGATGAGGAATGTGTTGATGGGTTAGGATGTGTGTATGGGTGGGGAGATTGTGTGTGTGTGTGTGTGTGTGTGTGTGTGTGTGTGTATGGGTGGTGAGATATGTAGTTAAGGGATGTGTGATTGGGGTTTGGAGATCGGGGTGGGATGGTTGGCGAGTGGGTGGGTGGAGGATGTGTGGGAGGGTGAGTGTGTAGGTTGGGGTGGGAGGGGGTGTATGTGTGTGGGTGCGGGATGTGTGGGTGGAGGAGATTGTGTGGTGGGTGATATGTGTGCAAGTGGGGGATGTGTGGGTGGGTGCGGATTTTGTGTGTGGGTAAGAGCAGGATATGTGAATTGGCGGGAATATGTGTGTGTGTGGGTGTTGGAAATGTGGTTGGGGTATGTGTGTTTGGCTAAGTGTTTGGGGGTGTGTGGGTGGGTGGTGGAGGATATGTGGGTGGGTGAGTGTTGGTAGGTTATGGGATGGGTGGAGGATGTGTGCGTGTGGGTGGGGAGATGTATGAAGGTGGGGGATGTGTGGGTGGGTATGGATGAGTGGTTGCATGCATGTGTGCCTGGGTGTGTGGGTGGGTGGGGGATGTGTGGTGGGATGTGTGGTGGATGTGTGTGTGTGTGGGTACGGAGATGATGTATGTGGGGGTGTGTTTGGGATGTGTGGGTTGGGGGATGGGTGGATGGATGGCGTCATGTATGTGCCAGTGGGCATGTGTGTGGTTGGGTGGTGGATGTGTGTGTGGGGGACACGCGGATGGATAGGGGATGGGTGGGTGTGTGGGGGATTTGTCTCATAACATGGTAACATGCATTGTTTATGCTTACAACATTCATTTTACAATGTTTTTTTCCTATGTGAATGCACTATGCACTGATGAACGAAAGATGAGTGATTGGAAGGGCCGAAAGTAAGACGATCACCAATTTTTTACCCTTCGAAAATAAAGTTTGTTCGTTCGTTCGTTCGTTCTCTCTCTCTCTCTCTCTCTCTCTCTCTCTCTCTCTCTCTCTCTCTCTCTCTCTCTCTCTCTCTCTCTCTCTCTCTCTCTGAGCCTAACTTGACTGTCACAACGACAGGTAAATATCACATCAAGTCGTCCAGGTTCTCTCTCTCTCTCTCTCTCTCTCTCTCTCTCTCTCTCTCTCTCTCTCTCTCTCTCTCTCTCTCTCTCTCTCTCTCTCTTTCTTTCTCTCTCTCCCTCTGAACCTAACTTGCTTTTATTCCCCCAGTCTTCAGAAAACTGTCGACTGGTCATCTCATCCCAGGTTGTAGATATAATCTCACAGCAATATGGCTACGGTGTGCTTTTCACGTGCTATACTTTATATAACGATATAGAGGCTAGCCTTGTGATTTAAAACACCGAGTCATGCCGAGGTGGAACACACGTCCCACGACGTGTTAGGCTGTAAAAGGATCTGACATGAAGCACATCAGTGGACCAGGCTGACAGATGTATTGTTATATGATCACAAGCATGCATGTTGTGCAAGTATATGTATTGTAGTTCGTGTCTGTGGCTTGAGAAAAGTGATGTGATCATGAGCATGCATGTTATGGCAATTATATTATTTGTAGTCTGTGTCTGAGGGGAAGTGATGTGGTCACGATCGTGCATGTTGTGGCAAGTATATGTCTTGTAGTCTATGGCTGAAGGGAAGTGATGTGTTCACGATCGAGCATGCTGTGGCAAGTATATGTCTTGTAGTCTATGGCTGAAGGGAAGTGATGTGTTCACGATCGAGCATGCTGTGGCAAGTATATGTCTTGTAGTCTATGGCTGAAGGGAAGTGATGTGTTCACGAGCGTGCATGCTGTGGCAAGTATATGTCTTGTAGTCTATGGATGAAGGGAAGTGATGTGTTCACGATCGAGCATGCTGTGGCAAGTATATGTCTTGTAGTCTATGGCTGAAGGGAAGTGATGTGTTCACGATCGAGCATGTTTTGGCAAGTATATGTCTTGTAGTCTATGGCTGAAGGGAAGTGATGTGTTCACGATCGAGCATGTTTTGGCAAGTATATGTCTTGTAGTCTATGGCTGAAGGGAAGTGATGTGTTCACGAGCATGCATGTTGTGGCAAGTATATCTCTATTAGTCTGCGTCTGTTGCTGGAGGGAAGTGAACGCCGTTTCCCAATCCCACATACCGGGTTCGAATTCCGCCAAAGGTTATTTGGAAACAGACTGCCTGTCGTTAATTTTTACCATGATATGAGCCTTTGTGGTTCAGACAACAATGTCAAATAATTGTAACATTGCATAGAAAAGCACAACCAGCCAACAAATGCTGGGGCTGATTGCAATGTCCTGTAAAGGACATGAAAATACTTTGTATCTTGTAGATTGATCATAGTTGAATCATTCCAAGTTTCTGAATAACACCCGTCTAACGATCCCCGCTGGTGACTTGCGGGATACTGAGCCGGCCGCTCAGAAAGCAATGGCAAACTACTGAGCGTAATCTTGCCAAGAAATCAACATACAGCTGAAAGATGCTGATGTTGACAGCGATGTCCTGTAAAGGATATGCAAAAACACAAACACAGAGGTTACTTGTGGTGACATAGATAGTTGCCTAGCCATACCGGGTGTCACTTCAGGGTCAACGAACAAACTCGACTTCTGTATCCGACAACATGTGATAGAAACCCCACTCTGCAGATACAGCCCATGGCGACAAGATCTAACATTTATGGGGCACCGTAACGAATATATTTTTTGGCATCAAAAATAAATACTTGCAAATTCTAGTCGGAAACAAATGGCTGTATGTAAAAGACCTGTTTAACACAGATTTTATGTTAAAAGAAATAACACATTCTGCAGATATTGACATATAAATCACACCGGAAACAATGAACATATCATTTCCTTCCGTCCGACACTGTGGATCGTCAGATAAGCACCATGTGTGGGAACTAGCTTTACAAAGCAAAACCAGCACACATAAATACGCTGTTTGCGTAATAACTTCAACGTCAGAATCTTGTATAATTGGGTGCATTTGTACATTATGGCTATACCATCCTGATTTTATCATTTTAACCAAAGAATAAGCACACCGTGTGTAGGATATGATATTTATATTGAACGCTGTTGTGGTTATTGTTGGTATAGTAATGTAATAATAATATATCATAACATATTATTATGCAGGCCGACGATCGACGCTCAGAGGAAAGGCGAGACGGACATATAATCAGATTGCAAATGGTACTATTAGTGTTGGCACTCTTCGCTGGCTGCTGAGGATGGGGACGGAGCGCTTATGGGAATGTCCCGAATGCTGTGATGTCGGTTCCTAAGTCAATCAATCAATCAGTCAATCAATCAATCAATCAATCAATCAATTCCTTGCTGGCTCACCATAACAAATTGAAATGTGATAATACAATGGTTTTCCTTTGGTAACGTGTAACCTTGTTGAATCATTCTAGTAATATTCATGTTTCATTGTTTGTGATTGACCTTATTCTTACTGTTGCTGTGATGCTTGTAACAAAACTTATGTGTCTTTATCCACGCAAGAATGGACAAATGAGTAAGTGAAATATATAAGATTATGAAAATACAAAAACAACAATAATGGCATTATAGGGTGGAGTTCTATGTGTACAGAAACAAAGTATATAAACAGATCCGTGTCATTTAATGCCAGAAAACGATAGACATGCAACACGCTGACTGTGTGTTGGGGCGCAATTGTTCATTCAGCACAAGGATGTTGTCAACAGGAGGTTACAGATTCACATGTTCCGACAACCTTCGCTTTTTCTCTTCTCTGGTCATCATCATCTGGTGCGCGCTGAAGGTCGTCATAATGATCCTCAAGGATCCTTTGTCGTGCGTCTTAAAAATGAGTTTATACTGTCTGCTTCCAGCCCATCTCTTGATGTTGTCCACCCACAGTTACCGTTATTTCTTCTTGCACACATCCCCTTCACTTGTCCCCATAGAACATCATGTAAATGGCAGTTGTGTAGATTTCTGCGACCCACATTCTTAACTGTCGGCAGTGTTTATGTTACAACATTAATTTGACAATGTTTTATTTCCTATGTGAATGTATCATGCACTATTGATGAACGAATGATGAGTGGTTGGAAGGGCCGAATGTAAGACGGGCCTGCGTGCCCAATTTGTGACCCTATGAAAGTAAAGTTGAATTGAAAACAAACTGAATTGTCTATTGTGCCGGCATATTTCTACTTCTTTCCATTGTTGTGCATAAAATCCAATCAATATCCGTATATTTCGTCCTCAAGTGTATGAATAAGCCATCTTATTTTAGTTAGTCGACAGTTTTCATTAACCAATCCTTTGTTTACCATCACATAAATGAGCAGCCATTTTCTCGACCATAAGTCCTGCAGCCGCCGGGGAAAATGACTCTGAGATGCTCTTATCTGAGTGAGAGCTTCGACACGTCCCTGGATTAGTGATTGATCTCCCAGGGGCGTGTGGATAATATAAACCTTCAGAGAATAATGGCAAAGATGACAACAGCTTCAGGTCGTGGCAAATTGGGGATACCCAAAGCATTGTTAGCCAGTCTGTGTCGCACAAGAGAAGCAAATCATTACACAAGTGTTACCTCACTTACACGTACAGACAGATGTTAAACAAACAGAGAACTGGGTATGCACTTTGTCGGAAATGTGTTTGAAAGTGATTGACCATTTACCACCATCGTTAATGCATTTGAAGCATTAGTGGTGTGTCTGACGGTTGTAGCAAGAGGTGTGTAGTGAAGATTGCTGGAGCTAAAGCAGTCGCTACACATTGCAGGTTCAGATGTATCATTTCACACAAATCTTGGAGACCCGGTAGCGCAGTGGCTAGCACGCTTGCCTGTCGGTCTGGTGGTTATGTGTTCGATTCCCATCGAGGCAAGGGTTGTTCTTAGATTGACGCGGTATTCCGGGTTGTCTCCGCCTAAATTGTGTACCAGGAATTGTTTGGGGAAGTATGGTATTCTACCACATGATCCACAAATGGTTTTGCCTTGCGGCCTTGCCGTCGTGCCTTCGAAGCGGACTTTGAGCTGACAAGGGCTTCCAGGCGCACCCCAACTAAATCTGGTGCCAGGAAATGTCTCGGGAAGAGGGCGTGCAGGTTTGATGTGGCCCCATATTGACCAGGCCACACACCACCGACTTTAAAATGTAGGTTAGATGTCACAAATTAGCTTTATATATTACAGACCCTTTGGCCTTGGTTATCAAAAGAAGAAAGGCACGAAAATAATAGATTATACATAGGCTAATTGTATCATAAAGAATAAACGGTAGCGATGGGTTACATACATCCAGAAAGATTACATCTATGAGACGAATATAAACGTATTGATACCGTGTATTTTTTTAAAATATACATCACGGAATGTAGCCAACATGCAATTAATGTGATGTATAAAAGAACAACATAAACTCTTCAGGATCACAAAATACTTGACAGAAGAACACAAGCACTCACGCACTTACCTGAACAATGAAAAAGCAGTTGACCTAAATAATGATCTCTATGTCACAGACTACTTGAAACCAGCAAGTCTTCCTGGCTACAGTTCTATCGCCAGCAGTTAGCGACCTGTAAGTGGAGTAGGCAGCTTCCTCTGGCGCATCCAGGTTCCCAGATTCTGATGATAACACAGAAAGCTATGACATATGGATGTAGTTTGCAAACCACTCGATTGTGTTGTTTAATAGCAGTACATGTTCTGACGTGCGACAGTTGTTGTCGCGATGTTTCTGATATTTAAACTTGTGTATAATGAAGGCACGGTTATAATACTTATCATCCTCACCAGCATGGCCTTAGTGATGTTTATCAGGTGTATCATTGCTATTATTAATTGTATCTATATATGTAAAAGAGAATGTCTGTCTGTCTGTCTGTCTGTCTGTCTGTCTGTATGTCCTTTATGCGTTCGCGAACGGTCCATCCGATTGAGATGAAATGTTCTACACGTCTTCTTCTCATTCCCGCGCTGCCAACTGTCATAGTTTGTAAGTGTACAAACAGTTATTTACTTAATATTATTTATTATAGTAATTTACATTATAATGTATATATAGCGAGGGGACATACCTTCTAATAGCATTGCTGCATATGTAAAATGTAAAACATCATAATAGGGGACTTCAATGCAAAAGTAGGAAATCAAGGAGATAGATACACAGTAGGAAACTATGGTTTAGGAGAGAGAAATGAAAGAGGATACAGACTCGTAGAGTGGGCAAAAGAGCAGGAAATGATTGTAGGAAACACCTGGTTCAAACAACACCGTAGAAGATTATGGACATGGAGGAGTCCTGATACCAGGATTAGAAACCAGATTGACTACATTCTGATTAGCAGAAGATTTAGAAACGCATTAACAATAGCAAAAACAGTTCCCAGTGCTGATTGTTATAGTGACCACAGATTACTCACAGGAACATTGAGGATAAAATTGAAGAAAGTCAAGTATATAACAGGAAACACTAAATATGATTTGTGTACATTGAGTAATGACAAGGAAATACAAAACAAATTCAACATAGAAGTACAGAACAGATTTGAAATTTTGTCTGATCTAGAGATCCTATTCCAGGATGTGGATGATCAATGGGAAACGTTGAAGAATTCAATCAATGTGGCTGCAGAAACAACTATTCCAAAATTAAAGAAGTGGGTCGTAAGAAATGGATGACTGAAGAAATTTTACACCTCATGGAAACAAGAAGACTCAGCAAAAATAATTCTGTCAAATATGAAGAAATTCACAGACAAGTCAGACCATTATGTAAGGAGGCAAAAGAAGCATGGCTTGAGGAAAAGTGCTTAGAAATTGAAAGCCAACACAACAGTCAAAATACCAAATTAGTGCACAAAAGAATTCAGGAACTTACTAATAAAAGAACAAGTACATCAACCGGGTGTCTAAAAACTGAAGATGGCAAAATCATAATAGAAAAAGACCAGATTCTACAGGTATGGACAGATTATGTGAAACACCTTTATGATGATAACAGAGACGAACAGTATGATATTAGATTTAATAATGAAGGACCGCCAATTTTGGAGATGGAGGTTCGAAATGTTCTTAAGCATATGAAAGCTGGCAAGGCCCCCGGTGCAGATAACATCACAACAGAAATGATTAAAGCTTTAGAAGAATTTGGACTAGATCAAGTCACCAGACTGCTGAACACATTATATGATACTGGAGATATACCTCCTGAATTATGTAACTCTATATTTATTGCAATCCCAAAGAAATCAGGAACCTTGGAATGTGATCAACATAGAACAATTAGTATAATGAGTCACATCACAAAGATTTTGCTAAGAATTATCATGCAAAGAATGAGGAAGAAGATACAACCTGAAATAGGGGAAGAACAATGCGGGTTTGTAGAAGGAAAGGGTACAGTAAATGCTGTGTATATGCTGCGAACAGTTATTGAACGTGCTATAGAAGTAAACAAGGATATACATCTTTGCTTTATTGACTATACAAAGGCTTTTGATAGCGTTAGACATGTCAGCATGGTGGATATGCTTGCAGATCTACAAATTGATGGGAAAGACATTAGACTTATAAAAAACATATATTGGAAACAACAAGCTGCAATAAGGATTGATAATGAAGTGGGACAGTATCAGCCAATTAAGAGAGGTGTTAGGCAGGGATGTGTGATGTCTCCAGATCTTTTTTCCCTGTACAGTGAAAATATTTTCAGAAATGTAGAGGATATAAATGGAATCAGCATTGGAGGACGAAACATCAATAACATTAGATATGCAGATGATACAGTATTAATTGCAGACAATGAGCAGGACCTGCAACAATTAGTAGATGCGGTTGTTGTACACAGTGAGCAACTGGGGTTAGAATTAAATTGTAAAAAGACTCAGGTTATGGTCGTCAGTAGGAAGGAAGAAGTGCCACAATGTAATATACAAGTAAATGGAAATATTCTTCAACAAGTGAATCGGTACAATTATCTTGGAACAGTTATAACATCTGATGGGAGATGCCTTGAAGAGATTAGAACAAGAATCGCCATGGCGAAAGTAGCCTTTAGCAAGATGAAAAACATTCTGACCAATAAGAAGATGTCAATTGAAACGAGAAAAAGAGTGTTGAGGGGATACATAGAGCCTGTTCTTTTGTATGGATGTGAAACTTGGACAATGAGCAGTCAAGCTGAAAAGCATCTGATGGCTGCAGAAATGTGGTTTCTGAGGAAAATGCAAAGAATACCATGGACAGACAGAAAAACCAATGGCCAAGTACTACAGGAGACAAATGAACATCGTAAACTGATTAGATAAATTAGACGTAGATAGTCAAAATTTTTCGGACATGTTATGAGAAGAAATGGATTGGAGAACTTAGTGACAACTGGCAAGATCGAGGGGAACAGACCAAGAGGAAGACCGAGAGGAAAATACCTGGATGGCTTGGCCACATGGCATGGACGAGACAGGAACACTGAGCTGATCCACGACACTGGTGATCGAGTGAAATGGCGAGTCATGACCGCCCACGCTTTCCGGCATGGCACATGATTGATTGATATGTAAACTTGTTGCATATTTGTCAAAAAGGTGGACCTTTTCGCAGCAGTTATCTACAGGCATATGCGTTATAATCCTCCTCCCCCTCCTCCTCGTCTCCCTCCTCCTCCTCCCCTCCTCCTCCTCCCTCTTCCTCATCCTCCTTCTCCTCCTCCCTCCTCCTCGCTCTCCTCCTCCCTCCTCCTAATCCCTCCTACTCCCTCCTCCGCCCTCCTCCTCCCTTCTCCTCCTCCTCCCTCCTCCTTCTCCCTCCTTCTCCTCCCTCCTCCTCCTCCCTCTTTCTCCCTCAACCTCCTACCTCCTCCTCCCTCCTCTCTCCTCCTCCTCCTTCTCCCTCCTTCTCCCTCCTTCTCCTCCTCCCTCCTCCTCCTCCCTCCTCCTCCTAACTCTTCCTCCTACCTTCTCCTCCCTCCTCCTCTCTCCTCCTCCCACCTCCTCACTCTACTCCTCCCTCCTCCTCCTCTCTCCTCCTCCCTCCTCCCCTCTCTCCTCATCCCTCCTCCTCCTTCCTCCTCCTAATCCATCCTCCTCATCCCTCCTCCTCCCCCTCCTTCTCCCTCCTCCACCTCCCTCTTCCTTATCCCTCCTTCTCCTCCCTCCTCCTCCTCCCTCCTCCTCCTGCTCCCTCCTGCTCCTCCCTCTTTCTCCTCCTCCGTCATCCTCCTCCCGCCTCCTCCCTGTCCTCCTCCTTTCTCCTCCTTCTCTCTCCTCCTCCCTCCTCCTCCTCCCTCCTCTTAATCCCTCCTCCTCCCCACCAGGAGCTGGGCGAAGCCGGGCCGGGCCGGGTCGTCTTTGTTGGGAACGGGAACGGGAGTAGGGGTCGAATATGAATTAAATGAGACGCTCCCCGCTTTGGGACTGAGAACGGGAGCAGGGGTCGAATATGAATTAAATGAGACGCTCCCCGCTTTGGGAATGAGAACAGGAGCAGGGGCGGAATATGAATTAAATGAGATGCCACCGCCAGGGGCTGGGCGAATCCGGGCCGGATCAGACAGACAGACAGACAGACAGACAGACAGACAGACAGATAGACAGACAGACAGACAGACAGACAGACAGACAGATAGTCGGGAACGGGAGCGAATATGAATTAAATGAGACGCTCCCCGTCAGGAGCTGGGCGAAGCCGAGCCGGAGATAGCGTAACTATGGGTTTGCTTGGTATGCTATAGTATTAATTTGTTTAATCAATCAATCAATCAATCAATCAATCAATTAATCAATCGATCAACAAATCAACCAATTACTCAATCGCATCGTGTGTGCTTATAAAAGCAAATGTAAGTAGTCGCATCTACCATTTACGCTATTTCGACTTATTTATCCCATTTAATAAATTAATAAATCACCCAATCGCATCGTGTGTGCTTATAAAAAGCTACACTAAATGGTTACAGCTACCACGTGCGCTATTTATATTTATTTATGTCATTAAATCAATCAATAACTCAATACCATCAAGCATGCTTATAAAAGCTACTGTAAACAGTTACAGCTATTATTTCTGCTATTTCGTACTTCATTGTCAGTGCAGCCATATATGTCTAGCTACAAGCAGCACTGTACGCGGGGACATCACAAATTGTGCGACTACTAACCAACCATCTGCAGTTGTCAACAAAGAAATCAATTGCATCTTGATTACCGAATCAATGGCTAGCTCAGAAACTATCTAATCCTTACATATAGTAGTTGCTACCTCATTTATAGATTATCAGACTGGTTTTCTCTTGGGACATAGTCACTCTAGAAAATGTATTAGATTGTCACATTCCCTCGACTCGCGCTCATAATTTAGGAAGTGGGCGATTCTGAGTAGACGGAAACGTTCGACAGACGAATCAACAAATCTCAGGAAAATTCACCAAACGCTGAAAGTTCTCTTCACAAGATTAATGTCAGCAATTTTCACCAACTCGGAGAAGTCATTTGTCATTACGTCAGCATGTGAAAACACTAAGCAGATAGCTATAGTCTGGCTTGATGCAATGCAGGGAGTGATGCAATGATCTAATCATAGCACTGACACTTAAACAGCGACTCCATAACATTAACACTTCAGACTGCTTTAAAGCCCAATATGTCTTTTTAATAATCTTCCATCTCCCAGTTTAGTTCTCTGAAGTTCCATACATTTCCCTGCCGCACTTTTCTGGGGTATATGGAGGAAAAGAAGAGCAAAGAAAGAATACTCTTAAGTACACTTATCTCCTCCAATGTCTCAGCCTGTCACATCCTTCTTATTCTTCACCTTCTTCTACATCTCATCCTCTTCCTTGTCTTCTTCCTGCTTATTCGTTTCCCCCTCCTTTCTGCTACGCCACTACCCATATCATCACTACTGATATAAGTAAAACTAAGCACTATTACTACCACCAATACTACCACTAGTACAACCACAATAAAAACGACTACAACTACAACTATTACTACAACTACTACTACAATAGCAGCAACTACAAAACAACAACAACTAATACTATAACTACTACTACAATTGCTGCTATTACTACCAGCCGACTACATGGCAAAGGGTTTACGAACGCAGCGTTCGAAATATAGCTGCCGGCGATTTGGCAGCAGACCGCCTTGTGTTTGGGCATGTTATAAAATGGTCGTTCAGAAAGCAAAGGCAAACTATTGGACGTGAACCTGTCTGGAGATCACAAACAACCAAACAATGCTGGAGTTTACTGCTACGTCCTGTACAGGAAATGTAAATAAAGTTTAACTACCATACTACTACTACTACTACTCCTCCTCCTCCTACTACTACTACTACTACTACTACTACTACTACTACTACTACTACTACTACTACTACTACTACTACTACTACTACTACTACTACTTTTACTACTACCACCACCACCACCACTACTACTACTACTACTACTACTACTACTACTACTACTACTACTACTACTACTACTACCACCACCACCACCACCACTACTACTACTACTACTACTACTACTACTACTACTACTACTACTACTACCACTACTAGTATTACTACTACTACTACTACTACTACTACTACTACTGTTACTACTACTACTACTACTACTACTGCTGCTGCTGCTGCTATTAAAACTACTACTACTACTACTACTACTACTACTACTACTACTACTACTACTGCTGCTGCTACTACTACTACTACTACTACTACTACTACTACTACTACTACTACTACTACTACTACTACTACTACTACTACTACTACCACTACTAGTATTACTACTACTACTACTACTACTACTACTACTACTACTACTACTACTACTGTTACTACTACTACTACTACTACTACTACTACTACTACTACTACTGCTGCCGCTGCTATTACCACTACTACTACTACTACTACTACTACTACTACTACTACTGCTGCTGCTATTACTACTTCTACTACTACTACTACTACTACTACTACTACTACTACTACTACTACTACTACTACTACTACTACTACTACTACTACTACTACTACTACTTCTACTACTACTACTACTACTACTACTGCTGCTACTACTACTATTACTACTACTTCTACTACTACTACTACTACTACTACTACTACTACTACTACTACTACTACTACTACTACTACTACTTCAACTACTACTACTACTACTACTACTACTACTACTACTGCTACTAGAGTACAATGAATGGAGAGGTGTCGATGGTTGTGGTATGATACGGGTCGATGCTAACGAGGAGGATGACCATTCCAGAAAAAAAAAAAAAACTATCAGGTAGATGGAATCCTATTGAATGGGGATATGCTTAATGTTTCCAGAAAAGACACAAGCGGCGCAGATAATGTGACGTGTAGAATTGAATATGATTATAGTAATATATTTTCTGCAAATAGTCATGCTACCTAATAAGACCCACCAGCTGTCGCCATCAGTAACCACACAAAATAATTAACAAAAACTATTTAGCACCAAGTTAATCTACCAGGCTACCCCTTACATTATTGCTTTTGGGAGGAGCCCTTTTTGTGACGTCACTGGGATATTCTAGTAAGACAAAATAAGGATGAGCTTGGTTGAGCGGCTCCCAAATGCGGTGGTGAGGGACCTATATTAAGACTCGTAGGTCTGGTAAAGAGCGTTTGAGGGGAAGAATAAGGCGTGCCTGCAACTAGCGTGCCACTGGAACGATCAGCATCCGCACGTAACCACACCTGCTTTGGAAGACAGCGTAACTATGGGTTTGCTTGGTATGCAATAGTATTAATTTGTTCAATCAATCAATCAATCAATCAGTCAATCAATCAATCAATCAATCAATCAACAAATCAACCAATTACTCAATCGCATCGTGTGTGCTTATAAAAGCAAATGTTAGCTGTCGCATCTACCATTTACGCTAATTCGACTTATTTATCTCCTTTAATAAATTAATAAATCACCCACTTGCGTCGTGTGTGCTTATAAAAAGCTACACTAAATGGTTACAGCTACCATGTGCGCTATTTATATTTATTTCTTTAAATCAATCGATAACTCAATACCATCGTGCATGCTTGTAAAAGCTACTGTAAACAGTTACAGCTATCATTTCTGCTATTTCGTACTTCATTGTCAGTGCAGCCATATATGTCTAGCTACAAGCAGCACTGTACGCGGGGACATCACAAATTGTGCGACTACTAACCAACCATCTGCAGTTGTCAACAAAGAAATCAATTGCATCTTGATTACCGAATCAATGGCTAGCTCAGAAACTATCTAATCCTTACATATAGTAGTTGCTACCTCATTTATAGATTATCAGACTGGTTTTCTCTTGGGACATAGTCACTCTAGAAAATGTATTAGATTGTCACATTCCCTCGACTCGCGCTCATAATTTAGGAAGTGGGCGATTCTGAGTAGACGGAAACGTTCGACAGACGAATCAACAAATCTCAGGAAAATTCACCAAACGCTGAAAGTTCTCTTCACAAGATTAATGTCAGCAATTTTCACCAACTCGGAGAAGTCATTTGTCATTACGTCAGCATGTGAAAACACTAAGCAGATAGCTATAGTCTGGCTTGATGCAATGCAGGGAGTGATGCAATGATCTAATCATAGCACTGACACTTAAACAGCGACTCCATAACATTAACACTTCAGACTGCTTTAAAGCCCAATATGTCTTTTTAATAATCTTCCATCTCCCAGTTTAGTTCTCTGAAGTTCCATACATTTCCCTGCCGCACTTTTCTGGGGTATATGGAGGAAAAGAAGAGCAAAGAAAGAATACTCTTAAGTACACTTATCTCCTCCAATGTCTCAGCCTGTCACATCCTTCTTATTCTTCACCTTCTTCTACATCTCATCCTCTTCCTTGTCTTCTTCCTGCTTATTCGTTTCCCCCTCCTTTCTGCTACGCCACTACCCATATCATCACTACTGATATAAGTAAAACTAAGCACTATTACTACCACCAATACTACCACTAGTACAACCACAATAAAAACGACTACAACTACAACTATTACTACAACTACTACTACAATAGCAGCAACTACAAAACAACAACAACTAATACTATAACTACTACTACAATTGCTGCTATTACTACCAGCCGACTACATGGCAAAGGGTTTACGAACGCAGCGTTCGAAATATAGCTGCCGGCGATTTGGCAGCAGACCGCCTTGTGTTTGGGCATGTTATAAAATGGTCGTTCAGAAAGCAAAGGCAAACTATTGGACGTGAACCTGTCTGGAGATCACAAACAACCAAACAATGCTGGAGTTTACTGCTACGTCCTGTACAGGAAATGTAAATAAAGTTTAACTACCATACTACTACTACTACTACTACTCCTCCTCCTCCTACTACTACTACTACTACTACTACTACTACTACTACTACTACTACTACTACTACTACTACTACTACTACTACTACTACTACTACTACTACTACTACTTTTACTACTACCACCACCACCACCACTACTACTACTACTACTACTACTACTACTACTACTACTACTACTACTACTACTACCACCACCACCACCACCACTACTACTACTACTACTACTACTGCTACTACTACTACTACTACTACTACTACTACTACTACTACTACTACTACTACCACTACTAGTATTACTACTACTACTACTACTACTACTACTACTACTACTGTTACTACTACTACTACTACTACTGCTGCTGCTGCTGCTATTAAAACTACTACTACTACTACTACTACTACTACTACTACTACTACTACTACTACTACTACTACTGCTGCTGCTATTACTACTACTACTACTACTACTACTACTACTACTACTACTACTACTACTACTACTACTACTACTACTACTACTACTACCACTACTAGTATTACTACTACTACTACTACTACTACTACTACTACTACTACTACTGTTACTACTACTACTACTACTACTACTACTACTACTACTACTGCTGCCGCTGCTATTACCACTACTACTACTACTACTACTACTACTACTACTACTACTACTGCTGCTGCTATTACTACTTCTACTACTACTACTACTACTACTACTACTACTACTACTACTACTACTACTACTACTACTACTACTACTACTACTACTACTACTACTACTACTACTACTACTACTACTTCTACTACTACTACTACTACTACTACTGCTGCTACTACTACTATTACTACTACTTCTACTACTACTACTACTACTACTACTACTACTACTACTACTACTACTACTACTACTACTACTACTACTACTACTACTACTACTTCAACTACTACTACTACTACTACTACTACTACTGCTACTAGAGTACAATGAATGGAGAGGTGTCGATGGTTGTGGTATGATACGGGTCGATGCTAACGAGGAGGATGACCATTCCAGAAAAAAAAAAAAAACTATCAGGTAGATGGAATCCTATTGAATGGGGATATGCTTAATGTTTCCAGAAAAGACACAAGCGGCGCAGATAATGTGACGTGTAGAATTGAATATGATTATAGTAATATATTTTCTGCAAATAGTCATGCTACCTAATAAGACCCACCAGCTGTCGCCATCAGTAACCACACAAAATAATTAACAAAAACTATTTAGCACCAAGTTAATCTACCAGGCTACCCCTTACATTATTGCTTTTGGGAGGAGCCCTTTTTGTGACGTCACTGGGATATTCTAGTAAGACAAAATAAGGATGAGCTTGGTTGAGCGGCTCCCAAATGCGGTGGTGAGGGACCTATATTAAGACTCGTAGGTCTGGTAAAGAGCGTTTGAGGGGAAGAATAAGGCGTGCCTGCAACTAGCGTGCCACTGGAACGATCAGCATCCGCACGTAACCACACCTGCTTTGGAAGACAGCGTAACTATGGGTTTGCTTGGTATGCAATAGTATTAATTTGTTCAATCAATCAATCAATCAATCAGTCAATCAATCAATCAATCAATCAATCAACAAATCAACCAATTACTCAATCGCATCGTGTGTGCTTATAAAAGCAAATGTTAGCTGTCGCATCTACCATTTACGCTAATTCGACTTATTTATCTCCTTTAATAAATTAATAAATCACCCACTTGCGTCGTGTGTGCTTATAAAAAGCTACACTAAATGGTTACAGCTACCATGTGCGCTATTTATATTTATTTCTTTAAATCAATCGATAACTCAATACCATCGTGCATGCTTGTAAAAGCTACTGTAAACAGTTACAGCTATCATTTCTGCTATTTCGTACTTCATTGTCAGTGCAGCCATATATGTCTAGCTACAAGCAGCACTGTACGCGGGGACATCACAAATTGTGCGACTACTAACCAACCATCTGCAGTTGTCAACAAAGAAATCAATTGCATCTTGATTACCGAATCAATGGCTAGCTCAGAAACTACCTAATCCTTACATATAGTAGTTGCTACCTCATTTATAGATTATCAGACTGGTTTTCTCTTGGGACATAGTCACTCTAGAAAATGTATTAGATTGTCACATTCCCTCGACTCGCGCTCATAATTTAGGAAGTGGGCGATTCTGAGTAGACGGAAACGTTCGACAGACGAATCAACAAATCTCAGGAAAATTCACCAAACGCTGAAAGTTCTCTTCACAAGATTAATGTCAGCAATTTTCACCAACTCGGAGAAGTCATTTGTCATTACGTCAGCATGTGAAAACACTAAGCAGATAGCTATAGTCTAGCTTGATGCAATGCAGGGAGTGATGCAATGATCTAATCATAGCACTGACACTTAAACAGCGACTCCATAACATTAACACTTCAGACTGCTTTAAAGCCCAATATGTCTTTTTAATAATCTTCCATCTCCCAGTTTAGTTCTCTGAAGTTCCATACATTTCCCTGCCGCACTTTTCTGGGGTATATGGAGGAAAAGAAGAGCAAAGAAAGAATACTCTTAAGTACACTTATCTCCCCCAATGTCTCAGCCTGTCACATCCTTCTTATTCTTCACCTTCTTCTACATCTCATCCTCTTCCTTGTCTTCTTCCTGCTTATTCTTTTCCCCCTCTTCTTTCTGCTACGCCACTACCCATATCATCACTACTGCTATCAGAAAAACTAAGCACTATTACTACCATCAATACTACCACTAGTACAACACAATAACAGCGACTACAACTA
>JACEFZ010028205.1:205000-230000 GCA_014155875.1 Cepaea nemoralis
AAGCAAACACCACATTTTCTTTTCGGTGAAAAAAAAGGGGGGGGGGGGAGAAGTGTGTGTGTTGGGGTATAATAAATTGAACAATCTACACATATCTTATTATGTGCTCCGTGACTAATTAAACAGACGTCACAACGTTTGTTTGTTTTGTGTGTGTGTGTGTGTTGTTGTTGTTTTTTTTTTTGGGGGGGGGGGGGGGGGAGGGATTTCATGATAAATTAAACAAACTTCACATATTGTGTTTATGGTATTATAACAACACCCTAAGTCCTCGACACGAGTGGCCGACGTGGAAGGGTAGTCAACAAACACACCGGTGTATTCGGGTTCAAATCACTGGTAAGACGAAGCCTTCGGATCGTCCGGTGTGGGAAAAAAAGCATCCGGAAGCTAGAGCACTGGGCGGGAGCAATTTTAAAGTGACCTTTATTTATCCATTCCAGATCAAAACCTTCACCGCAAGCGCCCGAGTGAACACACAGTATAACTGAGGCGCTCCAATATAGGAAAAACATGCACATATACACGTTTCCACCAAGGTTACTGTCAACAACAATGAGCACTGTACACACTGCCCGGCAATTGTACTGAGTAATCTGGAGGTAGTTTAGTTTGCACGAACTTATCCTGTTATTCTCATTGTCATTAAGGTTGATCTGAACTACCCTGTGTTCTCCATTATCTAATCCGGATGTAAACAGCGAAAACATGTTATTTCCTTTGTGGGGCTGTGGAACTAAAGGTTATAAAACTGTCCGATAGTTGCATGAGGGAATTCATGTCGTTGCGAGTCGGATATGTGGAAATATGGGGCCAGTGTCAGGGAGAACTGAATCATCGACATAGAAGTCATAGACAAACTGATAATAATAAAAAAAGAGCATTACGTGAGGAGATCAAGGTTGCACAAATAAAGGCCTTATATGTGAAAAATATATAATGTCCTGCTCGAAAAAAAAAAAAAGCAAATGCCAGTTTGGAAAGGTGGGGAGCAACTGTGAGGGATGAGTACAAACGTTTTGAAATGGCCAATAACATGAAAGAGCGATCGCAAGAAAAAATTTTAAACTGTGACATTGTTGTGTGGGCAAACACCCCTGTAACCTTCTAAATGTAGATGGCAAGACTCTGTCAGGGAAAGTACCCACGTACCTGATAGCTGATGTGTACAAGATTGAACACTGAATAAAACAAGTCACATCAGGTAAAAACTGCTAAACTCAATCTCCGTCTCGAGAAACTTACTGACTACCGTGTACGTTTATCTCTTCATTCCCAGGGGTGTCTATCCCACAAGTATTATACTTATTGTTTGTTCTCTCTTTCACTGACCCGAGCAAGATGGTTTTTACAGTAGCGTGGTACTCTCACCCTCACTCTTGTAGACGTGAATGTCAATCATATCTAGTCTGCAATAATTAACATAGTCTAGTCAGGAATTATGGCCTTAACGTCTGCAGACGTTGCCTCAGGCAACATCCTGGATTCAGAAAGCTTGACTGAACCTTCAGATGTCTCGGGCTTGATTATTGTACTGAAAGTGTACACGGTTTGTTCGCTAATTTAATCAACGTTGGTGAGTTCACTTAAATAAGAGGTGTAATTCACAGAAAAATGTTGAGTCACAAATATTTACAATAATATGGCTCAGACGGAGTTATATTAACAGTTCAGATGCACTGAATAAACTTAGCAGAAGATTGTGACACAGGTCATTTAGAAAATGTGGACCATGTATAGTGTAGCCATTTAACATGTATTGACTTGTCTTGGACTGAGTGGATTAGTACACAGACTCGTACCGGACAGCTGATTACCTGATAATCCTCTCGAATACAGTGAGGTTTAACTATACAGCAAGGTGGACTACCATTCGGGTAATGTTGGGAGTTGGAAGGAACTTGCATATATTAGTGTGAGATTTAACTATACAGCTCGATGTACTGTTATTCGGGTCGTGTTGGGAGCTGTAAGGAACTTACATCTATCAATGTGAGATTTCACTATACAGCTCGATGTACTGTCATTTGGGTCGTGTTGGGAGCTGAAAGGAACTTGCATCTATCAGTGTGAGGTTTAACTATACAGCCCGGTGTACAGTCATTGGGATAGTGATGGAAGCTGGAAGGAACTTGCAACTATCAGCTTGAGATTGTTGAAGAAAGTATTCTCCCAACACGTGGCACACGTATAATCTGCACATAGACTGTGTTACAGAGCTTTCCAACCCCTCTTTAAGATTGGAAACCAACGAAGTGTGTAAGTCCAGGTCTGGGAATTGACATTTACGGAGAGGCATGCTAGGAAGAGCCAGGTCATGCTTGATCACAGCACACTCAGCCTGGCCTGGGGTAGGCCTGGGTTGTCCATATTATCTCCACAGGTATAAGTTTGGGTATCTCATTATCATCAGTCTCCAACTCAATGCCCAAACGAAATGTTGAAGGGTAAGGCTATTTCTTTTCTTTCATCCACCCTATCCATGAAGGTGAATTATTCCCGCTTCTTGGCACATTGTGTCATTTCGGTTTCCACGCGTATCTGTTTTTACGTTTCAGTTTCTTAGATAGTTTGTTCTGTCCAATAATGCATCAATAAATGAGCACTAGCACTCATACACGACACAGACTCGTGATTGATGTCATAGAAGACACTAGACGACTGGCAGTCTCCGAATGAGAGCCAACAGCAATGTCCGGGGCGCGGACAAGAAGAGGTGAGGCCTGGCACCTCCCAGACATATCGCCGCACAGTCAACAAGAAAGGTATAATCTATCAATGTTGAGCTGGTACAGTCAGACACTCAACACTGATTGATATGGTAACTTGGATGATCGAATCAGCGATTGTCTTGTCTAGAATGTAATGACAATAATTCACGTGTTCCTGATAAGCAACAACACTAGGACGAAGACTAGCTGATCAGGTTTTATTTTGCAAATAAACATCTCACAACCAGTAAATACGTTTGAATTCAAAGGTATGTAAACACAAGACATCATAACAGAAGATAAGGCGGAAGTTTGGAAGACGGGCGATCAGACATATTGTAACACTCATGTAGAGTAATCATGAGGCGCCTCTCACATGGCTTCTTATATTTGCTTACCAAACTGTTCACCATTCCCGATAAAGAGCAGGAATCTGAGTGGACACACATCATTACTACGAAGTTCGACAAGAGAAAATCACAGACACATACACAATGGTCGTAAAATGCTAACTTATCGACAAAAGTCGTTATCAAAGAAACCAACAACAACAAAATACATAGATAGAATAACTGAAATACCATCACCATCCCACCGCTAACGGTGGTCCACCTTACATTAGTAGAGGGGTGTGTGAGTTCCAAAGACCGCAAGAGTTTTGCAGCGATAGCGCAGCTGCTGTTAGGGTATTCCTTGTCGGACAGGTCTAGGGGTAGGAACCAGACGAACAGAGACTTATACCTGCTGCCTTGTAGGTAGACCGAGTGAAGGCAAAGGCTAATGGAGAGCAAACCCAAGACAATGTTTAACGACGTCGGTTATGCTGAGCCACAGGACTGACAAAACAGTGCAACGCTATTCACTTAACGGTGTTACATGTATGTTGTCTTTCACGATCACAGAAACATATTTCAATGAATACAAAAACACATCAACAACAACACACAAAAAACTGATTCAGTCCAAGAAATGAAAATTTGTCGATATACGCTTTATTTCTACATCAGGTATAGAGGAATATGTTTCTTCTCAAACTATACACATATTTATAAACTGTGACTGCAAGCACACTCTGTTACACAAGTTCTACATATTGTACTGGAGTCAGAATTAGCATGGTCAGACACCAGAGGCACATCAGGAGTATGAGGACCTACGTCAATCAGCATAGAACTGTAACTATTTGCCCCCGGACGCTGATGCATATGTTGAAAAGGGGGGGGGGGGATCTGAGCACCCGTGGACTTGTTCGAACTGCACTGATGATACCCTAACAGATAATTAACTAGCACATTGTACTACGTACTACATACAATACACTGTTCACAAAAGAGACTTTATAATATACCAGGTGTATTCACATTTCCTTATACCCGAATCATCATCTGGAAATATCTATCATGGAAACATTAACACGCGTTTTAAGCTACAACTATCACAGTGCTTTACGTGATTAGACAGCTACCTGGCTGTTGTTTATGTTCTCCATCAGCATCATCATCACATTCCCTGCCGAGTAGCGTGGGCGACCATGATCACATGATCACCAGAGACATGAGCCAAGGATGTGATCTTGTCACGAGTATGCCGTGTGGCCAAGTTATTCAGACATATATCCCCCCTGTCTGCCCACGCTCTGCTCAGACATCTGTTTCTTCGCCCTCACCCACTCCCGTCTCACCACGTCCGCCAGCCGTCATCAAGTCTTAAAGTCCATTGCTCCTGACAAACTTTCCAAAGAATCTTGACCGTCCACGTCTAATCTCTTCAATCAACCTACGGCTTTCATCTGTTCCCTGAAGGACCGTCTTTCTCTTTCTCTCTCTCCCTCTCTTGTCTCTGTCCGTTTGGTAAACTATATTTGCACGACAATTAGGTGTCTCCCAAATTGTCTGCCCACCCTCCATGCATACTATACATAATCATATGTCAGTAGATGTTCTGATTGTAGAGAAGATCGTATTTCAACATGTGTTTACATACATATGAACGCAACTTTACTTCTTGACTGTGCATTTCTTACACGCTATTTGTGATTCCCAACTTTTGTCAGATTGTTAACGTTAGCAACCAGCCAAACGGCCCCTCCTTTTATCGCCATATCCGAGACGGCTAAGCTCCCGTTTCCCAACCGATGGATCAGAGAAAGACTGACACCGCCGTGTATTTTACGAACATGATCCCCCATCTGTTTGTGAACCCGGTATCCTATCAACAAGAGGTGGGCGTCGTGCCTTCCTGCCACAGAGCCGTCCAGGTCTCATGAACACGGCTGCAGTGCCTTGCAAACACACCACACCAGGTCAGCCTTGGCCGAATGGGTAAGAGCGCTTGTTCTTGCACATCCGGTGTGGTGATTCCGAGGTATTATGTTCAACCCTCTCAGCGGTCAGCTGGACTAGACTGTCCTTGACTTGGCCACGTAAATTACAAGTATCTCTGAATTCGAAGTGGGTTAGCGATGGCGAGGGGTACTGGTAATAGGGGAAGCTAATCCACACGCATAAATTAGGCCAGTGGACTAGAAGTAGTAGAATTGATTGCGCTTGAGTTTAAAGCGACAACAGAAAACGCCACAGTCGTAACGAATATTTTCTAGCCATCCCACGTAACTCCCAACCACCCCACAAAAGGACTTCTCAAGCAAACTACCAATTTACGTCTCAAGAACACCGCCCAAGTACCTAACAGTCAAATACCCACATAACTCGCACTCACGACACACATATACCTCACAGTCACAAATCCGCCACACCTCACAAATACTCAACAACCATACCTCATAGAAATGCCACACACATACCTCACATACAACCACCAACATACCTCACAGCCACATCACATAATACTTCACAGACATATCAACCACATATCCTACAGACATACCATCCACATACCTCACAGACACATCGACCACATACATGACAGACGCATCGCCCACATGCCTCACAGTCACACCATACACATACCTCACAGACACACCACACATATCTCAAACACACACAGCATCCATACCTAACAGACACATCACCCGCATACTTTACAGACAAATGTACCACGTACCTTACAGGAACATCACACATATTAATCATAGCCACACAACCCACATATCTATCAGACACATCACCCACATACTACCTTTGCCACACCACAAATATACATCACAGCCACACCACCCACGTCCCCCACAGCCACACCACCCACATACCTCACAGACGAATCACCACACTATATACCACACAAACATACCACCCACTAACCCCAAAGCCACAAAAACCACATAACTCACAGTCACACACTACTCACATACCTCACAGCCATACACCACTCACATACCTTACAGGACACATCACCTACATACTTCTCACACATACCACCCACTAACCCCAGAGACAAAACGCCCACACAACTCACAGACACATCAATAGCATATCACACATTCACATTACCCACATAACTCACATCCACACTAATTACATACCTCACAGCCACACCACTCACATACCTCATAACAACACCACTCACATACCTCACAGCTACACCACCCACATCTCACAGCTAAACCACACACATACTTCACATCCATAACACCCACATACCTCACAGCCACACCGCCCATACTCTCAGCCATACTAGCCAAACAACTGAGAGTCAGATCAAACAATTACACTCAATCCACAAACAACCACATACCTACCAGCTATGGCATACCTTCAGTCCACACCATTAAATGACATCACAGACACATCGTCGTCCTACCTTCCACATGTACCCACGTGTTTCCCAGCCACAATATCAGTTAGCCATACAGAGACACAGCAAACAACCCGCCAGTTCACCACCATAGTATGTTATCCCCAGGAATCACCACCAGAGTAACTCTGAACCTCACACTCAAATACCTGGCAAACCTCACACTCACGTACCTCCCAACCTCACACTCAAATACCTCGCAAACCTCAAACTCACGTACCTCCCAACCTTACACTCAAATACCTTGCAATCCTCACACTCACGTACCTCCCAACTTCACACTCAAATACCTCTTAGCCTCACACTTACGTACCTCCCAACCCCACACTCAAATACCTTCCAACCTTACACTCACGTACCTCCCAACTTCACACTCAAGTACCTCCCAACTTCACACTCAAATACCTCCTAGTCTCACATTCACGTACCTCCCAACCTCACACTCAAATACCTCCCAACCTCACACTCACGTACCTCCCAACCTCACACTCAAATACCTCCCAACCTCACACTCACGTGCCTCCCAACCACACATTCAAATACCTCGCATACCTCACACTCACGTACCTCCCAACCACACATTCAAATACCTCGCATACCTCACACTCACGTACCTCCCAACCTCACACTCACGTACCTCCCAACCTCACACTCAAATACCTCCCAACCTCACACTCACGTACCTCCCAACCTCATACTCACGAACCTCCCAACCTCACACTCACGTACCTCCCAACTTCACACTCAAATACCTCCTACCCTCACACTCACGTACCTCTCAACTTCACACTCAAATACCTCCTAGCTCACACTCACGTACCTCCCAACCTCACACTCAAATACCTCCCAACCTCACAATCACGTATCTCCCAGCTACACTACCCTTTAGCCATCCAGAGACACCAGCAAACCATCCGCTAGTTCACCACCATTGAATGTTTATCTCCAAGCATCACCACAAGATTACCTCCTAGTCTCACACTCACGTACCTCCCAACCTCACACTCAAATATCTCACAGAAACAACCCACAACATATCTAACAGCCAAACCACCAATATACCCCTGAGACACACCACCAACATGCCTCACAGCCACATCACTTATATAACTCACAGCTACACCATCCACATACCTCACAGACACATTACCCCACATACCTCACAGCTACACCACCCACTATACCTTACAGAAACACCTACTACATACAACTAAACCACCCATATACCACTAAGACACATCACCGACATGCTTCACAGCAACATCACACATATACCTCACAGAAACACCACCCAGATACCTCACAGTGACACTATCTACATACCTCACAGCCACGTCACTGACATTACATCACAGTCACACCACTGACATACCTCACATACTTACCAACCACATACCTCACAATCACACACCAGCCAAATACCTCAGAGCCACATCATGCACATACCTCACAAACACATCACCTACATAAAACGCAAACAAACCACCCACTAACTCCAGAGCCATGAAACCCACATACCTCCCACCCACATACCTCACAATCACACACCACTCACATACCTCACAGACACATTACCTACATACCGAGAACCACAACGCCCACATACCTCTCAGACACATCACTTGCATACCTCACAACAACATTACTCACATACCTCACAGGCATGCCACCCAGATACCTCACAGCCACACCACACACATGCCTCACAGCTAAATCACCCACATACGACACAGCCATACCATCCAGAAACCTCACGGCCACACCACTGACATACCTCACAGCCACACCACGCACATACCTCACAGCCACACAACCCACAAACCTCACAGATAAACCACGCACATACTTCACAACCATACCACCTACATACTTAACAGCCACACCACCCACATACCTCACAGCCACACCAACCACATACCTCACAGACAAACCATACACTTACTTCACAGCTATACCACTTACATACCTCACAGACACACAGCCCATATTCTCAGAAACACATTTGAGCCAGATCAACCAATTACCCAGAATCCACAAAAACACATACCTACCAACTATGGCATACCCCCCGTACACACCATCAAATGATATCGCAGACACATAACGTCCTACCCTCCACGCGTACCCATGTGTTTCCCAGCTACACTACTCTTTAGCCATCCAGAGACAGCAGCAACCAACCTGCCAGTTCATCACCATATTATGTACCCCCAAGCATCACTACCATCAAGAATACACTTCAATCTACCGCAGAAGAATGTCTCGGTGTGTCAACCACGCATAGAAAGAACAGATGGTTCAATCAAAAATGTGAAGAAGCAGTCACTAAGAAGAAGAATGCCAGACATGTATGGTTAAATGACATCAATAACATCCAAAAGGAAGAGCATTATAGAAATGAATGTAAAGAGGCTACAAAAATAGTCAGACAGCAGAAGCGAGAATATATGAGTAATATAATCAAAGATATGGAAACTAATCACCAGAAAAATGAATCCAGAAAGTTTTTTAAAGTACTGAAGTCAATGAAACGAGGGCACCAACAAAACACATATGGTTTAAAAGACAAAAATGGGAATATGATAAATACCAATGAAGAAATGTGCAACACATGGAAAGAATATTTTATTGAATTACTAAATTGTGAAGCTCCAAGTAACATTTTCCCACAGGAAGAGGTTCTAACATGCGAACCACAAATTGAAGAACCTACATTTGAAGAAATCCTATATGTAATCACACGACTTAAAAACAATAAGGCAACTGGGACTGATGGAATTGCTGCTGAATTTATAAAGGCAGGTGGCCATGCATTACATCTAAAGCTATACGAACTAATAATAAAAATCTGGAGGACAGAAGAATTACCCCATGACTGGAAAGAGTCATTATTGATACCTATCTTTAAGAAAGGAGACAAGTTCCAATGTGGAAATTATAGAGGAATATCACTACTGTCCACAAGCTATAAGATACTATCCGCAGTATTACTAAATAGACTAAAACCATATTCAGAAGACATATTAGGTGACTACCAGGCGGGTTTTAGACAAAACAGATCAACAATAGATCAGATATTTATCTTACGACAAATAGCCGAGAAACATTGGGAATATAAAAGAGATCTCCATAACATTTTTGTGGATTTTAAAAAGGCTTATGATAGTGTCCATAGGAATAGTCTATGGAATGTTATGCAGGAATTTGGAATACCAAGGAAGTTAATTAACATGACCAAACTATGCATGGAAGATACTTATAATATAGTAACATATAAAGGCAGGAAATCAGACCCCTTCCAAATAACATCTGGCTTGAAACAGGGTGATGCACTATCGCCGCTACTCTTCAATCTGGCTCTAGAGAATGTTGTAAGGAAGGTAAAGGAGGAATGTGATATTGGAGGAACATCCAAGCTGCTTGGTTATGCAGATGATATAGATATTATAGGGCAAAGTGAACAAAAGACATTAGAAATATTGACTCACTTAAAGGAAAAAGCCCAACAGATGGGGCTGGTTATCAACCAAGATAAGACAGAATATATGGTAATTTCAAGAGACGGAATGGCTAAAAACTCTGGCCACATACAAATAGATAATATGACCATTAAAAGAACGGAAACATACAAATACCTGGGTACAATCTTCAACTGCTCCAACATCATAAGGGAAGAAATACAAACTAGAATCAACTCTGGAAATAAGATATACTATGCACTACAACATCTACTAAAATCAAAGGCGCTATCTCGTAACACCAAAATCACAATATACAAAACACTGATCAGACCAGTTGTGCTGTATGGCTCTGAAACCTGGAGTACAACGAAAGGAGACGAAGCCTTGTTACAAACCTTTGAGAACAAAATTTTAAGACGCATCTTTGGACCCATTAGGGATACACAAAGTGGAGAGTGGAAAAGAAGAAGTAACAAAGACATTTATGATTTGTTTAAGTCCCCGCTAATCACTGGTATCATGAAGGCTAATAGACTACAATGGCTGGGGCATATAGAAAGAATGGAAGATAATAGGGAAACAAAACTCGCTTACACTCAGGAAATAAATGACCGTAGACCCCGAGGTAGACCAAGAAGGCGGTGGAGAGATAATATACATACAGACCTACAAGCACTTGGAATCAACGACTGGCAAGAGAAGGTCCACCAGAGAGACGAATGGAGACAGATTGTATTTGCAGCAAAGAACCTCAATGGCTCGGAATGCTGAAGAAGAAGAAGAAGCATCACTACCAGAGTAACTCCTAGCCTCACACTCACGTAACTCCCAACCTCATACTCACGTAACTCCGAACCTAACACTCACGTAACTCCTAAACTCACACTCACGTAACTCCCAACCTCACACTCACATACCTCCCAGCCTCAATAACGTCCTACAAGTCCACACTAACGTACCTCCCAGCCTCAATCACATATCTTCCAACCTCACACGCACGTACCTCCAGGCCTCAATCACCTACCGTCCAGCTTCAAGCACATACCTCACAACCTCACACACACATACCTCCCAGACTCAACAAGCATCACTACCAGAGTAACTCCCAGCCTCACACTCACTTATCTCCCAACCCAAATCACGTACCTCCCAACCTCACTTTTTACGTACCTCCCAGTCTCATACTAGGTACTTCATAGTCTCACACTCGCCTACTCCCCAGCCTCACACTCAACTACTTCCTAGCGAAATACTCAAATGCTTTCTAACCATTTAAGCACTAAATTTCTTCAGGAAATGTACACATAGCCCGGCATGCATGTCAATGGTCAGACTTAAATGAAGATTAAGAATAAAGGTTGCTGACGGTTCGCTAAGACATTCTAAAAGTTAAGTTATTGGATGAGAAATAAAGGGTTTTTAAACTTGGTCGCAGCGAGGGCTTGCTACAGTGCAAAGAGGCCCAATTACCAGTCAACGTTTCAGATGTGTTGGAGAAAACTGCGTGCAGTGAGATACGTGTTTATCAACATCATCACCCTCATCATTGCCATCATCATCATTACGTGCATTTTCGACAGGCTTGCTCTACATCCTGCGATCTGCAAAGGGGTTTTTTAAAAGTGTATTTGTATAACTCCCTTCTGTTTATAAATGTGTATTTGTATAACTCCCTTCTGTATCTCCCTAATCTAATATAATTAAATCCGTTGCCTAGTGTTAAACCAACAACATGGAGATAAGAAACACGTGTGTATATCGGAATAATTTTCATAAACTCGTATCCATTGTTGCATGTGCAGACTTGTTTAAACATCCCTCCTAGCTCACACTCACGTACCTCCCAACCTCACACTCAAATACCTCCCAACCTCACAATCACGTATCTCCCAGCTACACTACCCTTTAGCCATCCAGAGACACCAGCAAACCATCCGCTAGTTCACCACCATTGAATGTTTATCTCCAAGCATCACCACAAGATTACCTCCTAGTCTCACACTCACGTACCTCCCAACCTCACACTCAAATATCTCACAGAAACAACCCACAACATATCTAACAGCCAAACCACCAATATACCCCTGAGACACACCACCAACATGCCTCACAGCCACATCACTTATATAACTCACAGCTACACCACCCACATACCTCACAGACACATTACCCACATACCTCACAGCTACACCACCCACTATACCTTACAGAAACACCTACTACATACAACTAAACCACCCATATACCACTAAGACACATCACCGACATGCTTCACAGCAACATCACACATATACCTCACAGAAACACCACCCAGATACCTCACAGAGACACTATCTACATACCTCACAGCCACGTCACTGACATACATCACAGTCACACCACTGACATACCTCACATACTTACCAACCACATACCTCACAATCACACACCAGCCAAATACCTCAGAGCCACATCATGCACATACCTCACAAACACATCACCTACATAAAACGCAAACAAACCACCCACTAACTCCAGAGCCATGAAACCCACATACCTCCCACCCACATACCTCACAATCACACACCACTCACATACCTCACAGACACATTACCTACATACCGAGAACCACAACGCCCACATACCTCTCAGACACATCACTTGCATACCTCACAACAACATTACTCACATACCTCACAGGCATGCCACCCAGATACCTCACAGCCACACCACTCACATGCCTCACAGCTAAATCACCCACATACGACACAGCCATACCATCCAGAAACCTCACGGCCTCACCACTGACATACCTCACAGCCACACCACGCACATACCTCACAGCCACACAACCCACAAACCTCACAGATAAACCACACACATACTTCACAACCATACCACCTACATACTTAACAGCCACACCACCCACATACCTCACAGCCACACCACCCACATACCTCACAGACAAACCATACACTTACTTCACAGCTATACCACTTACATACCTCACAGACACACAGCCCATATTCTCAGAAACACATTTGAGCCAGATCAACCAATTACCCAGAATCCACAAAAACACATACCTACCAACTATGGCATACCCCCCGTACACACCATCAAATGATATCGCAGACACATAACGTCCTACCCTCCACGCGTACCCATGTGTTTCCCAGCTACACTACTCTTTAGCCATCCAGAGACAGCAGCAACCAACCTGCCAGTTCATCACCATATTATGTACCCCCAAGCATCACTACCAGAGTAACTCCTAGCCTCACACTCACGTAACTCCCAACCTCATACTCACGTAACTCCGAACCTAACACTCACGTAACTCCTAAACTCACACTCACGTAACTCCCAACCTCACACTCACATACCTCCCAGCCTCAATAACGTCCCTACAAGTCCACACTAACGTACCTCCCAGCCTCAATCACATATCTTCCAACCTCACACGCACGTACCTCCAGGCCTCAATCACCTACCGTCCAGCTTCAAGCACATACCTCACAACCTCACACACACATACCTCCCAGACTCAACAAGCATCACTACCAGAGTAACTCCCAGCCTCACACTCACTTATCTCCCAACCTAAATCACGTACCTCCCAACCTCACTTTCACGTACCTCCCAGTCTCATACTCGGTACTTCATAGTCTCACACTCGCCTACTCCCCAGCCTCACACTCAACTACTTCCTAGCGAAATTACTCAAATGCTTTCTAACCATTTAAGCACTAAATTTCTTCAGGAACTGTACACATAGCCAGGCATGCATGTCAATGGTCAGACTTAAAATGAAGATTAAGAATAATGGTTGCTGACGGTTCGCTAAGACATTCTAAAAGTTAAGTTATTTGGATGAGAAATAATTGGTTTTAAGCTTGGTCGCAGCGAGGGCTTGCTACAGTGCAAAGAGCGCCCAATTACCAGTCAACGTTTCAGATGTGTTGGAGAAAACTGCGTGCAGTGAGATACGTGTTTATCAACATCATCACCATCATCATCGCCATCATCATCATTACGTGCATTGTCGACAGGCTTGCTCTACATCCTGCGATCTGCAACGGTGTTTTTAAATGTGTATTTGTATAACTCCCTTCTGTTTATAAATGTGTATTTGTATAACTCCCTTCTGTATCTCCCTAATCTAATATAATTAAATCCGTTGCCTAGTGTTAAACCAACAACATGGAGATAAGGAAACACGTGTGTATATCGGAATAATTTTCATAAACTCGTATCCATTGTTGCATGTGCAGACTTGTTTAAACATTTGCTTTGCAGAACCGCGCGCTCTAAGTAAAAACCGAATGCACAGACATTGATTGAAATCTAAAGAGCTGTAATACGGCGAGAACATGTCATAAGGAAAAGGCGACAGGTTCGAATCCCACTGTAGTCGCTACTGTTTCATTAAAAACAACATATTGCCCTGTTCCTTCCAGTTTCTACTTTGTCCATCGATATATATGAGTGTCATTCAATGCCTACATATTTTTTGCTCATGTTATCTCAGAATGCAATGGCAAACTACTGAATCACGAACAGCCAAAAATGCTGGGGTTGATTGCTACGTCCTGTAAAGGATGAGCAACTCAGTAGTCTGTGTTGTTCCTCATCACTTGATATTTCTATATTGTAACTACAGCACAGCAAAGTGGAGCTATAGTACTTCTTTTTTTTTTTTGCCCCAATATAAACATCCATATATGCTGTGATGTCGGTTCCTAAATCAATCAATCAATCAATCAATCAATCAATCAATCAATCAATCTCAGTAACCAACTGAGGGAAAATTATGAGATTTAGAATATAACCTTATCATTATGTCCACCCAACAAAATCATTTTTGTTCTGGAGATTTTACAGCAGATTTCAAAGTTTGTTTATATGCGGTATATAATTTACGGGTCTGAGATGAAATTCATAATTTTAAATGTATTAAAGCGTAGCCAGACAATAAGCGCTCAGTGATGAATATTGTTCGTTTTTTTCACGGGATTGGCCTTATGCCAACTACCCGCGTTGTTTAAACTAGGACTGTTCATTCAGAGGTGTCTAAAAATGTGGGTTATTTCATGAAACCTGATTAATATTTTTTTTTTTAAATCTTACCACTTATCGCTAACATTGAAATGTGTGAATATTTTTCAATGGGATTGAATGCGAAAATTATGCACTTCAAAGAATCGCTATGAAGTTGTACATATATTTTTGTCAGGGAGCTGATCGCAGGAAACTGTTTTGTACTATTACAAATTCCGAAAAAAGAACAATGCATGCATTGGGTTTGAGTAAACGGTCATTTCGTCGACAGCTTTGACAAAGATGTCAAAAGGCGAGCTATTATAAAAAGGCTTTAAAAAGTAGCTTGATATACGACATGGTCGACTTCATTGCACCGGGTTCTATCCCATAAGGCTCGGTCTCTTTCCGCATGCGCGGAAAGCATCGCACAAAGCACGAACTCCGCAGCTCTAGCGACGACCCACAGAAGTCTCCGAAAAATTTAACTCGTGAACCGAAGGATGCGGCCCGGAATCGAACCCACGACCTTTGGAGCCCGAGACAAAAGGCTTGACCACTTCGCCACGGAGACTCCTAAAATTATAAAAATTTTGGATTTTATATCCAGGATTATCCAGCATTATAAAAATGCTGGATGCCAAAGAAACAATGACTGTAAGAAAACTTAGGGTTTGGTTCAGAAAGAACAATAACATAGAGCTATCCAAAACATCTTTGTGGAAAATTATAAGGACATTATCTTCACTATTTGAAAGTACATGGGCGGTAGAAATAATCTTTGCGAGCAACCGCATTTAGGAGCCATGAGAAGCAGATACCTACGGGAAATAAGGGAAATGCGCAAAGAAAATTATGTCATAGTGTGTTTGGATGAAATGTGGATCAATGCGCACCACACAAGTGATAATGAATGGCAATCAGTGGATGGACAAATAAAGCGATATGTGCCCAGTGGTATAGAACAACTTTTGGTCATGGTCCATGCTGGTATTACGCATAATGGCTTACAACTGAATGCTGGGCTCGTGTTCGTATCAAAGCATACAGACAATAGGGATTATCATAACAAGATGAATGGTAATGTATTTAGAGATTGACTCGAGAATACTGTGCTTCCATCCCTAGATAGACCGTCGTGTTCAATTATGGACAATGCATGATATTAATGTTGTTGCCCAAGAAGACAAAATACCTACAGCATCGAGCACAAAGGGAGCAATAAAGATATGACTCCGAATGGAAAACATACCATTTCCGGAAACGTATTTCTAGCTAGAATTGTTGTCCCTTGTAAAACAGACGCCAAAAAGCAAGAAATATCAAATCGACAAGTTGATAAAAGAGCATCGTCATGGGTGCTTGAGACTTCCGCCGTACCATTCTCATTTTAACCCTATAGAACTTGTGTGTGCTAAAATTAAAGGACAAGGTGGCAGCTGAAAATACTATATTCAAATTGTCTGACGTCAGGATACTAATCCAGTCCGCGCTATTAAATATTGATAAAAGAAAAATGTGAGGACCATGTGTTGAAAGAGGAAGAGGATTATTGGAGAAAGGATGGATTGAATTTTATGCAACCGAGAGCAGTCATCACCCTACTGGAATCGTCCGACACAGATTAAGGTCTGAGCAGATCGTAGACTTTAATCCACGTGCACACCAACTGGGATATTTTGCTATAAATATTCATAATAATTGCAGGCGCTAAACATTACAGCATCAGCATAATGTCAATGGCAACAGTTTGTATTCCACAGTGATGAATTTTCAATTCCGCAAGCCCTACAGCGGTGACAAACAACTGTATTGAAAAACACACACACACACACACACACACACACACACATCCACACACACACATACACACACACACACACACACACTAAACGCATTGAATACCAACAGAAGAGTAACATAGCGGTGGAAACTGACATATTCTGGCATAACAAGAAACGTGAGAGCAAACACGTTGTAAAATTAGGGGACAACACACGTGCATACGAATCAATCTATAAACTTCAATGAAAAGAGGACCAACATCTTGGTCGTTAAGAAGAAAGCCCACTACAGAGACACTGACAACTATTTTCATAGTGCAAAACAGGTAATCATGTTCCGTCTCTGAACAGTAAACAGCAGAGTAGACAATCTTACACGAAGGCTCAAAGCGGACCCATGTGTACGTGTGAACAAACTACACAGACAGTTGAATAGATCCTTAAAAATGGGAACATGATGACTAAATTGCGGTATCATTTCTGGTCACTCCATACGCACATTAACGCACAGCTATTTGGAAGCTTTCATGAACTCAATATAAAAAGCTAACACGAACACATTATTAACCAGCAGCTGAAGAAACAAGAAGGAAATGAAAAATAAGGTAAGAAATATATTCCTTCTACTTTCCTGTCAATTTACAAATTATTTACCCCATGCCTCTGTAAATTCTCTGTCGTTACTAATATTACACATTGCACCCCTCTCGGGATTTCTCCGTGGTGAAGTGGTCAAACCGTCTGACTCGGACTCCGAAGGTTGTATGTTCGATTACGGGCCGCGTCCTTCATTTCACGAGTGCATTTTTTCGGAAACTCCTGAGGGTCGTCGCTGGAGGTACGGCGTTCGCGCTTTGTGCGACGCTTTCCTATCTGCGGAAAGAAACTGAGCGATATGGGATAAAAACCCGATGCAATGCAGCCGACCCTGTCGATTTTAAGCTACTTCTTTCATTGCACCCACTTCCATAGGAATCAGGATACGCTTTGTGTGTCATCTGAATTGGCGGGGCTTTCATTACTGTAAATATAAATTTGTTAGCGAGAAATCACTAGTTTTTCAGCAAAACATCAAAGAAATGTCGCCGCTTTCGATGATTTAAGTTGTTTTTGGACCTATCAAAGACATATTCCTTGGGTGGGGGTAAATATAAGACTGCTGGAAAAATTTCATAACGATGCAACAGACAGTTTTCAAAATAATTGATCGTGAATGAAGGCATTCTTTGCGAGGCATACTATAACTAATCATGTTTTTTTTTATTAAACCTTCTGGATATACTTATTCCCATCATTACGGCCCCGTGTGTGTGTGTATGCTCTTTGGCCTGTGCTTGGGTAACATACTTTGCTGAGACCTTATGTGCCATTTCAATGGCGTGATACGGTTTGACATAAATTATGTAAGGCCCCCTACTCCATTCTGAATGCCCAGGAATATGACTGCCTCAACATTTGGAATTCTTACAGTAAAAGCCATCTACGTGGGCTGATGACATTTCTGGCGGCAGGAAATTGTGTTGTTGTTGTTGTTTTGTTTTCGCATATCCTTTACAGGGCATCGCTGTCAACGCCAGCATGTTACCGCTGTCGTTTATTTCTTGGCAAGATTACGCTCAGTAGTTTGCCATTGCTTTCTGAGCAGCCGGCTCACTTATCCCGTAAGTTACCAACGTGGAGAGAACCCGATTCCGATTCTCGCGCGCTGCATTACCCTAAGTGGATAAACGGGATTAAGGAGAAAGTCGTTTAACTTCTCGGCCAGGGAGACCGACGGCAGGAAAATACACCCCCGCATTTACCGGAATTAGCCGGACTCGTGGCCAAAGGCTTGCGAACGCGGTTCGTGAGCCGGGTACAAGGCGTTCGAAACTCAGCCGCGACCGATTTGTGCAGCAGACCAGTGTCGCGTTGTGTTATAACGTGCTGATATGGAAACCGGTCGTTCAGAAAGCAATGGCAAACTACTGAACGTAAAAACTTGTCTAGTACATCAACAGCAGCTGAAAAATGCTGGTGTTGACTGCAACGTCCTGCAAAGGATATGCAACATTAAAAAAAAAATTACCGGAATACGACAACTTCAGGCCGCCTGCAAGATTATGAAATCTTGGCGCCAGAGAAAAACCAACAAGGAGTGGCTGTAGTGTTTGTCGCGGAGGACTAATTAGCACAAACTAATTGTAACTAATTGTAAATTAGGATGGACTCATGTAACAAGGAGATGGACTGCAATTATTCGTGGCAGTTGGCCAGAAACCCTCGAGGAAGAAGGGCGTGGTGTTGTTCGGGAGAATTTGTGTAGGTAAATTATAGTTCCTGAGGACATCGGTGAGTTGATGCTCATAATAAACAGACTTAGATTAGAGGATAGGACTAGAAAGGATCTGAATCTTTAGTTCAGATATGAATGTGATGCTAGAAGTAGCGAGTATATCTACAGAAATACTCAAATGATATAAGTGATTCTTTGAATTACAGAATATGGAGTGAATATCTTTTTTTGTTTAGTACATTTACATTATGAGAGATGAACTTCTCTTTCACTATTCATTCAGAGTCTTCATGTGTAGCTCATGATTATGGGAAGAGCTACCAGGATACTTTTCTGAACAATCACTTATAATAACTTTATGGATGATACTTTTCAAAACCCAGATTTACGATCTTTTTTTTGTGTGTGTGGGGTGTGTGTGTGTGTGGGGTGTGTTGTTTTTTTAAAAAGAATATGTTTCTTTATATATGCAATGATGTATGAAGTAATTAAGAATGTGTTTTCTCTATGCATACGTGGTATAATTATAATGTGATTTTATGCATCCATTTATCCTGGTGAAATGAAGTATTGCCTGGCTGTGTAATGGTGTCATTCTTGCCGTTAGCCAACCTTATAATCTAGGCGACTGGACCTTGAGAACACGAGAATAATTCACCTGTACAGCGCAAGAATGAAGAAGACATATCTTGCCGATATGAGATGTGAGTGCATACATTAGATGTTGTGTGGAAGTTAAGAGTCAAATCCAATTTGTGTAGTGATGGCAAGGTCTGGCTAGCCTGCCCCTGTATTATAATCCCTTCCCGTTCCATCTCTCTCTCTCTCTCTCTCTCCTCTCTCTCTCTCTCTCTCTCTCTCTCTCTCTCTCTCTCTATCTATCTATCTATCTCTCTCTTCCCCGCTCCCCTCCATTTTCTGTGAGTATGGGTATATGTTTTGGTCCATGTTTCCAACAAGGGATGGTGGTCTTTTGGCTTACAAGGGGTATATTCCTGAAATGAAGAATAGCATCATCAGAAGGGTCAAAATCTTCAGCGAAGGAAGAGGGAATTTGCTTTTCTAATGCAGGAAGAGCGATCTACCATTAACTATTATTGACCCCTCCGATTTCAGAGCAACCTCAGCCTTATGGAATTCAGTTAGGTACTCTGTTGAATACCCTCTAAAATAGCAATGGCCAAAAACAACTATACTAACCTGATTTTTGTGAATCCCGATAGAGTTAACTCAAAGACATTTTAGTATAGAATTTGTGGTGAACTTAAGGACATTTTAGTCTAGCATTGTTGGTGAACACTAGGACATTTTAGTTTAGCAGTTGTGGTGATAAAAGAGACATTTGAGTAGTTTAAATTTGGTGAAATAACATTGATAAATTAGATAATCACTTGTGAGGCAACAGAAGCACTGTAAGTAATTATTGGTGATAATTAGTGGAACAATTATGTCTTGTGTGGTATTTTTTTTTAGTTGTGTATATTTTAAGATGTCACTCGAAAATACATACCCAGGTCCTCCTTGTTTTCCCAATAATATAATGTTATAATTTATAACATGGAGCTGTTCTCTTTTCTTGATGGTTTGTGTACGGCTGTTTTCTATTAGATTTCATGTTGCTACATAATTTAACACCAACTCTGTAGAGCAGTATGTGGCAGGAAGACTACACTTTTTTGTTTGTTGTTTTGTTTTTCAGTTTTCCCAGAGTCAGTTTTCTCCTCTCTGAAGTGCGGTGATTTCCTGGCTCTCCTGACCTTCTACGTTAAAACCCTTCTTTATATCTATTAGAACCTTATCTTATCACCCGTATCCACCCCTAGTGAGTTTTACGAGCCATTTATAGTTGTCTGTAGTAGTCGATTTTAACTAATAGGGATATCTATCTTCCCTGCTAAATCTACTTTACCACATGGATTCGCTTATATTGCCTAGTTGTGGGTTCTGTTGGATGATAGACTAGTCTAATCAAGACACCTTTTCTTAGGGGTGTCATACCTTGAAGTGCACGTATTCCAACAGCGAGGCTCTGTCATCATTTAGAGGCAACGGGTATTAGTCCCAGTGTAGGCACTGTAGCTTTCAATTTTAAATCGTCTAGTCTGTCGTCAAATCCCTACTTCTTTCATCTGTTTCTGTTAGTACCGATAAATAAATGCATATGTATGTCTCATGTTCTTAATTAGCTGCCACAGATATGGTTCTTGACTTTAAATGTGTCTTTCACTCAGCCACCCCATTTCTGGAAGTTTTCAGTTAGCAAAATTATATCACACCATGAAGACTTGTATAGTATGACTGAGTTAAGTCTGTCTTTAGTTATTCGCATCTTATGTTGCTGCAAAATATGTTTATATGTGCGTGCGGACAGCAGAGTAGGGGTATCTCCTATCAAAATAGAAGGTAAGGGTGGCTCCTTTCCCCCCCCCTCCTCCCCCAGCTAGCCAACGGGACACATTTGGGTGTGGTAAATTACCAGTTTAGGCGCACCTCCCTACCCCCTCCTTATCAAAGTAACGCCTAACCATAATAGTAGTCGGTGGATTGAGATGGGAAATAGCGGAAATAGTTGTTGGTTATTGTCTCAAGTGTCGCGTCTATAAGCAGCAAATCTCTTTATAGAAACAGTGGGTACGGTAACTGACCAGTATGGTAATTGCTAAGAAAGAAAGCAATGGCAAACTACTTTCTTTACATATGACTCACATATCATGTCTGTAAACAGTGTGCTGTGGACAGACATTATCACCAACGCCACACGGCATGGACAATAAGAAGAAGCAGTAATACATCGAGATGTGAAGCTGTACAACTGAGACAGCTAATTAACGTGTTTGCTGTAATTGCTACAGCCTTTGCATAGGCCGGTAATTGCCTAAGCGTGCCCCACTCGTCACGACATAAATGTTTGTCACAGTTAATTCGATATCATCATCACGTGCCCTGCCAACTGGCGTGGGTGTTCATGTCTCTCCAAGGATGTCGGCATTTGGTGTTCTGAATCAACCCTGCTGATGATATTCCGCCATGCCCCCGTCTCAATCCATCCAGCAGTCATTTCTCTTGGTCTGCCTCTGCTTCTCTTTACTTTGGTCTTTCCAGTCATCACGATGTTAACCAAGCTTCTCTTCTCATCATATGACCAAACAAAGTTGTTTGTCTCTTTTTATTTCTCTCGACATTTATGGATAACATACAAGTGAAATCAGGGAGTTCAGCAGCAGAAGTATATGTCTAAATGTACCCCTACAAGCCCTACCTATCAGCTGCCCGTGGCAAGTAATGCCATAAAGTTGTTGGCACCAACTACGTCGTTGGCATTGTTGTATATAATGTTCACGTTTCATTAGCCTCTTCCAGGCAATCGTCGTTAGCTTTAGCTACTCTAGCTGTCAAGGAATTCGTAACATTCGTCTCATGGACCACAACTCTGTTGCTTCCAAGTTCTTCCTAATTTGTTCATTTACAATCCAAAATTCACTACCATCAAGCAAATCCTGTTCTATATAGTAATTCAGAATTTATAAATGCCCCTAGGTATTTAAAAGTATCCACTTAATTAAACATTGTCCATTTTACATTTTGGTGTCACCTTTTTCTTTGATATCACCATTATTTCTGTTTTCTTGATAATCTCCGACGGCATCAATTAAAGCATGTGTCGACTCCCCTTCCGTGCCATGCCATACAACTGTACACAATTTTCTCACACTGTCCTCCTCTATCTCTCTTTCCACACATATTTCCGGTCGTCACATGTTCCAATTTTTGTCTTCCGATAATTTGGCAAAAAATGATGAATGCTGCTATCTGATATTTGTGATAAGTTGTCTTTGTCACATACCCTCCCGCAAAATGCACAAATTGCTAATTTTGGCTGCCCAATGCATTTTCAGCATTCTTCTATAAAACTACATTTCAAGGCCGCTATGGATCTTTTTGCCTAATTACCACTTTTCCTGTATAATTAAATATGTGTATTTTAAACATTGGCGAGCCGCTAGTAGCGCAATGGCTGGCGTGCTTGCCTGGCAATATGGTGGTCATAGTTTCCAACTCGACTCGGGACAGATTTTTAACAGTCACCTGGATTACCGGGTAGTCAGGGTAACATGAGCACCAGAAAACGACTTGGGAAGTAAATGTGGCCGGCGTGGTATTGACACGATCACTCATATAGTGCTGATGGTTCCATACAAATATTGACATGATCCCTCATCGAGTGCTGATGGTTGCATACAAATATTGACACGATCACCCATCGAGTGCTGATGGTTGCATACAAATATTGACACGATCACCCATCGAGTGCTGATGGTTGCATACAAATATTGACACGATCACCCATCGAGTGCTGATGGTTGCATACAAATATTGACAGGATCACCCATCGAGTGTTGATGGTTGCATACAAATATTGACAGGATCACCCATCGAGTGTTGATGGTTGCATACAAATATTGACCAGGATCACCCATCGAGTGTTGATGGTTGCATACAAATATTGACAGGATCACCCATCGAGTGTTGATGGTTGCATACAAATATTGACAGGATCACCCATCGAGTGTTGATGGTTCCATACAAATATTGACAGGATCACCCATCGAGTCCTGATGGTTCCATACAAATATTGACAGGATCACTCATATAGTGCTGATCCATCCATCCAACATGTGCCATGCCGGTAAGCGTGGGCGGTCATGTTCTGCCATCTCACTCGATCAACAGAGTCGTGGATCAGTTCCGTGTTTCTGTCTCGACCATGCCACAAGGCCAAGCCATCCAGATACTTGTTTCTAGGTCTTCCCCTTGGTCTGTTCCCCTCGATCTTACCAGTTGTCACCAAGTTCTCCAAATCATTTCTTCTCATAACATGCCCAAAAAATTGTGACTGTCTACGTCTAATGTCTCTGATCAGTTTACGATCTTCATTTGTTTCTTGAAGGACTTCTTCATTGGTCTTTCTGGCTGTCCATGGTATTCTTTGCATTTTCCTCAGAAACCACATTTCTACAGCCATCAGATGTTTTTCAGCCTGGCTGCTCATTGTCCAAGCTTCACATCCATATAAAAGTACAGGTTCTATGTAGCATCTCAACACTCTTTTTCTCGTTTCAATTGACATCTTTTTATTGGTCAGTATGTTTTTCATCTTGCTAAAGGCTACTTTTGCCATGGCGATTCTTGTTCTAATCTCTTCAAGGCATCTCCCATCAGATGTTATTACTGTTCCGAGATAATTGTACCTATTCACTTGTTGAAGAATATTCCCATTTACTTGTATATTACACTGTGGTATTTCGTTCTTCCTAGTGACGCCCATAATCTGTGTCTTTTTACAATTTAATTCTAACCCTTGTTGTTCACTGTGTGTAACAACCGCATCTACTAAATTTTGCAGGTCCTGTTCATTGTCTGCAATCAAGACTGTATCATCTGCATATCTAATGTTATTGATGCATCGTCCCCCAATGTTGATTCCTTCCATATTTTCAATATTTCTGAAAATATTTTCACTGTACAGGGAAAACAGATCTGGAGACATTACACATCCCTGTCTCACACCTCTCTTAATAGGCTGATATTGGCTTACTTCATTATCAACTCTTATGGCAGCTTGTTGTTTCCAATATATGTTTTTTACAAGTCTAAGGTCTTTCCCTTCAATTTGTAGATCTTCAAGCATCCTTATCATGTTGACATGTCTCACTTTATCAAAAGCCTTTGTGTAGTCAATAAAGCAAAGGTGTAGATCTTTGTTTACTTCTATAGAACGTTCGATTACGGTTCTCAGTATATACACAGCATTTACTGTACCCTTGCCTACTACAAACCCACATTGTTCTTCTCCTATTTCAGGTTGTATTTTCCTCCTAACTCTTTGCATGATAATTCTTAGCAAAATCTTCGTGATGTGACTCATTATACTAATTGTTCGATGTTGATCACATTCCAAGGCTCCTGATTTCTTTGGGATTGCAATAAATACAGAAT